>JAMWET010000200.1:0-336860 GCA_024036415.1 Prochilodus magdalenae
TACAACACACAGTTCGCTACCGTGTACATCCCAGCTCCATCCTTCAGCACCATGTAGACCAGCCTCCGGAACAAGACCAGGTGTCTGACCAGGGGGGATTTACATCTGAGGGGGATTTTTCTAATTGGGGAAACCAGTTTTCCAAACCGGGAGAGTTCTCTAGTGAGCAGTTCATCTTTGATAAATGGAGGGATCTTGGACAGGATGACTTTCCTGGGGGAGGTGCTGAGAGAGACAGAAGGGAAGAGAGAGTGAGAAACACATGGAGAGACAGAGAGAGAAAGACAGAGAGAGAGACATGGAGAGACATGGACATGTGCCTTTGTCTCCGGAGTCCTTCCACTGTCCTACTTTCACTTTCACTTTCACTTTCACTTTCACTTTCAGTTAGCATGTAGGTAAAGGCAAACAATCATTAGGCCCTACAAACCACATCCCAGTGCAGTTCTGTGTTCCATCATCATTTCCTGCTAGAACCATATAAGAAGATCAGAACCGCACACCCTCACTTTAATTTAAAGACGAGACACACGTCCTGCTAGCGCTGTACTGAGAGCAGCTGTCCTCCAGTTTGACTGTAGGTGAAAGTGAAAGTGTTCTGTGGATGGTGCTGGGGCATTATGGGAAATGTAGTGTCTGTAGTGAACTGACACAGCCATACTGTTTGGATCATGTAGTTCAGAAACAGAGTTAAAACAGGAAGTTATTTTAGATCTTATTCTGCTGTAAGCTATAGCGGTGCATTTCTCCCTGATAACTAATCACCATAGTTACTGGAAGTAATTGTGTTACAGCTTTATTACAGGCTTATTAAGCTGTAAAAGTGGCCTAGTGAAATATTAAATACATGTATTAATGAATCAGCTGCAGTGTTATTAATACATATGGATGAGTATGAGCGAGTAGATGAGGAAGATGGATGAAGTGTCAGGTGAGCAGAGCTCCAGATATCAGTCAGTCAGTGATGGACCTTATAGTACAGTGTAGCTACAGCTACATTCCTCTAGATGGCAGCACAGGCAACAGTAGATACCATACCTACTGTGACATCATCACCTCAGTGTAACTACAGCTACATTCCTCTAGATGGCAGCACAGGCAACAGTAAATACCATACCTACTGTGACATCATCACCACAGAGGCCAGAAGGTGAAATATCTCGGTGTGGCTAAAGTGTTAGACCTACTAGCTCTGGATTAGAACCCTGATACTGAAGCAGCTCTTTCTGGTTCCTCTTTACCTTCTTCTTCATATTCTGATTTCTGTTCTACTGCCAGTAAAGCAAACACAGTACTCATGTACACGTCACTGTGCGTTATTAAAGGCTGTAGTCAGCCACACTGTACACCAGCAAGGTGCTAACAGCTTGCCCTTTGCACTGGGTATGTGGAGGCTACATCATTAACACATGGCTGCCTCTGAAACTCAGCGCTGCACTCTATACGTACGTTTGGCTGACGCTGCTCTTTAAAAAGTCTAGGCTGGGAACGGACACGTCATGGACGACAGCAGATCTTCTCATCCACAACTTTCAACACCAGACACGCCTTCCAATGGCCGGTGCTACCTCACTGGTCACCCCACGGAAATGAACTGCCATGCCTTTCAGCCTGAAGCTAGTAGGTACCACTGATGACCTTATGTCCACATAACAGACAACAGTTAACATAACAGTTTCTCTCTCTAGAACATTCGAAGGCCCTCATGCATGCACTGTCGGTGGGCTAGCTTGGTGGATATGTGTAGCTTTGTTGGACACAATGGCCTGATGAACTGGTCTTGGGCTAGCTCTCTCAGGAGCTGGTACAGATGCATTAGTTAGTCCAGCTTAAGTTTTAATATCTTTATCTGGGACCTGTAATGGCTCCCATGTCCATTTTTGATGAACACACAGTTCAGATTGGAGGAGCTCCGACTAGTACACTGTCCAAACATCATCCAGTGCTGGACCGGGCACAAGGGCCAAACAGTAGCAAGCAAGCTAATGCATCATCAGTCCAATACAGCATCAGCTGCAGAAGATGCAGCTACCAGTTTAAACTTTATATTACTGATAACACAGACAGATAAATGGATGGTCATCCACGTCCTTCGGTAGGCCAGCCACTGTTTGGAAAGCTTCACCATAGTCCCACAGCCTTAGCAATGGCACTGCAACCAGGCTGGCAGATTTGGGTGACTTTGTTTTGTATCTGTATTTGATCTTTAGAACGCGGATCATGTACTGCTTTCTGAGACCTTCTAGCTGCTTCACATCGTCAGACAGGTTCTATTTAACCATGTTTAGATTCAGCAGGTCTGGCACTAATCATGGCTGGGTGTGGTCGTGAAATTAAACCCGATAGTCAGTTGGATTTGGTTGTGATAGTGATCAAGTGATTGATTTAGTAACTAAAGGCGCAATAACTTTCACACCAGGCCAGTAGGGACTGAACAGCACTGTCCCTTCAATCATGACATCATCAACAGCACTTTGTTTGGTTTATATTCATAATAAATTACTTTAATGATCTCAAACATTTAAGAGTGACAAATATACCATGGTAGAAAAAAAAGGGAGAGGGGCACATACCTTTTTACTAGCATTAGCATTAGCACTAACTCTGACCCACAACAGTGACTGTGCTGTAGTGTGGTTTGAGCATTCACACTTAGAACGTACAGTGTTATCTGATCATGCTAATGAGATGTGGTCTAAGTGATCAGAGATACAGGAAACGTAGGGCCCACACTTTAATGTGAGACACAGGCAGCAACACCTTTTAACCACGTACCATTTAACACAGTTTAAACTGAAGCTTTTCCTGCTTTCTGCATTCACGCTGTGTGTTCAGGAGAGGAACGTCGCTTAACGAAGGTAGGAAACACTCTTTGTGCTTTTGGAAGTTTAGATTAGAAGAGATTCCAGAAAAGATGCTGTAAATGTGAGGAACCCCAGAATGCAACGACAGGAGAATCATTTAAAGCCTACGTATGAAGGGAATCAGGACGGAGATGACATCATAACTATGGAGAACTTTTATTGGCTATTGAACAATAAGACAATTGAATTTGATGCCAGCAACATGTTTCCAGAAAGCAGGGCAGCTACGTGTTCACCACCACTGTGTCCTCCACCACTGTGTCCTCCACCAAATTGTTACACAGAACCAGAAAAAGGTAGATCTTTTTGTAGTTTGCTGGAATGGCAATGCCACGGCCTCATGAGCTGCACGTCAGATTCTGCTCCCTGCATAGAGGGAGACGACGGAAAAGGGAAGGTGTCAAAGTTACATGGCAAACAGGATCAGGAACGCCACCATCGGACACACCACCACTAGGTTCTCCACCACTAGGTTCTCCACCACTGTGTTCATCGTCTCTTCCTTTACCAGCACTCTGTAACCAGTAGGAACTGAAGGGACGACTGCGGTAGTGCTGCTGGTGATGTGTTTCCTGTCCTGCTTGCTCTACAGTTCGGGATAACTCTCCAAATGTATTCAGTGGGTGACCGCTGAGCCAGGATGGACCATATCATGGTTCTCCTCAGGATATCAGGATTCTTCCTCAGGCTGTCTTACATGAGGGGGGCCTAGAGATGGCGGCGGTGCTCCTGGGTCTGATTGTATCTGGTTTCTTCTCTGCGCGGTAAAGTGTTAATCTGTGATCGTATAGCCGTGATGAACTGTATTCACAGACAATGGTTATCAGAAGTGTTCCTGATCCGGGGCTGCGATTTCTCTCCAGCATCAGGTCTGCTTTTATGCAGGGCCGTCTGATGTGTGGTGAGGCCTCCCCATCTTTACAGACCCTTCTTTACTCCTCCGCCTCTCTTTTTTCATAACCCATCATGTTACTAACCTGTTATCTAACCTAATTAAAAGTAAGATGTTACCAGGTGTGTTTAACATTCCCAGAGTTTTGGAAACATGTGGCTGGGATTGAATTCAAAATGGGCAAATACAAGTTTGGTGTTGGTTAAATTTGGTTCCAGAAAAATCTACTCCGTTTGACCTCCAACTTTACTGCCAGTGCAGTATATAAGTAAATCTATAAAAGCTGATCAGTACATAACAACCGTGTAAAAGAGAACATAGTTACCAATGTAGGAACTTAAACCGCTCATCCTGTAATAATGAGCACGTTTACAGATGTTAATATTTGAAATGGCCTTTATTCTCTAAATGAACAGATTTTACACACATACTGTATATGATCATACAGGCTGCACTGCTGATCCCTCTCACAATGACTCTCACTGTTCACCTGCTGTTCCTGCTCTTCAGCTCAGGTGAGTCACAGCTGTTACTTCTCACCACCATGTTCATTACACTCTGTACAGTTATGAGTTTATGTTCTACATGATGCTCTGATCAGTTCAGCTGTGTTCAGAAATGAGCTGAAGTGGAGACTGTATCCAGCATCATACTGACTGAACCCCACACAGTAATAATCACACATCTCTGTGTTCTGTGTTACAGGAGCTGCTGCTCAGAATGACTGGGGTGTGACTTACAACCCCACATCTATCTGTGCTGTAAAGGGGTCTACAGTGAACATGAGCTGCACTTACACACATCCAAGTGGTTACTCAGTCACGAAAGCTTTCTGGACCAAACAGTGGCCTATACAAAAAGGTGTAGATCCTCCTGATCTGTTAGATGATCCAGACTACAGAGGCAGGGTTCAGTACCTCGGAGATAAACAACACAACACCACTCTCAGACTGCAGAATGTGACAGAAAAGGACCAGACTATATACTACTTCAGATTTATAACACACGACCCTAATGGAAAGTATACAGGTACACCTGGAGTTGATCTTAAAGTCACAGGTGAGCTCCATCAGCAGAAATAAGACACTGTACTTCATTCACTGGTGTTCAGGAACCACAGAGCAGTTCATTAACTGTAGTACATTAGTCAGACTGGATCAGCACACTGAGGTGTTTAACACCGCTGTAGTAGCAGTAGCTCCACCTCATTTTGAGCCCAGTGTGCTCTGACTGGTTAGCTCACGCACTCTGTTTTAAATGGACAACTATCAGAGCAGACCAGACACTTGCTACAAGTTGCACCTCTGTGGATGTTCTTACACTGACATTAGTTCTGCCATTTATAGTGCAATCCTGAACATTCGGTAGAACAAGTTGGTAGATTGACCTTAACCAGCTAGACTGGAGCAGGAGTTTCAGAGTGTTTAGTTATTACTAGTTTAGCTCTCTGTGTGTGGGCGCTTGTGGGTGTGACTAGCTTGCTGGTAGGCAGACAATAAGGACTGTGTTATGAGATGATGTCACCTCATAACAGAGAAAAGGGCTGGAGTTCCAGTCGAGGAGGTTCAGGCAGCTGAGAATAGGGGGTTCTGTGGTTTTCCTGCTGGTGTTAATGAAGAGCACTTCTTGTAGGAGAAATCATGGCTGCTCTCGTGTCTCCGTGTGTCCTACGATATTTCACACACGGTGATCAAATCTGATCTGTAACTGTGTTTCAGGTTTAGACTGATGTAGAAATATTCAAGACTGCAGTTAAACATCCAGCTAGTGTCAGTTCCTCCACAGTGTGTTTCTCCTGTACTCAGGTCTCCAGGTGGAGGTTCCTGAGAGAGTGATGGAGGGAGGTAACGTCACTCTCACATGTAACACCACCTGCAGTCTGACAGTCAGACCAACATTCACCTGGTACAGAGATAAACATAGCTTATCCTCCAGTACTGACCAACTCCACCTGCAGCCGGACAGCAGGGAAGATGCAGGCAGGTATCGCTGTGCTGTACTGGATCAGAACTCTCCTGAGGTCACTCTGAATGTCAGATGTAAGTACAGATTCATTCACTCTCAGAAAACAAACAATTAATTCCTCATTTTAAACGGACTGAATAAACACAGAGACTGAGCAACATTCATATGTAGTATTATTTCAAATACTGAGCAGAATATAAAGCCTTAAAACCGTCTTTGATTAAATCCATCTGGAATCTTCATAAGCCGTAGTAAATGATGAGGATCTGTAATGAGCCGTGATGTATCTCTGTAGAACGTTTATAGTTTACTAATTCAAAAACATCCACATGAAGTGTAATGTCTCTGTCTACCTCTAGATGGTCCAAAGAGCGTCTCAGTGTCCATCAGTCCCTCTGGTTATATAGTGGAGGGCAGTTCAGTAAATCTGACCTGCAGCAGTGATGCAAACCCACCTGTGCAGAACTACACCTGGTTTAAAGAAGGTGGAGACTCACCTGTAGGATCTGGACACAGTTACAGTCCTCTACAGAGTGGATCCTACTACTGTGTGGCTCAGAATGAATACGGATCTCAGAAATCAGCTGCAGTCACTGTAAAAGGTATCACTGGTGGAAAATTCACCTGCTAAACTAAATAACACTAATTCATATAAACGAGTGTAACTTTAAACCCTAACACTGATCTGCACACAGGGAATACGGTGCTATATGCAGTTATTGGAGTCGGAGTTGGAGTCGGATGTGTATCTGTTATCATCGCTGTAGTTTGTTTGAGGTAAGTGAACATCAGTGCTTTGAAAATGATCATTAGTGTATTTAACTTTATTAGTTTATCATCTTCTTCTTCTTCTTCTTCTTCTTCTTCTCTGGTAAATAGTTCCACAGGTTTCAGGACATCGACACAGTTTTAACTCCGGAATGTTCAGCCTGATGAGGAATTGTGTGCATGTATACAGCTTCTTGATCTGATGTACAGTTTTCCTTAAGAATTTATTAAATTCCTAAAATTTTCCGACTGAAAATGAATGGGGTGGGAAGGTACATGCCATCTACTGGTCTTCAGCTTGACCAACACACTGTTTCACATATACTAACCCAGCGTAGACCCACCAGCACCAATTCAACGTTGGTCCAACCAGCACTCATCTGTTTGCCCCCCCACCCCTCACCCTCCCAGTCCAATATTACTGTTATTATGAATATGACCTGTTATTAATGTTACTTTCCAGGAAGAAGCGAAGAGGACCTTCAGCTGATGACTCAAACCAAACACAGGTAAGTCATTTACAACACAAGCTGGTGTCTGATGCAGCATGTCATTATGTGATAGTGTGTACTCTGGTTTGGAGGCTTTATGAAGATTGTATTCTCTTTGATTATTAGCCCACACAGCCAACACACACTCCCACCTAATCCCAGCCTGTAACATGTATCTGTAGTCTGAAGTGGTGAGAATGGTGGTGGGTGGTCTGTTGATGCAGATCATATAACACTACTTAAACAACAAGTGCTTCTACAACCTAAACCCGTGTGAATGCATCGCTACTAAAACTCCATATTTCAAGGCTGTTAGCGGTTATTAAACTGTATGTTAGTCTAGGAGATGTCGTTTCATGTGTCCATCATTTCCCATTACAGGAAAATCTCTACAGCAGTGTGATGAAGAGATCTACAACGGAAGGTGCTACACCTGATCCAGATCCATCCAATCAGGATGATGTTTGTTATGCCAGTGTTAAACACCACAAAGTCAACAACCCTGGGAATGCTGAGAGCTCTGCTGGGGCAGCTTCTGCCTTGAACACCAATGAGGATGTTCAGTATGCCAGTGTATGCTTTACTCACACTGGTGCTACGAGCAGGTTAGTAGAACCTCGGCCAACTAACGTACTCCTGTCTAACCCAGCTTCACAGCAAACCAGAACTATGTTCTAGTAATGGTTTCAGGTAGGGTCACAGTGTTTGCTCCGTTGCTACAGGTCTGGTACTTCCACACTTGGGGATGATTCCTCAGCGATCTACAGCAGTGTGAGATAACCAGCATTCACTGATCCAGGACCAATGTTCCGACTCATGGACAGAACCTTCTTCTGTATCTACTGGAATCCCTCTGGAAAGAGAAGATACGAGAAGATATGAATTTGGTATCAGCCAAAACCTTTCAAATGGAATTTATTCTAAACTCAACACCCTCTACAGCACACCATGATCAACTACTCCACCACCTTTAGGTACTCAGCCCCTCTCTACAGCACACCAAGTTCAACAACTCCACCTCTTTTAAGTACTCAACCCCTCTCTACAGCGCACCATGTTCAACAACTCCACCACCTTTAAGTTTGGACTATAAACTATCCAGTCTGGGTTCTGTAGTGCTAGGGAAGTTTAATCATATATCATGTCACACATATACAGTGTAATAGTCCCTCATATTTCTCCCCCTCACTAAAGATGGTTGTGATCCTTTGTTGGATATTAAGGCGGTGGATAAATACAATACGTCTCTTATTGTGTGTAACTGAAAGTACTCTTGGTTAAAAAGTCCTCCTGAAGTAAAAGTACAAGTGTTCTATTTACATTTCTATCCTGAGTATAAAGTACTTGTTTGTTTATTCCTGTATGTATAAAAGTATGATATTATTAAACACAATATTAGATCATTTTGTATGAATAGATTCTCCTGACGTTCTATTATCTCCCATGTAGTTTATTTATTTTTGTACTTCTATACTTCATATAATTATATATAGACCTTATGATTTTGCTTTTGGTTTCAGAACAGACTGTAATATACAATCTCATAATGTTTTAGAGTGTGAAGCCACACACACTGCTCTTTGCATTTTTATTTTTTGTTTGTTTGTTTGTTTGTTTGCCATAGTGCCAGCTCAACATCAGCATCCTGTTAGCGTTTGACCGCAGGAAGTAGTCTGTATGTAACTTAAAGGCTTGATGTGAATTATTGCATGAATAAATGACTGTCCTGTTGATTCATGAATAAGTAAATAAATAAATAAATAAATAAATTCCTACATTTTGTTTTCTTTACTTTCTTATTGATTAAGTAGCTGTGGTGCTGAACTGTGCGGATGTTTCAGCATTAAATTTTACATTTTTGATTAAGTGTTACATGTAAAGGCTGTTAATGTAGCTCTGCTGTTTGTTCTTGACCCAGTACTAGGGTTTACTAGAGGTAGAGATTCCTGGCTGTTGGGAAAAGACCATGGTTGAGCTCCAGGCTACAGTCTGACATTGTGAGACATGCTAATGGTTCAAGTTTCAAAATCAGCATGTGGCGTAAGCAAGGACAGGCCTCATCACTTCACCTGAGTGACCCAAAAGCCAGGACTGCAGACATTCAGAGAACAGTGATGCCCTTCATGAGTCATCCTGTTAGTGCAGTACGCAAAGGGAGTGTGGAAAAGGCGGGAAGCTCAAACACAGGAGGCGCCAACACTGGTGCTCAAACTAAAGGGAATATTTTACAAAACAAAGTCATTTAAAGTTTTCATGCAGCTTCATTTACAGAAATATTTTAAAAAACCAAGCATATATACAGCTAGAGTATAAAGCTGCATGCAGCAGCAATATCCTCCTAATATTAAATTATGAACTGATGATTAAATACTGTAGGAATCTTTTAGGCTCTGATACCAATACAGGAAGCAGAAACAGCCATTAACAGTGAAGCTCTGGTGTGTAATATCATTTCTGGAGATTCTGTAGAGTAAACATACCTGAGCTCCTGAAGGGTTCTAGCTTCACTGTCTCACTGTGATCTTAAACCTCCTGCTGTTCCTAAATGTACATCACATGGTGTCAGTGTAGATTATTAATCCTCATAGAACAAAGACACGTTTGGAGAAACAGTAACTGTTAGAGTTCTAGTCAAGTGGATCCTCTACATGTTCTGAAAGAACCCATTAGAAAACCACCTCCATGAAGTGTAATGCGTCTGTCTACCTCTAGATGGCCCAAAGAACGTCCCAGTGTCCATCAGTCCCTCTGGTGAAATAGTGGAGGGCAGTTCAGTGACTCTGACCTGCAGCAGTGATGCAGACCCACCTGTGGACTGTACCTGGTTTAAAGGAACATCATCAGTAGTGAACATTACTGTGCATGTTTATTAAAACTACATCATTGTACAAACTCTCACAGGGCCATTGCTGATTCCTCCACTGACACCCCACAGTGCTACCAGTCAGAAATGTGGAATGTAGTGGATTTAAAACCTCATAGGAGGAGTCTTTAAACACTCTCTCTGTGTGTGTTCATGTTGAGAGCAGCATTCGTATGTCTACATGCAGTGTAGGAAACTTGTCCCACAGGAGAAACCGTTCCATGAGGGTGCACCCCGGATTGGCAGAGGTCCGGAAAGAATTATGGGCCACTAGTAACAGGGTTTTACAGTGCTCCTGTTCACAAGGACACTCAGTAGTGCTATACATTTACATTCAGTGGTAAGCCATTCTCATTCACACGTCTGTGCCAAGGCTATTATAGTCACCTACAATTTATAACCAAGTTCTGAGAGACAGTTTGAGCTCATTCACACCCACTTTCCTCTCCGCCCAGTTACAATACATGGGTGATTTCATGATTTGTACGCCCTCTAGAGAGCAATGTGAGAATAACACTGTGGCACTGTTGCAGGGGTGGTTTTCTCTGTTAGCTGGATAAAGAAGCTCTACAGAAATCAACAAGTCAGAACTACAGCATCTCAAACATCAGCTCTGCAGATAGTGGGGAATATCAGTGCATGGCTAACAACACTCAGGGGTCTCGATACTCAGAGTACAAGACATGAACAGTGTTATGTAAGTTCTTGGACATTAGAGACATAATCCATCCTGCTCCTGTTACTCTCAATACTTAAGTACATTTGAAGGTAGATACTTTAGTACTGTTCCTCCAGTGGAGGACTAAGGGGAGGAGCTTCTACTGACACTGGAGGAGTATTCCACATTGGGGATCTCTACTGTAACTCTACTACATGGCTTGTGAACTTTGTCCACCATCGGTTAAGTCTGGGCAGGATTGAGGTCTTTTGTTTTGGTTGTAGTTACAGCTAGTGTCCAGCAGGGTAGATAAGATGGGCTTAGGTATTGGTTTTGAAGCCGCCAGTGTGATTTCTCCAGTTCATATTTGTCCCCCATTACTGCGATATGAATCCTACACCAAAGCATGCTGGTCTTTCTACTTCCTGTTGGCTAGTTCTTTTCTTTTACTGTAAGTTTGTAAAGTATTTACAGGAAGGGCTTCTCTAAATGAGATCACAGATTTCTGTCTATTCTCTTCGTCCTATCTAACCACTGCTGATCTACTATTCCCCCCATACACCAAACCCATAAGCTACCCAGTGGAACGTTTGTTTGGGTACACTACTGTTAATAAAGAACTGAAATATGAACGAGTAGAAGAGAACACAGATGAAGTGTCCGGTGAACTGCTACAGAGTTCTAGATAGGCCTTATAGCTACATTCCTCTAGATGGCAGCCCAGACCAGCAGATAATGATAAACCAGCTCTGACATCATCATGAAGAGTGTTAAAATGTTGGTAATGTGATTAAGGGCTGGTTTCTCAGATGTGGTTTAAGCCTAGTCTCAGACTAAATGCTAAGTGCTAATGTTGAACAGATGTAGGAGATGGATTAAATGCGCAGTACAGGAAGTGATAGTGTCCCGAATGTGGATTGTCATGTTCAGCTGTCCATGAGTGTGATGGCATGTGGGAAGAAGCTTCTCTGGGGCCTGTTGGTCTTGATCCTCATCTGGCTAAAGCGCTGCCCTGAGGGAAGACCCTGGAACAGGTGATGGCCAGGGTGTGAAGAGTCAGTGATGATCTTCTCTGCACATCTCCTGGTTCTGGAAGTGTGCAGATCCAGCAGAGTGGGACGTTTGACTCCAGTGGTCTTCTCTGCAGACCTGATGATGCACTGCAGTCTGTGGATATCATGTTTGGGGGCTGAGGTGCCCCACACCGTGATGGAGGAGAGGATGACCGATTCTGTGGTGGCAGGGTAGAACCGTACCATCAGCGAATGGCTGAAACGTGAGGGCTTCATATTTACCTACTAATCATTTACACTCTACTGAACACGTATGTGTGTGAGTTCAGCTTGTTAGAGAGCTGGTATGCTGGGCTGAGGCCTGTTGGACTCACTGCTTCTTCCTGAATCTAAATCTGGATGAGACTAATTCTGTACTGAAGGTACACAGGAAGTGACATCAGCTCTGACTTTAGCATCACTCTGCTCATGTAGACTTTTAGTATTAAATGTTGATCAGAACTTCATACACCCCTTCCTGAGTACCGCTGGTAATCACTGGCAATCATGGGGTCTGATGGGGCCCTAGGCTAAAATTCACAGGGGGCCCTCCAACCAGCGTTCGTCACCAGTATTAGAATATGAATTATGAAAATATCATTAAAACCACATGTGACTGAAATAGAGATCTACCCTCTGAGTGTTATATAGCCAGGGTCATGCTGAGGTAAACTCAATAACACCATCAGCTGACCACGATGCTGTGAGAGCTATGTTTACCATTACCACTCAGAGGGGTTGTGGTTGGAGGTGCAGAGTGAGAGAATGGAGCTGCTGGTCAACCGGCCACCCACAACGTCTACACTAAACATGCAAGACAGTCCTGAAATCGTCCCTCATTTCTCACGACTGGATAACGTTCAGCAGTATGGAGCAGTTCTTCCCAGAGCTTTATGGTCTTCAGTTTTAATGAGGATGAGTTTTACTCCTTACGCAGCTACACTTATAGAATGAAGGACTGATTCAGTAAAACCAGGAAGAGCAATGTTTCAGGATGTGCCCGATGACAGCAACACGTCACCCTCGTTCAGCTCAACAGTTTAAACTGCGGAAGAGCCTTCTGTTCTCATCATTCGTTCTTTGGGTTCCGGAGGTGAACACCACCTAATGAAGGTAGGAAAACTAAGCCTGGAGTTTGTTTGATTAGTAAGGTCTTTGTTGTTCTTTAAAAGAGAAGTGAACTAATATCCAGTGTTGTATCGTCTTCATATGAACAGTTAGGGTTACTGATAATCACACACTCTGGTAGTCAAGTAGTTCCAACCCCAGATCAGAAAAAGGTGGCATGTAGCATTATAGCTGAACCTGAAAAGTGTGGGGTAGCAGTGCTATGGGGAAGGAAGATGAAGGTCACCAGGACCAATAAATGATGATACATTTAGACGGATATGGACAATCGTAAGGCGGCTGTGACTGACCAAACGCTTGCTGAAGGAGAAAGCTTTAATAACACCAGTCCAGAGTCGGAGTCACAAACAGGCCAGGTCAGAACCGGAAGTACACAGATGCATGGGCAAGGCCAGAGAAAGAACAAAGACCTGCAAGGGTCGGTGGTGAAAAGGCAGAATGACCAGGCTAACAAATCCAAACAGGGCTGAGTCAAAGAGCAAACCGAAAAACATGAACGAGTCAGAAACCAGAACCGCTACAGAACCGAGACCGCAGAGTAAGCAATGAACAAACAATGAGGACACTCGGGAAGGAGGGGTACGTACTGAGGGGTACATGTACAACCAGGAGAAACGAGGCTCAGGTGAGAACAATCAGAACTCCAGTGAGGAGCTTCTCAGAAACATGACCGGATGGTCTGGGATTGGAAACGGGGATCATGTGACTGGAGGGGTTCTGGGAAAGTCTGCTGTACGTAGGTCTGGAGGCGTGACAGCAGTATTTACTGAGCTACACGTACGAAGGCAGTAGAGGTAGTGAAGACGACTCGCTGCCATTCTGAGTCACTGACAGTCTGGCACCACCCCACTGCAGTGTTTGGTTGCGGTCTGTGTGCATGTCTGTGTGCATGCACCAGATAAGAAATGACTCCCCTGTGACTGACACGTACCTAATAGAGTGTAGTACCTCCACCAGCACCCACAACAGCTGGGAATGGATTTAGTACAGACTGGACAAGGTTCAGAGTTGGTGGATCCCTTCACTGGCGTCTTACGGGTTGTTCCAGGTGGTTCCACAGATTTTCAAGAAGATTCAAATCTGGGGACTTTGGGGGCCAGTCCAGATGTGGGAGTGCTCCTGAACGTTCATCATGCCAATCAGTCACAGTTATAGCCCTGTGAACTTGGGATCGGTCATCTTGGAATACCAGGATAGGAATGTTATGTTCCTCAGGAAGATGATGAGCTAAAGGCAGCAGCTGTCCAGCAGCTCAGTGTAGAAACTGTGGTTCAAATACACCGTCACCTCCACCAAAGACCCCATTTCCACCTACAACACCCCCAGAACATCTCAGACGGGAACATCAGTTTTACTCCGGGGGGCTTATTTACAACTAGCTAAGTGTAAAAGCTGTTTACACTTTGCGAGTGGAGTGGCATAAATATACGTGTTGAGACTGAAACCAGCGTTCAGAACGTTTGTGTTAATTAAGAGAATTCTGTTGTGCATGTTATGATCATACAGGCTGCAGTGATGACCTCACTCAGAATGCCTCCTACTGCTTCCCTGGTGCTTCTGCTCTTCGTCTCAGGTGAGTTAGAAGTGTCCCTTAACATCAACATACTGACACACAGTTACAGTAACACACTCATACACACTGTGGTCAGGTGTACTGTGTATGTGGGAGGAGCTTCAGATTACTCCAGCTGATCACTCCAAACTCAGCTGAGATGAAGAGTCTCAGAAATGAGCTGAAGTGGAGACTGTATCCAGCATCATACTGACTGAACCCCACATAGTAATAATCACACATCTCTGTGTTCTGTGTTACAGGAGCTGGTGCTCAGAATGGGTGGGGTGTGACTTACAACCCCACATCTATCTGTGCTGTAAAGGGGTCTACAGTGAACATGAGCTGCACTTACACACATCCAAGTGGTTACTCAGTCAAGAAAGCTTTCTGGACCAAACAGTTGCCTATACAAAATGGTGTAGAACCTCCTGATCTGTTAGGTGGTCCAGACTGCAGAGGCAGGGTTCAGTACCTCGGAGATAAACAACACAACACCACTCTCAGCCTGCAGAATGTGACAGAAAAGGACCAGACTATATACTACTTCAGATTTCTAACAAACAAAGATGACGGAAAGTGGACAGGTAAAGGTGGAGTCGATCTTAAAGTCACAGGTGAGCTCCATCAGCAGAAATAAGACACTGTACTTCACTTTAGTGTTCAGGAACCACACAGCAGTTCATTAACTGTAGTACATTAGTCAGAGTGGATCAGCACACTGAGGGGTTTAACAGCGCCGTATTAGCGGTAGCTAAAATATACATCCAGCTAGTGTGAGTTCTCCACAGTGTAAGCGTGGTTCTCCTGTACTCAGGTCTCCAGGTGGAGGTTCCTGAGAGAGTGATGGAGGGACGTAACATCACTCTCACATGTAACACCACCTGCAGTCTGACAGTCAGACCAACATTCACCTGGTACAGAGATGGACGTCGTTTATCCTCCAGTACTGACCAACTCCACCTGCAGCCGGTCAGCAGGGAGCATGCAGGCAGGTATCACTGTTCTGCCCAGGATCGGAACTCTACTGAGGTCACTCTGAATGTCACCTGTAAGTACAGATTCATTCATTCAAACTAAAGCTGTCAGTTTAAGCTGCATGCAGCAGCAATATCCTCCTAATATTAAATTATGAACTGATGATTAAATACTGTAGGAATCTTTTAGGCTCTGATACCAATACAGGAAGCAGAAACAGCCATTAACAGTGAAGCTCTGGTGTGTAATATCATTTCTGGAGATTCTGTAGAGTAAACATACCTGAGCTCCTGAAGGGTTCTAGCTTCACTGTCTCACTGTGATCTTAAACCTCCTGCTGTTCCTAAATGTACATCACATGGTGTCAGTGTAGATTATTAATCCTCATAGAACAAAGACACGTTTGGAGAAACAGTAACTGTTAGAGTTCTAGTCAAATGGATCCTCTACATGTTCTGAAAGAACCCATCAGAAAACCACCTCCATGAAGTGTAATGCGTCTGTCTACCTCTAGATGGCCCAAAGAACGTCTCAGCGTCCATTAGTCCCTCTGGGGAAATAGTGGAGGGCAGTTCAGTGACTCTGACCTGCATCAGTGATGCAGACCCACCTGTGAACTGTACCTGGTTTAATGGAACATCATTAGTAGTGAAAGGAAAGACCTACACACTGAAGGTCAGCTCTGTGGACAGTGGAGGATACAGGTGTAGGTGCAGTAACGGGTATATAGAGAAATACTCTGAAGCTGTATCTCTGAATGTTCTGTGTAAGTGATTAATAATTCATAAGCTGCTGATGTTCATTAAGACAACTCAATAACTCAAGCAGCACTCATATATTACTAACGGTGAGGTTTCCTGATTTTCCTAGATCCTCCAAGGAACATCTCCTTGTCCGTCAGTGCCTCTGATGAAATATTGGGGGGCAGTTCATTTACTCTGACCTGCCACAGTGATGCAAACCCACCTGTGCAGAACTACACCTGGTTTAAAGTAGGTGGAGACTCACCTGTAGGATCTGGACACAGTTACAGTCCTCTACAGAGTGGATCCTACTACTGTGAGGCTCAGAATGAATACGGATCTCAGAAATCAGCTGCAGTGACCGTCAGTGTAAAAGGTATCACTGATGAAGAATATTAATAACCTCAAAAACATTTAATACCATTTACACCAACATCCACCGTCTGCACACAGGGGTCCAGAGTGTGGTTCTGATTGCTGTTCTTGGGGTCGTTGTTGGATGCTTGTTGGTCGTCATTGCTGTATTGTGTCTGAGGTATGTGTGCGACAGGAAGATGCTTCACACGATGAACATTAATACAGATGATGTTAGGTTACCTTCACTTAACGGAGTCAGGTTGTCTCGGCCCATCTGGGGAGAGGGGTTTAACCCTCACCATGTGTTTCTGGTTCGTCACTGTGAATAAGCCTCTGATGTTCGCTACCTGTGTGTTGACCACTGTCTGTTGTGGTCACGGCTGTTGGACTCCAAATTGAGCCGTTGGGCTCTTTCCACTAACCTGTCTGCAGTTTTACAATCGCTTCTGTCTTTGGACATTTTTCATAATTCTATTTCCTGGTTATTATTATTATCATCATCTTTCAGGATAACGAGACGAGGAGATTCAGCTGAAGCCTCAGCACTGGGACAGGCAAGTCAACAAAACCATAAATACCACAGTTACAGCGTTTCCTTCAGTGTCTTATGAGTTTTTCTGTGATTTCCAGTCTCTATTAGAATTCATATCTAGGTTGGCATGGATGGTACTGATTTCTGCTGGGCACTACCTGTAACTGCACAGGGGTGGGCCAATACTAATGAAATATATCTCATCATAATTTGATGATTTGTTATTTGTCATTATTTCTGCCTGTAGGAAAATATCTACAGCAACATGACAGTGACGGCTACAACCAGTGATACAAGCCCTCTGGATCCAGATCCGTCCAATCAGGATGATGCTCTGTATGCCAGTGTTGTACCCCGGACAGCCAACAACCCCAGGAATGCCAGGGGGACTGATGGGGAGGTTCGGTCTGCCAGCATCCAGCACCGACATGATGACATGGTGGAGATGAGTGAAGGCGATGGTGCTCAGTATGCTAGTGTCAGATTTACTCTCCACAGGTGAGAGGAACCGACCTCATCAAAGCCAAGCTACTCTACCTATAGACCTTTATGTGTTATAGGGCTGTAGAACAGCTTCAGGTATGAACTAGGTACCGTATACTGAATTCCAGTTTTCAGGTGCATCACACTGTGTTTGCTGCTATGTTGTTGCAGGCCTGCAGTTTCCACACTCGATGATGATTCAGTGATTTACAGCAACATGACATAAACGACTTCGCAGCTCTGTTCCGGACCAGCGTTACAACCCATGGACACATTTCTCACCCAAGTCCTTCAGAAACGCCATGAAAACAGGAGCAGGTTTATCTGCTGGGTGTAAATCAAACCTGGCATTCTGAAACTCACCTGACTCCTCATTGAAGTTCTTGCTGTAGGAACAGATCGGTTATCTTTCTAGTGGTTTCCTTGTAAGCTTAGTGTCCCTGAGCAAACCTAGCTAACATTAGCACCCACTGACAGATAACCCTCTTTCTGTGGATTCCCTAAATACACACTATGATGCTGTTTTCTTGTAATGAAGCTGTTTCTGTGTGTTTTGGTTGTTTGGCTAGCTAGCTATCTTCATTAGCTCATCTGACTGAAAAGCCTACTAGCTAGCTAGCTGGATTGTTAAGACAAAGCTGGCTAGCTAAGGCTAGCTATATATGATTTAGTTGAGCAGCACATAAAGACAGGTGGTAACCGCAATAAGAAAATGTGGGTTTATAGCAAGAAACCGTCTCTAAAACCCACAGACTGTATCTAGGAGATCCACAAAAGGCCCATTTTGCCAGTGGGTGCTAACATTAGCTAGATTAGCTAAATTTGCTAACTAGTGCTGGAGAGTAGTTTTGTTTTTACTTAAACAAAAATGAACACAGAACTACTGTACACCGGAAACACAGAGCCTCAGTCTGCTCAGTAGAAGCTCAGACAGACCTGTTAATGAGAGCCTGGTGTGCCTGAATAAACAAGGAGGCCTCTGTGAAATGGTTGTGTGATTTGTTTTAGAGGTCTGTGGGCATGTTTGGATCTGGAAATGGCTATTTACACCAGACTTAACAGCTCACCTCCGAAATCTCCATGATTGCTAGTTATGACCCTCAGACGCTGGAAGCGTGTCCAGATGGTAAATGGACTGCTGGGGGAACTTGATAATACAGGAGTGCATGGTAGATTAGGACTAGCCACTGTTCTCTAGCCTATTTTTCTGTCTTGTATGTTTAGATTTCTTTCTTTTCTGCTTTTGTTTACCGCTTGTTATTAATACTAGGACCAGGCTAAAAAATAGCTCACAGAGAAGTCTTATTTATGTATGGTCCAATTAGATTAAACTGTCTAATTTTATTTCAAGTTTCTATTTTATTGCACATCTGCCATCAGATCTGCCAACAGCTTGCGGGGAAAGTATAATAGTGCTGGTATGTAGTTATGTTAATCTGTATTAGAGAGGGGACAGTAGGGGTTAGTGTGGTGATCTGGGTTGGTGGTCTGCTATCCTCTGTATTTGTAGTGAACAGAGGGGGGGAAGAAGGGAACAGGGACACGCTCTTATTAAGGTGGACCTCAGCAAACCTGGTGGCAATACAGGGGACACCTGTGGGGTCCTTTAGGAAGGCATGTGCAGCTGGTGGCTAAGGTTGTATTCTAAATGGTACACTGCTATACTGCACCCTGATACTACAGTAGTGTTACTGCACAGCCCCACTGTGTGGTATACAGTACAGTAACGAGTTCTGACCTACAGTGTGGTACTCTAATACAGTCACATGACCAGTTACCTCACTTCTCAGAGCTGTATTACTGGATCCATTGTTTAGAGCTAGCTTCTGCTAACGCTGCTGAAATACTTTCAGCCTTCCTGTTGAGCACGCTCAGCTAGTTTGCTTCTCATTATAGCCACATTTATACTCTGAGTTGGCCGCGTTTTCCTCCCCAGTGTTACCCGCACTGCTACATACTCCTTTTAGTAGATTTAATTTCCAGTAGTATGTAGTATGTCATTTCGAAAACACAGCCTGAGACACTGAGTTGGCCTGCTCTGGGAAAGTGGATGCAAGGTGTGGCAATTTTGTGAGCTTGTAAATGTGGAAGATGGGGTAGCTGGGGGTTGCGTGGGCAGCAACGTCAACAATGGACTGTCTTGAGGACAAAGAGCCATGTGTCATGTTCCACTTCTTATGTTCACTAATGCTTTGATTCTCTAGTCATATTTTATTCTGCTGACTGAGTGTAGGCTAGTGTAGCTCTTTAGCTCTATGGATTGTTTTGTTGGGGTGAATGTCTTGAAGGAGCTGTAGTGGTATGTTAGCAGGGCAGTGTTTGTGTGGGTTGAAGCTTGAAGTGGGAATATCTCAAGGCGTTTTATTTTTATCCTTCTGTATGGGGGGTTTTCTTTCTGGGGGCTGTCTGGTTATATTTGAGTGTATTGTTTCGTACCTGTTCTTAATAAAGTGGTTGATGGGACATTTTTGTCTTTGATATCGTGTATGTCTTCTACCGAACCTGCCCCAGTTAACAAAGGTTAAGCTCTCTCGGCTGTGCATGTCATAGAACTATATGCCTGGCTGAGGCCTGCATGACTCACTGTGTCTTCCTGACTCTATATCTGGATAAGGCTACTTCTGTACCAAAGATAGACAGGAAGTGACATCATCAGCTCTGAGTACTGCTCCTGCACAGTTTCTATGTGGTTGGTATGGCACCACTCCACCAGGAAGACACTGTCCCATGTGGGAGACTGGGGTTCGATTCCTGGTCTGGGAGACAACGATGTGCTACACCAGTACGAGTCGCTGGTCAAGACTCCTAACACTTGTGGGAGGTATTTGTAATATTCAGATGGGTTGTGGTCTGAGTGGTCAGAGGAAAAAGGAAGCTGCAGTGTGAGGAAATGGTGCTAGCCTTTTCCGATTAATTGCCTTTACACAGGCTCTGTAAAGGAGTTTACTACTGGCTGCCCCCAAAACCATGCTGGCTTCCCCTGTGCACTCCAAGAGTGGGCCTCCACAGTCACTTATGTTTGGCGTGATGGTGCACTTGGGGAAAGAGACCTCCTCTGCTGGTCCTTTGCTGACTCCTGTGGCACAGTCTTTCAGGAGCAGTCGTTCCTCACTCGTGAGTGTAGAACTCCATTTGTACTAGAGCTGACAGGCCACTCGTAGTGATCTTATTCCCAGCTGTGCCGCAAAGTTTTCTCCGTTGGTCAGTTCAGGTCAGCCCACCAGCAGCCCAAATTAGTGACCCCTGCAGCAATCAGGATTCTGGTAAAATCATGGGAGGTCTGGCTGGAGATGTCAAGACGGGCGCTGTCTGAGTCCACCCACAGTCTGGGATCAACTGGGATCCTCCACACAATATTTTCAGGCCCAGTGAGCAGTCTTTCAAATATCTGCAGTCGAAAGACAGCAGTCCTGCTGTCCAGATGGACCAGTCCTCGTCCACCCTCCTCCTTAGGCAGGTAAAGAATCCCCTGTGGTAACCAGTGTAGGCAGTCCGAAAAAAATCCACCAGCATCGCCTGGACATCTGCCAGCAGGTTTGGCAGGGGGGTCTACACAGGCCAACTTGTGCCAAAGGGACGAAGCAGCAAGGTTGTATATGATGAGTACACGCCCCCTATAGGACATTTACGGGACCAGCCACTTCCATTTCATCCATCACCCTTTTATTCTTTCCAGCACATCCTCCCAATTTTTCTTCATAAAATCTCTGTCCCCAAGGTACCCCTGGGTATTTAAAACCTCCCTTCCTCCAGCGTAGCTCGTCTGGAAGGCTCACTCTTACCACAGTTAACTTTATCAGAAGATAAAACTTTAAATCATTTAAAATCCCACTTAAAACTTTCACCTCTGTCTGGAAACTGACCATGGCCAAAATGTCGTTTCAGTACAAGTTTCAATATCTTTATCTGGGACCTGTAATGGCTCCTGTGTCCATGTTTGGTGAATACACAGTTCAGATTGGAGGAGATCAGGCTGGTAAACTGTCCAAACACGCTACAGAGCATTAGTTAGCACCCTAACCAGCTCTCTGTAACTGGACCTGTCACGAGGGCCAAACAGTAGCAAGTAAGCTAATGCATCATCAGTCCAATACAGCATCAGCTGCAGGGCTTTCTTTTCATCAAACCACTAGAAAGATGCAGCTACCAGTTCAAACTGTGCTCCAACCGCTTCCCGATACGTTTCACTAGAGTCCTAGCTGTTTGAACTGAATGCTCTGAAAATCGCATCATCAGGGCTGAACTAAACCAGTAACCAGTAATCTCGCAGCATCATGTACTGCTTTTTAAGATCTCCTAGCTGCTTCACATTGCCAGGCAGTTTGTATTTACGTGATGCTCAGATTCAGCAGGTCTGGCCCTGAAGTTGTTTGATGATCTGAAACACTCAGGTGTGACAAATATGCCAAAATAGAAGAAATGGGAAGGGGGCGCATTATTTCTCACAGCACTGCAACTGCCAGTCTTACCTGGTTTAGCATTACCACTATCTGATGCAACATGGTGTCTGTGCTGTAGTGAGGTTTGAGCATCTGCACTTACAACCGGAACGGAGTTATCTGATCACGCTACAGAGATGTGGTTTTATCAGAGTTACAGGAAATGTGGGGCCCACACTGGGACTCCCAACAACAACTCTGATGGACTGAAGGCCTTCATTGCTGCTATCATTCCTCAGCACTCGATTTTATTTCCAGGCACTCCGGAATGCTGGGATTATTTTATTTTCAGTGCTGTAATCAGTCCAGTACTGTCACACAGACCTGACTTTAGATGACCTACAGAAGGAACCTGCATATGACGGGCAGATCTCTCTGTAGAATGGTTCTTGTACGTGACGTCTGCAGAAAGAAAGACTGGACCAGTGAAACAAGGAAGAGTAGAGAGTGTGTAGGAGGCTGCACACACTTTAACCACACACCGTTAACACAGATCAAACTGAAGAAGCTCCTCCTGCTTTCTGCATTCGCTCTGCGTGTTCAGGAGAGGAACGTCGCTTAACGAAGGTAGGAAACGCTCTTGGTGCTTTCGGAAGTTTTGGAGATGACATTGTAACTATGGAGACTGAGAACTTTTATTGGTTATTGAAAAATATAAAACCATTTTGAATTTGATGCCAGCAACATGATTCCAGGAAGTAATGACAGCTACGTGTTCACCACCACTGTGTTCATCACCACTGTGTTCAGCAGCTCTTCCTTCACCAGCACTCTGTAATCAGTAGGAGCTGAGAGGACTGTAGTGTTGATAGTGCCCCGTGTCATACTAATAAACCCAATCTTATAAACCCAAACAAACAGTGTTGACTGGCTGCAGCTTTGTGCTTGATGGAGGGTAAGTGGTGTGAGGGTGCTCCTGACCACAGCGATGTTGGTGTACAGCGCTCACTGCGTATATGGTGGTTCAGAATGAATGTAGTAGAAGGGAGATCTGAGCTGGTTCACCTCTACAGGCACGTATATGAAAGATCCATCACATCATTTCACAGAGAGCGATGCAAAGTTCACACATCACCTGTGGAGACACTCTGGTGCAAAAGCAGTGGCTGTATTGTTGGGTGTTGGGCGTTGCTGGTCATGTCGTGCGGTATTCAAATTTATTTTCTTTTGTCCTCTTTGTGTCACGTGGGACAAGACGAGAGGGGGCAGGATACAAGTGCAAGTCTTTAATAGAATCCAATTAAAACAAAACTAAAGAAACAAAAGACACCAGGAAATGAAGAGACGATTGGGGACAGAGTTACAGAAACAAGAGACACGGAGACCAAACACCAAGCAGAAACTAAGGGAACAACAGGGAACATGAATGGACAAGGACTAACAAGGAACACCTGGGAAGGGGCGGAGCTACAAACTAAGGACAGGTGAGGGGCCTGACCAGAGGGCGGAGACAGGAGGACCAATACTCAAAACAAACAGACCTGTGTTGACATGTGGCTTATTTGCCTGATACAGCTTTAACTTGTGTTGGTGGATCGCACGGTGAACGGTGTTCACAGACTGGGGGGGAGGCTGGAAGTGTTCCTGAGCCCATGCAGTGATTTACAGATTACCAGCACCGTCTGACGGGTCGAAGATCACAAGCGTCCAATACGGACGGTTGGCCTTGTCCCATACGCACAGGGATTTCTCCAGATCCTCTGAATCTGTTGATGATGTCATGTACTGTAGATGGATGATATCCAAGATCTTCAGTTTTACATTGAGGAACATTTTTTATACCCAGTCATGTGACCAGCTGCCTGTTTTAATTAGTACCACTTCCTGTTCCAGCATTGTGTTTCCTGTGTCCTAACGTTACTGAGATGTGCTGCTGCCATCAAGTTCTAAAGGAGTTAATAATTTCCATGAAGCAGTAAAATGTCTCACTTTCAGCATCTGATATGTGTTCTGTGTTCTACTGTGTATAATATACGGCTCTATGTAAATTACTGCAGTCTGTTTATATTTACACTTATTTACATTGTACACAGCGACACAACTTTTTTGAAATTGGGGTTGTAAAAGAATGATCAGTACATAACACATCTGGAAAAAGGGAAGTAGCTCAGAACTCTTATTCTGTGATGATGGTTCGTTTACAGATGTTAATATTTGAAATGGCCTTTATTCTCTAAATGAACAGATTTTACACACATACTGTATATGATCATACAGGCTGCACTGCTGATCCCTCTCACAATGACTCTCACTGTTCACCTGCTGTTTCTGCTCTTCAGCTCAGGTGAGTCAGAGCTGCTACTTCTCACCACCATGTTCATTACACTCTGTACAGTTATGAGTTTATGTTCTACATGATGCTCTGATCAGTTCAGCTGTGTTCAGAAATGAGCTGAAGTGGAGACTGTATCCAGCATCATACTGACTGAACCCCACATAGTAATAATCACACATCTCTGTGTTCTGTGTTACAGGAGCTGGTGCTCAGAATGGGTGGGGTGTGACTTACAAGCCCACATCTATCTGTGCTGTAAAGGGGTCTACAGTGACCATGAGCTGCACTTACACACATCCACATGGTTACTCAGTCATGAAAGCTTACTGGATCACAGAGTTGCCTGTAACAACAGGTGTAGATCCTCCTGATCTGTTAGATGATCTAGACTACAGAGGCAGGGTTCAGTACCTCGGAGATAAACAACACAACACCACTCTCAGACTGCAGAATGTGACAGAAAAGGACCAGACTATATACTACTTCAGATTTCTAACAAACCGACCTGACGGAAGGTGGACAGGTTATGATGGAGTTGATCTTAAAGTCACAGGTGAGCTCCATCAGCAGAAATAAGACACTGTACTTCATTCACTGGTGTTCAGGAACCACACAGCAGTTCTGTACTATAATCACATCACTCCTTCATACCACACCTGAGAAACACACCGCTTAAGATGGAAGAAAAGGAATTACAAATCCAAATAAGGAATTACATAATCACACAAGGAATCTAATCCTCAATCAGCACTCCAACTCTGTATTCAATCAGACGGGTTTCATGTTCAGTCTACAAAAAATATTCAAGACTGCAGTTAAACCTTCATCCAGCTAGTGTGAGTTCTCCACAGTGTGTTTCTCCTTTACTCAGGTCTCCAGGTGGAGGTTCCTGAGAGAGTGATGGAGGGCGGTAACGTCACTCTCACATGTAACACCACCTGCAGTCTGACAGTCACACCAACATTCACCTGGTACAGAGGTGGACGTCGTTTATCCTCCAGTACTGACCAACTCCACCTGCAGCCGGTCAGCAGGGAGGATGCAGGCAGGTATCGCTGTGCTGTACTGGATCAGAACCTCCACTCTCCTGAGGTCACTCTGAATGTCAGATGTGAGTACAGATTCATTCACTCTCAGAAAACAATCAGAGCTGAAGTGTCAGTGAATGTACTGAACCCGAAGCTGCAGCAGCATCATTAACCTCTGTGTAGAAAGTACTACACCAGTGATCTAACGCCATACATGTTCACTAGCATGGTGATGTTCTGCCCATGCAGACAGAAAACGCTGGTTAATAACTGCTTTAATCATATCAATATCTCAGTCAGTCATCTGCAGACTCCATTCACTGACTGTCTATGGCTGAGCTCATACAGAACTAACTGAAGCTCTGCTGTAGGAGCGTGTAAACATCTCTGATACGCTACTGCTGCTTCCTGTATGTTCATATTTCATTCCTCATTTTAAACGGACTGAATAAACACAGAGACTGAGCAACATTCATATGTAATATTATTTCAAATACTGAGCAGAATATAAAGCCTTAAAACCGTCTTTGATTAAATCCATCTGGAATCTTCATAAGCCGTAGTAAATGATGAGGATCTGTAATGAGCCGTGATGTATCTCTGTAGAACGTTTATAGTTTACTAATTCAAAAACTTCCACATGAAGTGTAATGTCTCTGTCTACCTCTAGATGGCCCAAAGAGCGTCTCAGTGTCCATCAGTCCCCCTGGTTATATAGTGGAGGGCAGTTCAGTGAATCTGACCTGCAGCAGTGATGCAAACCCACCTGTACAGAACTACACCTGGTTTAAAGAAGGTGGAGACTCACCTGTAGGATCTGGAAACAGATACAGTCCTCTACAGAGTGGATCCTACTACTGTGTGGCTCAGAATGAATACGGATCTCAGAAATCAGCTGCAGTGACTGTAAAAGGTCCGTACAGAAGAAGACATGGATCATATAATAATTATTTAGACCAGTTTACTGAAGATCAGTTTACTGAACACACATCTGGTTTACTGGTCCGTGTGTCTCTCAGCAGAACGCTCCATGGTTCTGTATGTGGTGGCTGGAGTCGGACTCTGTGGGGTTGCGGTGCTGATTGGTGTTGTGCTGTTGATGTGGTAGGTATAAGTGTGTCATGTCCGGCCTTGTCTTACCCCAGTTTTTCTTTTTCTTGTCCTGCTCCATGTGCTTCTGTTTGTTTTGGTCATTGCTCCTCCTGTCTCCGCCCTCTTGTAAGACCCCCCACCTGTCCTTAGTTTGTAGCTCCGCCCCTTCCCAGGTGTTCCTTGTTAGTCTTTGTTCATATATACTCGCTGTTTTCCCCTGTGTTCTTGCTTGGTGTTCTTCAGCTCCATTGATGTATAAGGGAGAGTGACCCACCCCTCTGCAGCTTCCTGTAGTCCACGAGCATCTCCTTAGTTTTGCTGATGTTGAGACTGAGGTTGTTGTGGTAGCACCCCTCTGACAGGGCGCTGACCTCGTCTCTGTAGACAGTCTCGTCTCCATCTGTGATGAGGCCTAGGGTGGTGATGTCATCAGCAAACTTAAAGATGGTGTTGGATGTGTGTCTGGCTACACAGTCATGTGTAAACAAATTAGTGAGAGTCCATGGTGGCTGGAAGCGAGAAACAGATGTGGGTTTTGACCCACTGTGGACCCTGTCTGGACCGGGTGCTTTGTGTGGGTTAACTGCCTTGAAGGATCTGACCACCTCAGACACAGAAATGGATGGAGCGCAGCTCTCCTGATCTACTGGGAGTTTTGTAGCTGGGGAGGTGTTGTCTGCCTCAAAACGAGCATAATGTGCATTTAGCTCATCTGCAAGTGAGGACGACAACCCCATATCACAGATCCCATCACCTCTGTAGTCAGTGACAGCACGGAGACCATTCCACATGCGTCTGAGATCAGACCCACAGTAGTTAGACTCCACTCTGTCCCTATAGTTCCTTTAGGCCAGCCTGATGGTCCTCTGAAGGTCATATCTGTCTTTCTTATAACTCTCCAGGTCACCAGTGTTGTAGTCTGTGGTCCGAGCTCTTAGTTTGGCTCGAAGCTCAGTGTTGATCCAGGGCTTCTGGTTGGGAAATGTTCTGACATTGATCTTTGGAACAAAGTCATGAGTGCATTTACTGATGTAGCTCGTGATGGAGTCAGTATATTCATTGATGTCAATGCCAGCTGCATCCCGAAACATCTGCCAGTCTGTGGTTTCTAAGCAGTCCTGAAGTGTGAAGTGTGAAGTGGTACAGTAATAAGGCAGTTCATAGCAATGTAATAACCATCTAATAAACCAGACTGATAAATCATGCAGTCTTTTCTGAAAGCAGGAAGAGGAAGAAGAGAGCGATGGAGGAACGTGACTACCAGGTGAGCTGATACTGTAATGAAGCTGAACTGCACAGTGTAGTGTTGGTGCTGGAGGAGCTCATCTGATGAAGCTGCTCATGTTGTGTAACCCTCCTCTATCTAGAACCCTGACCCTAATGCTAAGGACGACACGTACGCAGCTCTCGATCCCAGGTCCAGATCCTCTGATGATGTGTACAACACACTCACAGTAAGAGTCTCATAGATCAGTCAGACGTTCAGATTCCTACAGAACCCACATTCCTTCATTTCTCCTCCTCTTCATTCTCTCCTTCCTCCAACAGACTGTTCATTCCAGTCCTTCTGATGACCTGTACACGGCTCTGGATCCTCAGTCCCGCTCTCCTGACTACGACACTCTAGCAGTGAGTGAATCCACTTGTACTGATCAATGTCTTGTAGCTGCTGGAGCTGGTAGACCGTCTCCACCTTGGAGTCTCCTTCACACGTCTCTGTCATGATTCTGTCTCTTCCTCCATGATCCTGCTGGAGACTTCACCTCCTGTGAGCTCTTCTGTTTACTGATCCTCTCTTACCTGGTGTTCTGTCTTCCTGCTGTTCTCGGTTATTATAAGCATCTGTGGTTATTAAAGAGCACAAATATGAATTACTACTGTTGTTAATATGTGGAAAGTAAATCCACTCATCAAAAGAACAGCTGCACCCAGAAGGAATCCACTGACATTGTATGTGTGTGTGTGTGTGTGTGTGTTTCTCTATTAGACTGTCAGACACCAGCGCTGAAACCAGCATGAAGAAAACCAATCCTACCAAAGAGACTCACCAAGAGAGAGACAGAAAGAGAGAGATATGGAGGGGGGGGAGAGAGAGAGAGAGAGAGAGAGAGAGAGAGAGAGAGAGAGAGAGAGAGATTACATTGTCTTTTATTTTTACTTCTTTTCTGGAGTTTTATAAAAACAGCCTGTTTTTTTTTACTGTGTCTTTAAAATTGCTATATGTTAATGAGAGTGGGCGGGGCTAAATGGCTCCTGGCAAACAACATGTTTCTGGTTGTTCAGCTTTCTGAGTCTGATTAGGTTCAGAGTTAGTCTAGTCTAATAGTCTGGCTGTTCTACCTTTGCTCTGGTTCTAGCTACTGTTGGTTTAGTCCAGGTTTTTTTAGTCTGACTGTCTCCTCTGTTATTAACTGTGTCAGTGTTTTATTCTACGTTTGTTAGTTTAAAGCATGATGGTTCTAGAGTGTTCTACACATTTAAACAAGATGGTTCTCCAATGGTCCCTTTAGGAAAAATGGTTCTATGTAGAAACTCAATTACTCAACAAACCCTTGCCATGATAAAACAGCTCTTTGAGAGATCAAGGTTCTACATAGAACCATTTTCTTGACTAAAGAACCCTTGAAGAACCGTCTTTTCTAAATCAAGCAGGACACAGTTGTCAGTTGTAGACGCATAACAGCCTGCATAACAAAAACTGCATCACTATGGCAGAACATTCCTTACAGGAAAGGTTCTCCATCCAGGAACTATTAAAGCTCTTGTGTTCCCAAAATACTGATGTGGACATGTGTCTTTGTCTCCCGAGTCCTTCCACTGTCCTGCTAACACTTTCAGTTAGCATGTAGGTAAAGCCAAACAATCATTAGGCCCTACAAACCACATCCCAGTGCAGTTCTGTGTTCCATCATCATTTCCTGCTAGAACCATATAAGAAGATCAAAACCGCACACCCTCACTTTAACTTAAAGACGAGACACACGTCCTGCTAGCGCTGTACTGAGAGCAGCTGTCCTCCAGTTTGACTGTAGGTGAAAGTGAAAGTGTTCTGTGGATGGTGCTAGGGCATTATGGGAAATGTAGTGTCTGTAGTGAACTGACACAGCCATACTGTTTGGATCATGTAGTTCAGAAACAGAGTTAAAACAGGAAGTTATTTTAGATCTTATTCTGCTGTAAGCTATAGCGGTGCCTTTCTCCCTGATAACTAATCACCATAGTTACTGGAAGTAATTGTGTTACAGCTTTATTACAGGCTTATTAAGCTGTAAAAGTGGCCTAGTGAAATATTAAATACATGTATTAATGAATCAGCTGCAGTGTTATTAATACATAAGTATGAGTATGAGCGAGTAGATGAGGAAGATGGATGAAGTGTCAGGTGAGCAGAGCTCCAGATATCAGTCAGTCAGTGATGGACCTTATAGTACAGTGTAGCTACAGCTACATTCCTCTAGATGGCAGCACAGACCAACAGTAGATACCATACCCACTGTGACATCATCACCTCAGTGTAACTACAGCTACATTCCTCTAGATGGCAGCACAGACCAACAGTAGATACCATACCCACTGTGACATCATCACCACAGAGGCCAGAAGGTGAAATATCTCGGTGTGGATAAAGTGTTAGATCTACTGTAGCCTGATGCACTGATGAGGCTGTGACACCGGCCGTATGGCCAGCAGACAATCCCCAGCCTGATGTCCCACTCACAGCCACATCCAGTAGTGGCAGCCCTGTGTTACTGGCTGCAGTGACAGGCAGCCCTCGGCTCAGTCCTATCACCTGCTCAGCCCACACCAGCTATGGTAACATACATGACTCGCCCATTGCTCTAACTGCAGGACGGGTAGCTCCTGCTCACTGAGAAGCTGCATGAGTTTCTCTCTAGCACCGTCTAAGAGCCTCGTGCATGTTCTGTCAGTGGACTGACTTGGTCCCAATCTCATTTCCTACTTTGAATAACTTCAGTAAGTTATTAAAATGACTTTTGTATTCCAATGGGTATGTATTAGTAATGAAAATGGGGGCACATACTTTCTCACAGCATGGTAAAAGAAGTCTCACTAGCATTAGCATTAGCACTAACGGACCCACAACAGAGTCTGTGCTGTAGCATTCACACGTAGAACCGTGTTATCTGATCATGCTAATGAGCTGTGGTCTGAATGAGCAGAGAGACAGGACATGTAGGGCTCACACTGTGACCCCCAGCAGCAACTCTGATGGACTGAAGGAGGAGGTGCTGCTGTTATTCCTCAGCTCTTCATTTTCAGTCCAGTACTGTCACACAGACCTGACTTTAGATGACCTACAGAAGGAACCTGCATATGACGGACAGATCTCTCTCTAGAGCGGTTCTTGTATGTGACGTCTGCAGAAAGAAAGACTGGACCAGTGAAACAAGGAAGAATGGAGAGTGTGTAGGAGGCTGCACACACTTTAACCACACACCGTTAACACAGATTAAACTGAAGAAGCTCCTCCTGCTTTCTGCATTCGCTCTGCGTGTTCAGGAGAGGGACATCGCTTAACGAAGGTAGGAAACGCTCTTGGTGCTTTTGGAAGTTTTGGAGACGACATCGTAACTATGGAGACTGAGAACTTTTATTGGTTATTGAAAAATATAAGACCATTTTGAATTTGATGCCAGAAACATGTTTCCAGGAGGTAAGGACAGCTACGTGTTCACCACCACTGTGTTCACCACCACTGTGTTCAGCAGCTCTTCCTTCACCAGCACTCTGTAATCAGTAGGAGCTGAGAGGACTGTAGTGTTGATAGTGACCCGTGTCATACTAATAAACCCAATCTTATAAACCCAAACAAACAGTGTTGACTGGCTGCAGCTTTGTGCTTGATGGAGGGTAAGTGGTGTGAGGGTGCTCCTGACCACAGCGATGTTGGTGTACAGCGCACTCACTGCGTATATGGTGGTTCAGAATGAATGTAGTAGAAGGGAGATCTGAGCTGGTTCACCTCTACAGGCACGTATATGAAAGATCCATCACATCATTTCACAGAGAGCGATGCAAAGTTCACACGTCACCTGTGGAGACACTCTGGTGCAAAAGCAGGGTGTGTATTGTTGGGTGTTGGGCGTTGCTGGTCATGTCGTGCGGTAATCAAGTTTATTTTTAACTCTTTTCTTTTGTCCTCTTTGTGTCACATGGGACAAGATGAGGAGGCAGGATGCAAGTGCACGTCTTTAATAGGCTAAATTTAAACCAAAGTAACAATTCAATTAACTTTGTCATTATACTAATACAGGGTCTTACAGTTTAATGAAACACAGTCAGGCTCCTCCTCCAGTGCAGTATATATAAATACCTATACTTTTTCTTAGTACAGATGTTCAGTAGATAAATAAATATAGATAATAAATACACAGCTGAGATGTTCAGTATGCAGGTTAAGTAGAAGTGCAGTGCAGACAGTCCTGTAAGGTAGTGGAGCACAGTGTGCTGCGGTGATCCGGTGTATATCAGTCTTTAGTGGTGTAGTCGTGTTCTGGTAGGTGCTGCCGGTGTGACTAGATTGACAGCTCTAGTGTAAAATCTGACAAAAGACACCAGTAAACTAAGATACGACTGGAGACATGACTACAGAAACAAGAGACACGGAGACAAAGCACCAAACAAGAACTAAGGGAACAACAGGGAAGATAAATGAACAAGGACTAATGAGGAACACCTGAGAAGAGGCGGTGCTACAAACCAAGGACAGGTGAGAGGCCAGGCCAGGGGCTTGCGAGAGCTGCCGGGCAGGGAGGTTGACGTCTGGAAGACAAGCTGTCTAGACATCTGGTGGAGCTGCAGCAGCTACAACAGCCACGTCCTAGGCTGCTGCAAGGGCCTGCATGCTGGCTGAAGAAACCCCAAATGCTGACTTGGCAGCAGCAGACGTCAGGTCAGGGCACACAGATGGGCAGGACAGGAGACCTGGAAACCATGGGCATACAGAAGACTCAGCTGCTTGTAGTTTAGCCAGCCGGTTGAGAGTCAGGGGAGCTGACCCTGGAGGAGTACCAAAAGCTAAACAGACGTCCTCAGAGGCAAGCGGGCCTGCTGCGACATCCTCTGAGGCAGACGGACCTGCTGCAACATCCCCGGAGGCAGACAGGCCTGCTGCAGACTTTAGTGGAGCAATGTGCCCATCACAAGCATGCATCAGACCTGCTACGTCCATAGTAGACCTGGTGTTATGTCACATGGGACAAGACGAGAGGGGGCAGGATACAAGTGCAAAATAAGCTCCAATTAAAACAAAAACAAAAAAACAAAAGACACCAGGAAATGAAGAGACGATTGGGGACAGAGTTACAGAAACAAGAGACACGGAGACCAAACACCAAGCAGAAACTAAGGGAACAACAGGGAACATAAATGGACAAGGACTAACAAGGAACACCTGGGAAGGGGTGGAGCTACAAACTAAGGGCAGGTGAGGGGCCTGACCAGAGGGTGGAGACAGGAGGACCAATACCCAAAACAAACAGACATGTGTTGACATGTGGCTTATTTGCCTGATGCAGATTTAACTTGTGTTGGTGGACTGCACGGTGAACGGTGTTCACAGACGGGGGTGTCTGGAAGTGTTCCTGAGCCCATGCAGTGATTTACAGATTACCAGATCTAGAACCGTCTGACGGGTCGGAGGTCACAAGCATCCAATACAGATGGTCAGCCTTGTCCCATACGCACAGGGATTTCTCCAGATCCTCTGAATCTGTTGATGATGTCATGTATTGTAGATGGATGATATCCAAGATCTTCAGTTTTACCTTGAGGAGAATTTTTCTGAAATAATTCTGAAATGATTGGTGAAGCTCCGCTCATCATTGCTTCTGAGAGACTCTGATTCACTGTTTATACCCAGTCATGTGACCAGCTGCCTGTTTTAATTAGTACCACTTCCTGTTCCAGCCTTGTGTTTCCTTTGTTCTAACGTTACTGAGATGTGTTGCTGCCATCAAGTTCTAAAGGAGTTAATAATTTCCATGAAGCAGTAAAATGTCTCACTTTCAGCATCTGATATGTGTTCTGTGTTCTACTGTGTATAATATACGGCTCTATGTAAATTACTGCAGTCTGTTTATATTTACACTTATTTACATTGTACACAGCGACACAACTTTTTTGAAATTGGGGTTGTAAAAGAATGATCAGTACATAACACATCTGGAAAAAGGGAAGTAGCTCAGAACTCTTATTCTGTGATGATGGTTCGTTTACAGATGTTAATATTTGAAATGGCCTTTATTCTCTAAATGAACAGATTTTACACACATACTGTATATGATCATACAGGCTGCACTGCTGATCCCTCTCACAATGACTCTCACTGTTCACCTGCTGTTCCTGCTCTTCAGCTCAGGTGAGTCAGAGCTGTTACTTCTCACCACCATGTTCATTACACTCTGTACAGTTATGAGTTTATGTTCTACATGATGCTCTGATCAGTTCAGCTGTGTTCAGAAATGAGCTGAAGTGGAGACTGTATCCAGCATCATACTGACTGAACCCCACATAGTAATAATCACACATCTCTGTGTTCTGTGTTACAGGAGCTGCTGCTCAGAATGGGTGGGGTGTGACTTACAACCACACATCTATCTGTGCTGTAAAGGGGTCTACAGTGACCATGAGCTGCACTTACACACATCCAAGTGGTTACTCAGTCACGAAAGCTTACTGGACCAAAAAGTGGCCTGTATATGGTGTAGAATCTCCTGATCTGTTAGATGATGCAGACTACAGAGGCAGGGTTCAGTACCTCGGAGATAAACAACACAACACCACTCTCAGTCTGCAGAATGTGACAGAAAAGGACCAAATTAAATACTACTTCAGATTTATAACAGACCAAATTGCAGGAAAGTGGATGGGTAAAGGTGGAGTTGATCTTAAAGTCACAGGTGAGCTCCATCAGCAGAAATAAGACACTATACTTCATTCACTGGTGTTCAGGAACCACACAGCAGTTCTGTACTATAATCACATCACTCCTTCATACCACACCTGAGAAACACACCGAGAATGAGAATTACATAATCACACAAGGAATCTAATCCTCAATCAGCACTCCAACTCTGTATTCAATCAGACGGGTTTCATGTTCAGTCTACAATACAGTAAAAAAATTATAAATGTTCAAGACTGCAGTTAAACCTTCATCCAGCTAGTGTGAGTTTTCCACAGTCTAAGTGTATGTTCTCCTGTTCTCAGGTCTCCAGGTGGAGGTTCCTGAGAGAGTGATGGAGGGAGGTAACGTTACTCTCACATGTAACACCACCTGCAGTCTGACAGTCAGACCAACATTCACCTGGTACAGAGATGGACATGGCTTATCCTCCAGTACTGACCAACTCCACCTGCAGCCGGTCAGCAGGGAGCATGCAGGCAGGTATCACTGTGCTGTACTGGATCAGAACCTCCACTCTCCTGAGGTCACTCTGAATGTCAGATGTAAGTACAGATTCATTCACTCTCAGAAAACAATCAGAGCTGAAGTGTCAGTGAATGTACTGAACCCGAAGCTGCAGCAGCATCATTAACCTCTGTGTAGAAAGTACTACACCAGTGATCTAACGCCATACATGTTCACTAGCATGGTGATGTTCTGCCCATGCAGACAGAAAACGCTGCTTAATAACTGCTTTAATCAAATCAATATCTCAGTCAGTCATCTGCAGACTCCATTCACTGACTGTCTATGGCTGAGCTCATACAGAACTAACTGAAGCTCTGCTGTAGGAGCGTGTAAACATCTCTGATACGCTACTGCTGCTTCCTGTATGTTCATATTTCATTCCTCATTTTAAACGGACTGAATAAACACAGAGACTGAGCAACATACATATGTAGTAATATTTCAAATACTGAGCAGAATATAAAGCCTTAAAACCGTCTTTGATTAAATCCATCTGGAATCTTCATAAGCCGTAGTAAATGATGAGGATCTGTAATGAGCCGTGATGTATCTCTGTAGAACGTTTATAGTTTACTAAATCAAAAACATCCACATGAAGTGTAATGTGTCTGTCTACCTCTAGATGGCCCAAAGAGCGTCTCAGTGTCCATCAGTCCCCCTGGTTATTTAGTGGAGGGCAGTTCAGTAAATCTGACCTGCAGCAGTGATGCAAACCCACCTGTGCAGAACTACACCTGGTTTAAAGAAGGTGGAGACTCACCTGTAGGATCTGGACACAGATACAGTGCTCTACAGAGTGGATCCTACTACTGTGAGGCTCAGAATGAATACGGATCTCAGAACTCAGCTGCAGTGACTGTAAAAGGTCCGTACAGAAGAAGACATGGATCATATAATAATTATTTAGACCAGTTTACTGAAGATCAGTTTACTGAACACACATCTGGTTTACTGGTCCGTCTCTCAGGAGAACTCTCCATGGTTCTGTATGTGGTGGCTGGAGTCGGACTCTGTGGGGCCGCGGTGCTGATTGGTGTTGGGCTGTTGGTGTGGTAGGTATAAGGGTTTGTGTCAGTGTGTCTGTTCCTTCATGTAGCAGAACTACAGAGATGATCAGATCTGGAGGCCCAATGTTCCTACATGTGATCAGTCTAATATAGCGTACCATAGATCATAATGGGAGGTAGGTTTCAGGTTTCAGGTTTATTTGGCATTTGCACAACATATCAGGACATCTATGCAGTGAAATGCCAGTGGTGAGGGTCAGGTTGATACTCTACACCATATACATAATAAACATATGTTGTCCATAGCGGTGATATATAAGAGCATTAATAAAAATAAAGTGTCCGAGTGCAGTGGTGTTGGTGGTGTTGCTGGTGTTGCTGGTGTTGATGGTGTTAGAGGTATTGGTGAAGGGCTCACAGCTTGTTCAGGAACCTGATGGCTTGTGTGTAAAAACTGTTCATTGGCTGGTTTGTTCTGGCCTGGATGCTGCGGTGGCAGTAAGGTGAACAGGTTGTATGCTGGGTGACTACAGTCCAACCAGATCTTTTGGATTTTCCTCAGGCAGCAGGACCGGTAAATGTCCCCAGGCAGCGGGACTGGTACAGGTCCTTAAGCAGCGGGACTGGTACAGGTCCTCAAGCAGCGAGACTGGTACAGGTCCTCAGGCAGCGGGACTGGTACAGGTCCTCAGGCAGCGGGACTGGTAGATGTCCTCAGGCAGCGGGACTGGTACAGGTCCTCAGGCAGCGGGACTGGTACAGGTCCTCAGGCAGCGGTAGATACCTATACTGGTAGATGTCCTCAGGCAGCGGGACTGGTACAGGTCCTTAAGCAGCGAGACTGGTAGACGTCCCCAGGCAGCGGGACCGTTAAATGTCCTGCAGGTCTGGAAGTTTGCTGTCCTCACCACTCTCTTCAGGGCCTTGCGGTTGTAGGCAGTACAGCTGCAGTACCAGACAGTGACGCAGGCCGTGAGGATGCTCTCTATGGTGCATCTGTAGAAGTTGGTGAGGATGTCAGGAGGTAGACCAAACTTCCTAAGCCTTCTCAGAAAGAAGAGGCGCTGACGGGCAGACCTCACTACTTTGTTGGTGTAGAGTGACCAGGTGAGGTCATCTGTGAGGTGTATCCCGAGGAACCTAACACTGCTGACCCTCCCCCTTCAGCTCCATTGATGTATAAGGGAGAGTGACCCACCCCTCTGCAGCTTCCTGTAGTCCACGATCATCTCCTTAGTTTTGCTGATGTTGAGACTGAGGTTGTTGTGGTAGCACCCCTCTGACAGGGCGTTGACCTCGTCTCTGTAGACAGTCTCGTCTACATCTGTGATGAGGCCTAGGATGGTGATGTCATCAGCAAACTTAAAGATGGTGTTGGATGTGTGTCTGGCTACACAGTCATGTGTAAACAAATTAGTGAGAGTCCATGGTGGCTGGAAGCGAGGAACAGATGTGGGTTTTGACCCACTGTGGACCCTGTCTGGACCGGGTGCTTTGTGTGGGTTAATTGCCTTGAAGGATCTGACCACCTCAGACACTGAACTGGATGGAGAGCAGCTCTCCTGATCTACTGGGAGTTTCGTAGCTGGGGAGGTGTTGTCTGCCTCAAAACGAGCATAATGTGCATTTAGCTCATCTGCAAGTGAGGAGACCCACAGTAGTTAGACTCCACTTTGTCCCAGTGTTGTAAGCTGTGGTCCGAGCTCTTAGTTTGGCTCGAAGCTCAGTGTTGATCCAGGGCTTCTGGTTGGGAAATGTTCTGACATTGATCTTTGGAACAAAGTCATGAGTGCATTTACTGATGTAGCTTGTGATGGAGTCAGTATATTCATTGATGTCAGTGCCAGCTGCATCCCGAAACATCTGCCAGTCTGTGGTTTCTAAGCAGTCCTGAACTGTGAAGTGTGAAATGGTACAGTAATAAGACAGTTTATAGCAATGTAATAACCGTCTAATAAACCAGACTGATAAATCATCCAGTCTTTTCTGAAAGCAGGAAGAGGAAGAAGAGAGCGATGGAGGAACATGACTACCAGGTGAGCTGATACTGTAATGAAGCTGAACTGCACAGTGTAGTGTTGGTGCTGGTGGAGCTCATCTGATGAAGCTGCTCATGTTGTGTAACCCTCCTCTATCTAGAACCCTGACCCTCATGCTAAGGACGACACGTACGCAGCTCTCGATCCCAGGTCCAGATCCTCTGATGATGTGTACAACACACTCACAGTAAGAGTCTCATAGATCAGTCAGATGTTCAGATTCCTACAGAACCCACATTCCTTCATTTCTCCTCCTCTTCATTCTCTCCTTCCTCCAACAGACTGTTCATTCCAGTCCTTCTGATGACCTGTACACAGCTCTGGATCCTCAGTCCCGCTCTCCTGACTACGACACTCTAGCAGTGAGTGAATCCACTTGTACTGATCAATGTCTTGTAGCTGCTGGAGCTGGTAGACCGTCTCCACCTTGGAGTCCCTCCTTCCAGCACGTCTCTGTCATGATTCTGTCTCTTCCTCCATGATCCTGCTGGAGACTTCACCTCCTGTGAGCTCTTCTGTTTACTGATCCTCTCTTACCTGGTGTTCTGTCTTCCTGCTGTTCTCAGTTATTATAAGCATCTGTGGTTATTAAAGAGCACAAATATGAATTACTACTGTTGTTAATATGTGGAAAGTAAATCCACTCATCATCAAAACAACAGCTGCACCTAGAAGGAATCCACTGACATTGTATGTGTGTGTGTGTGTGTGTGTGTGTGTGTGTGTGTGTGTTTCTCTATTAGACTGTCAGACACCAGCGCTGAAACCAGCATGAAGAAAACCACTCCAAAAGAGACTCACCGAGAGAGAGACATGGAGGGAGAGAGAGAAAGAGAGAGAGAGGGAGGGAGAGAGAGAGAGAGAGAAAGAGAGAGAGAGAGATTACATTGTTTCTGGAGTTTTATAAAAACAGCCTGTTTTTGTTACTGTGTCTTTAAAATGTCTATATGTTAATGAGAGTGGGCGGGGCTAAAATGCTCCTGGCAAACAACGTGTTTCTGGTTGTTCAGCTTCCTGAGTCTGATTAGGTTCAGAGTTAGTCTAGTCTAATAGTCTGGCTGTTCTACCTTTGCTCTGGTTCTAGCTACTGTTGGTTTAGTCCAGGTTCTTTATGCTAGTCTGACTGTCTCCTCTGTTATTTACTGTGTCTTTGTTTCATTCTATGTTTGTTATTTCAAAGTATGATGGTTCTAGAGTGTTCTCCAATGGTTCTTTAGGAAAAAAGGTTATATGTAGAAACTCAATTACTCAACAATCCCTTGCCATGATAAAACAGTTTGACAGGTAAAGGTTCTACATAGAACCATTTTCTTTACTACAGAACCCCTTGAAGAACCGTCTTTTGTAAATTAAGCAGGGCACAGTTCTCAGTTGAAGACACATAACAGCCGGCATAACAAAAACCGCATCTCTATTGCAGAACATTCTTTCTAGGAAAGGTTCTCCATCCAGGAACGATTAAAGCTCTTGTGTTCCCAAAATACTGATGTGGACATGTGTCTTTGTCTCGCGAGTCCTTCCACTGTTCTGCTAACACTTTCAGTTAGCATGTAGGTAAAGCCAAACAATCATTAGGCCCTACAAACCACATCCCAGTGCAGTTCTGTGTTCCATCATCATTTCCTGCTAGAACCATATAAGAAGATCAGAACCGCACACCCTCACTTTAACTTAAAGACGAGACACACGTCCTGCTAGCGCTGTACTGAGAGCAGCTGTCCTCCAGTTTGACTGTAGGTGAAAGTGAAAGTGTTCTGTGGATGATGCTGGGGCATTATGGGAAATGTAGTGTCTGTAGTGAACTGACACAGCCATACTGTTTGGATCATGTAGTTCAGAAACAGAGTTAAAACAGGAAGTTATTTTAGATCTTATTCTGCTGTAAGCTATAGCGGTGCATTTCTCCCTGATAACTAATCACCATAGTTACTGGAAGTAATTGTGTTACAGCTTTATTACAGGCTTATTAAGCTGTAAAAGTGGCCTAGTGAAATATTAAATACATGTATTAATGAATCAGCTGCAGTGTTATTAATACATAAGTATGAGTATGAGCGAGTAGATGAGGAAGATGGATGAAGTGTCAGGTGAGCAGAGCTCCAGATATCAGTCAGTCAGTGATGGACCTTATAGTGCAGTGTAGCTACAGCTACATTCCTCTAGATGGCAGCACAGACAACAGTAGATACCATACCCACTGTGACATCATCACCACTGAGGCCAGAAGGTAAAATATCTCAGTGTGGCTAAAGTGTTAGCTCTACTAGCTCTGGATTAGATCCCTGATACTGAAGCAGCTCTTTCTGGTTCCTCTTCCTTTCTTCATATTCTGATTTCTGTTCTACTGCCAGTAAAGCAAACACAGTATTCATGTACATGTCACTGTGCGTTATTAAAGGCTGTAGTCAGCCACACTGTACACCAGCAAGGTGCTAACAGCTTCCCCTTTGCACTGGGTATGTGGTGGCTACATCATTAACACATGGCTGCCTCTGAAACTCAGCGCTGCACTCTATACGTACGTTTGGCTGACGCTGCTCTTTAAAAAGTCTAGGCTGGGAACGGACACATCATGGACGACAGCAGATCTTCTCATCCACAACTTTCAACACCAGACATGCCTTCCAATGGCCGGTGCTACCTCACTGGTCACCCCACGGAAATGAACCGCCATGCCTTTCAGCCTGAAGCTAGTAGGTACCACTGATGACCCTGCATCCACATAACAGACAACAGTTAACATAACAGTTTCTCTCTCTAGCTCCTTCAAAGGCCCTCATGCATGCACTGTCGGTGGGCTAGCTTGGTGGATATGTGTAGCTTTGTTGGACACAATGGCCTGATGAACTGGTTTTGGGCTAGCTCTCTCAGGAGCTGGTACAGATACATTAGTTAGTCCAGCTTAAGTTTCAATATCTTTATCTGGGACCTGTAATGGCTCCCATGTCCATTTTTGATGAACACACAGTTCAGATTGGAGGAGCTCCAGCTGGTACACTGTCCAAACATCCTACAGAGCATTAGTTAACATCCTAACCAGTGCTGGACCGGGCACGAGGGCCAAACAGTAGCAAGCAAGCTAATGCATCATCAGTCCAATACAGCATCAGCTGCAGGGCCTTCTTTTCATCAAACCATTTAAAAGATGCAGCTACCAGTGTAAACTTTATATTACTGATAACACAGACAGATAAATGGATGGTCATCCACGTCCTCCAGTAGGCCAGCCACTGTTTGGAAAGCTTCACCATAGTCCCACCATAGTCCCTTAGCATGGCACTGCAACCAGGCTGGCAGATTTGGGTGACTTTGTTTTGTATCTGTATTTGATTTTTAGACAGGTTCTATTTAACCATGTTTAGATTCAGCAGGTCTGGCACTAATCATGGCTGGGTGTGGTCGTGAAATTAAACCCGACAGTCAGTTGAATTTGGTTGTGATTGTGATCAAGCGATTGATTTAGTAACTAAAGGCGCAATAACTTTTACACCAGGCCAGTAGGGACTGAACAGCACTGTCCCCTCAATGACATCATCAATAGCATTTTGTTTGGTTTATATTCATAATAAATTACTTTAATGATCTCAAACATTCAAGAGTGATTAATATACCAAGGTAGAGGAAAAAGGGAGAGGGGCACATACCTTCTTACTAGCATTAGCATTAGCACTAACTCTGACCCACAACAGTGACTGTGCTGTAGTGTGGTTTGAGCATTCACACTTAGACCACATCTCATTAGCATGATCAGATAACACTGTAGGTTCTAAGTGATCAGAGATACAGGAAACGTAGGGCCCACACTGTAACGCCCAACAACTCTGATGGACTGGAGGAGGAGGTGTTCTTGGTGTTGCTGCTATTATTCCTCAGCACTCGATTATATTTCCAAGCACTCTGGAACGCTTAATCAGGAAACTGGAATTATTTCATCACAGGGCCGTAACCAGATCAAGAAACTGCCAGATCCAAAACTGACAGACTGGTTCAGTAAGACAAGGAGGAATACGAGAGAGTATACGAGACACAGGCAGCAACACCTTTTAACCACGTACCATTTAACACAGTTTAAACTGAAGCTCTTCCTGCTTTCTGCATTCACTCTGTGTGTTCAGGAGAGGAACGTCGCTTAACGAAGGTAGGAAACACTCTTTGTGCTTTTGGAAGTTTAGTTTAGAAGAGATTCCAGAAAAGATGCTGTAAATGTGAGGAACCCCAGAATGCAACGACAGGTGAATCATTTAAAGCCTACGTATGAAGGGAATCAGGACGGAGATGACATCATAACTATGGAGAACTTTTATTGGCTATTGAACAATAAGACCATTTTGAATTTGATGCCAGCAACATGTTTCCAGAAAGCAGGGCAGCTACGTGTTCACCACCACTGTGTCCTCCACCACTGTGTCCTCCACCAAATTGTTACACAGAACCAGAAAAAGGTAGATCTTTTTGTAGTTTGTTGGAATGGCAATGCCACGGCCTCATGAGCTGCACGTCAGATTCTGCTCCCTGCATAGAGGGAGATGACGGAAAAGGGAAGGTGTCAAAGTTACATGGCAAACAGGATCAGGAACGCCACCATCGGACACACCACCACTAGGTTCTCCACCACTAGGTTCTCCACCACTGTGTTCATCGTCTCTTCCTTTACCAGCACTCTATAACCAGTAGGAACTGAAGGGACGACTGCGGTAGTGCTGCTGGTGATGTGTTTCCTGTCCTGCTTGCTCTACAGCTCGGGATAACTCTCCAAATGTATTCAGTGGGTGACCGCTGAGCCAGGATGGACCATATCATGGTTCTCCTCAGGATATCAGGATTCTTCTTACATGAGGGGGGCCTAGAGATGGCGGCGGTGCTCCTGGGTCTGATTGTATCTGGTTTCTTCTCTGCGCGGTAAAGTGTTAATCTGCGATTGTATAGCCGTGATGAACTGTATTCACAGACAATGGTTATCAGAAGTGTTCCTGATCCGGGGGTGCGATTTCTCTCCAGCATCAGGTCTGCTTTTATGCAGGGCCGTCTGATGTGTGGTGAGGCCTCCCCATCTTTACTTCTCCTCCGCCTCTCTTTTTTCATAACCCATCATGTTACTAACCTGTTATCTAACCTAATTAAAAGTAAGATGTTACCAGGTGTGTTTAACATTCCCAGAGTTTTGGAAACATGTGGCTGGGATTGAATTCAAAATGGGCAAATACAAGTTTGGTGTTGGTTAAATTTGGTTCCAGAAAAATCTACTCCGTTTGACCTCCAACTTTACTGCCAGTGCAGTATATAAGTAAATCTATAAAAGCTGATCAGAACATAACAACCGTGTAAAAGAGAACATAGTTACCAAAGTAGGAACTTAAACCGCTCATCCTGTAATAATGAGCACGTTTACAGATGTTAATATTTGAAATGGCCTTTATTCTCTAAATGAACAGATTTTACACACATACTGTATATGATCATACAGGCTGCACTGCTGATCCCTCTCACAATGACTCTCACTGTTCACCTGCTGTTCCTGCTCTTCAGCTCAGGTGAGTCAGAGCTGTTACTTCTCACCACCATGTTCATTACACTCTGTACAGTTATGAGTTTATGTTCTACATGATGCTCTGATCAGTTCAGCTGTGTTCAGAAATGAGCTGAAGTGGAGACTGTATCCAGCATCATACTGACTGAACCCCACATAGTAATAATCACACATCTCTGTGTTCTGTGTTACAGGAGCTGCTGCTCAGAATGGGTGGGGTGTGACTTACAACCCCACATCTATCTGTGCTGTAAAGGGGTCTACAGTGAACATGAGCTGCACTTACACACATCCAAGTGGTCACTTAGTCACAAAAGCTTACTGGACCAAACAGTTGCCTGTACAAAATGGTGGAGAACCTCCTGATCTGTTAGATGATCCAGACTACAGAGGCAGGGTTCAGTACCTCAGAGATAAACAAAACAACGACACTCTCAGACTGCAGAATGTGACAGAAAAGGACCAGACTATATACTACTTCAGATTTATAACACACGACCCTAATGGAAAGTATACAGGTAAAGGTGGAGTTGATCTTAAAGTCACAGGTGAGCTCCATCAGCAGAAATAAGACACTGTACTTCATTCACTGGTGTTCAGGAACCACACACCAGTTCTGTACTATGATCACATCACTCCTTCATACCACACCTGAGAAACACACCGCTTAAGACGAAAAAAAAGAAATTACAAATCCAAATCAGGAATTACGTAATCACACAAGGAATCTAATTCTCAATCAGCACTCCAACTCTGTATTCAATCAGACGGGTTTCATGTTCAGTCTACAAAAAATATTTAAGACTGCAGTTAAATCTTTATCCAGCTAGTGTGAGTTCTCCACAGCATACATTTCTTTCTCCTGTTCTCAGGTCTCCAGGTGGAGGTTCCTGAGAGAGTGATGGAGGAAGGTAATGTCACTCTCACATGTAACACCACCTGCAGTCTGACAGTCAGACCAACATTCACCTGGTACAGAGGTGGACGTCGTTTATCCTCCAGTACTGACCAACTCCACCTGCAGCCGGTCAGCAGGGAGGATGCAGGCGGGTATCGCTGTGCTGTACTGGATCAGAACCTCCACTCTCCTGAGGTCACTCTGAATGTCAGATGTAAGTACAGATTCATTCACTCTCAGTCAAAACAATCAGAGCTGGAAGTGTCAGTGAATTGTACTGAACCCGAAGCTGCAGCAGCATCATTAACCTCTGTGTAGAAAGTACTGCACCAGTGATCTAACGCCATACATGTTCACTAGCATGGTGATGTTCTGCCATGCAGACAAAACAAAAACGCTGGTTTAATAACTGCTTTAAAAATCATATCAATATCTCAGTCAGTCATCTGCAGACTCCATTCACTGACGTATCTCTATGGCTGAGCTCATACAGAACTAACTGAAGCTCTGCTGTAGGAGCGTGTAAACATCTCTGATACGCTACTGCTGCTTCCTGTATGTTCATGTTTCATTCCTCATTTTAAATAACGGACTGAATGAAACACAGAGACTGATGCAACATTCTATGTACTGTATTATTTAAAAATACTGAGTAGCAGAAGGATAAAGCCTTAAAACCGTCTCTTTGATTAAATCCATCTGGAATCTTCATAAGCCATGTAGTAAATGATGAGGATCTCTGTAATGAGCCGTGATGTGATCATGTTTCTGTAGAACGTTTATAGTTTACTAAATCAAAAACATCTCGTACATGAAGTAGTACAATGTGCTCTGTCTACCTCTAGATGGCCCAAAGAGCGTCTCAGTGTCCATCAGTCCCCCTGGTTATATAGTGGAGGGCAGTTCACTGACTCTGACCTGCAGCAGTGATGCAAACCCACCTGTGCAGAACTACACCTGGTTTAAGAAGCTGGATAAAGAAGCTCTGCTGAAATCAACAAGTCAGAACTACATCATCTCAAACATCAGCTCTGCAGATAGTGGGGAATATCAGTGCATGGCTGAAAACACTCAGGGGTCTCAATCCTCAGAGTACAAGACATTAACAGTGTTCTGTAAGTTCTTGTTCTGCTTATCTGCTGTCGTTTTAACACAGCCTGACATCATCTCTGTAGGTAAAGATGCTCTATTGATGTCTATGTTTTTCTAGATGCTCCAAAGAAAGTCCAGGTGTCCATCAGTAAAACAGCAGAGGACAGTTCAGTAAATCTGACCTGCAGAAGTGATGCAAACCCACCTGTGCAGAGCTACACCTGGTTTAAAGAAGGTGGAGACTCACCTGTAGGATCTGGACACAGTTACAGTGCTCTACAGAGTGGATCCTACTACTGTGTAGCTCAGAATGAACATGGATCTCAGAAATCAGCTGCAGTGACCGTCACTGTAAAAGGTATCACTGGTGGAAAATTCCCCTGCTAAAATAAATAACACTAATTCATATAAACGAGTGTAACTTTAAAACATAACACTGATCTGCACACAGGGAATACGGTGCTACATGCAGTTATTGGAGTCGGAGTTGGAGTCGGATGTGTATCTGTTATCATCGCTGTGTTTTGTTTGAGGTAAGTGAACATAAGTGCTTTGAAAATCGTCTGTGTACAAATGTAGTGTGTTTAACTTTATTAGTTTATCATCTTCTTCTCTGGTAAATAGTTCCACAGGTTTCAAGACATCGACACAGTTTTAACTCTGGAATGTTCAGTCTGATCAGGAATGGTGTGCATGTCTACAGCTTCTTGATCTGATGTACAGTTTCCCTAAAGAATTTATCAAATTCCCAAAATTTTCAGACTGAAAATGAATAGGGTGGGAAGGTACATGCCATCTACTGGTCTTCAGCTTGACCAACAGACACAGTATCACATATACTAACCCAGGGTAGACCCACGAGCACCAATTCAACATTGGTCCAACCAGAACTCATCTGTTTGTCCCCACACCCTCCCAGACAACCCACCTCCCACCCTCAATATTCATTCCTTGCATAGAGTCCCATTCATCCCCCCCCCCCACTCAAATTCTATTGGCTCCTTTACCCAGCAGATACCAAACTGCATGTACTCACTCAGGCCAGCTCTCCAAACTCAAATCCACCGACATACTGACCTGCACTCCTCCATGTGTCGTATATTCTTCCCTCATAGACTCCTACATATTGTCTGCAACACTTTAGAAACCGGCCAGCAGCAGCTCAAGCTGTGCAATCAGTCTGCACTTTCTTCAGGAAATTCTATTTTCTAGTTATGATGCACTTTTCCTAAAGTTTGTTTGTATATGCATCAGAAAGAAATAATGAATATTACCGGTTTTATGAATATGACCGTTTATTAATGTTACTTTCCAGGAAGAAGCGAAGAAGAACTTCAGCTGATGACGCAAACCAAACACAGGCAAGTCACTTTCATTTTTGGTCCCATCGAAGCCTGGCGCTTCCTTCGCCTGAACCAGCAAACTTCACGTACTCACTAAGCAGGTCCCCAAACACTAATCCACAGTCATGCTGACCTGCACTTATTTACTAATCCCTTGTTCCTCATTTAGCAAGCTCTGCAACCATGCCACGTTTCAGGAAATAGCACTTTTCAAATTATATTCTGTTAGTCTAGGAGATGGTGTTTCATGTTAGCAAGTGTCCATCATTTCCACTACAGGAAAATCTCTACAGCAGTGTGACAGAGAGATCTACAATGGGAGGTGCTACACCACCTGATCCAGATCCATCCAATCAGGACAATGTTTATTATGTCAGTGTTAAACACAACAGAGTCAACAACCCCGGGAATGCTGAGAGCTCTGCTGGGACAGCTTCCGCCTTGAACACCAATGAGGATGTTCAGTATGCCAGTGTATGCTTTACTCACACTGGTGCTACGAACAGGTGAGTGGAACCAACCTCAGCCAACTAACGTACTCCTGTCTAACACAGCTTCACACCAAACCAGAACTATGTTCTAGTAATGGTTTCAGGTAGGGTCACAGTGTTGCTCTGTTGCTGCAGGTCTGGTACTTCCACACTTGGGGATGATTCCTCAGTGATCTACAGCAGTGTGAGATAACCAGCATTCACTGATCCAGGACCAACGTTCCGACTCATGGACAGACCTTTCCTCTGTATCTACTGGAATCCCTCTCGAAAGAGAAGATACATTGTCTGTTGCATGTAAACCTCCTTCTCTGTAGTTCTGTGGACTTGTCCAGATAGCAGCAGGATGCTTACTGGACTGAATTTCATCACTGCAGGAGGTTTTCAACATTTGGACAGCCATTAGACATACTTAAACCTTACCTTGATATAAAACTCAGCGTTAACTCAATGTGAACAACCTCATGCAAGATGAATTTGGAACATCAGTCAAAACTTTCCAAATGGTATTTATTCTAAACCCAACACCACTCACCCCTCTCTACAGCACACCTTGTACAACTCCACCACCTGGAGAAGGTGAAGCCCAACAATCACTCACAAGGACATCAACATCATTTCTGTGTAGAAAACTAAAACACAGTATTCTCCTACAGCATCACACTGACTACACATATTACCTTTAAGTATTAAAATCCAGTCTGGGACATGCATCTTATACCCTCTCCTTTATGTACACTGTGCTCTGAGAACAAATATGGCACATTTCTACACATGATCTGGGAATGTCCCAAAGTATATTGTTTTTGGTGTAAAGTTTCAACAACTCTATCAGTCATCTTACAGAAACCAAATCCTTTATTAGTTCAGCTTTATCTTTTGAATGACGATTCCTCTTGCAACCTGGACTGTACAGGAAAAAGAATTTGGATGGCTGGACTGACTGCTGCTAAAAAAATATAAAAAAATATAAAAAATATAAATAGTTCTACACAGGCAACCTCCTCATTCTTTAAGTTGGAGACAATGGATCCTGTCTTTGAACTCTGAAATCTGATCCAAGCTCCGCTCACTGTCTATTATTATTATCATCATTATTAATATTGTTATTGCATCTATTTACCTTCAGTTATTCTACCACTGTATTGTATTCACTTTCTTTCATGTTAATCTGGCCATTTGAGGGTGGGGTGGGGTGCCATGGGGAGGGGTATGGGAGGGAGGGGTCGTGGGGTGGGATTGTGGGGACGGGGCTGCAGGGTGGAATATTGATTGATTGTTTTCTCTTTCTGTCCCTTTAAATGACAATAAACATTTGATTAAAAAAATATCCAGTCTGGGTTCTGTAGTGCTAGGGAAGTTTAATCGTATATCATGTCACATATATACAGTGTAATAGTCCTTCATATTTCTCCCCCTCACTAAAGATGGATGTGATCCTTTGTTGGATATTTGGGGGGTGGGGGGGTTGTGAATACAATATGTCTCTTATTGTGTGTAACTGAAAGCAATCTTGGTTAAAAAGTACTCCTGAAGTAAAAGTACAAGTGTTCTATTTACATTTCTATCCTGAGTATAAAGTACTTGTTTGTTTATTCCTGTATGTATAAAAGTATGATATTATTAAAAACAATATTAGATAATTTTATATGAATAGGCCGTTCTATTATATCCCATGTAGTTTATTTATTTTTGTACTTCTATACTTCCTATAATTATCTATAGACCTTATGATTTTGCTTTTGGTTTCAGAACAGACTGTAATATACAATCTCATAATGTTTTAGAGTGTGAGGCCACACACTGCTCTTTACATTTTTATTTATTTACTTGTTTGTTTGTTTGTTTGCCATAGTGCCAACTCAACATCAGCATCCTGTTAGTATTTGACTGTAGGAAGTAGTCCGTATGTAACTTAAAGGCTTGATGTGAATTATTGCATGAATTAATAACTATTCTATTGATTCATAAATAAATAAATAAATAAATTCCTACATTTTGCTTTCTCTATTTTCTGTTTGATTAAGTAGGTGTGGCGTGGAATTCGGTGGATGTTTCAGCATTACATTTTACATTTCAGCATTATTTTTACATTTAACAGTTGTTACTGTAGGTCTGCTGTTTGTTCTGGACCCATTATTGGAGTTTACACACCACAGCCAAGCCTGAGATTCCTGGCTGTTGGGAAAAGACCATGGTTAAGCGCTTATGATTGAAACTTAAATGCATAACTGAACAAAAATCCTAAAATGAAACTGAACTCGCCTCAAAGGGTGGTTTCAAGAAGCTGGTAGTCGAGCTGTTTACGCCGTATGATATGCATCTGCTACCACTAGCATCAATACCAAGTCACACAGGGTCATAGTGTGACTTCTTACGCATCTCCATATCAACATGACGAAACCTCTATGGTCATCTGAAGGGTTGTGGTGGGCCGTGTGGTTATGTTAGCATATGAGATGGCTTTATCTTCCTTTGTTGTGACACTGCCTTCTCTCTCTGTCTCTAATTTGCACTTCCCCTTTGTGCATGTGCCCCTTTACTACTACTCTTACTGTCTCCGTTACTCATAGTGAATGTTAAGCGTGAATCTTATCCCCTAAGACACCATGCCCAGACATGCACTTATAATAAGAACTAACAGTACTTAACATTAGTAAAGAGACCTGTACAAAGATGAACATGGCCACAGATAGGTGAACCAGATAGCAAAACGCTAGATCTGTTTTTCCAGTGTTATACAATTCCATTTAGTGGATTAGATATCAATCAGTGTTCATGCAAGAGTGTACTGAACATTTTTAGGCTGAACTTAAATTTGCTTATCTGCTGCTAGCCATAGAGAGGAGGAGTGATGCAATGGAAAGCAGAAGAACAGCTTTTAACAGCGTGAATGTTGGAACCCACAGATACGCAGAGGCTTGTTTCTTCACTCACTGCTCGGACAGTGAATGGTCACTGATGACATCGGTGGGTAAGAAATGCTTTCACTTATTCTGTTGTTGATGCTTCAACATCTAAACCACAAGCACTGCAAGGAGCCGTATTTACTCCGGTATTAATAACAGGTCACGCAAAAAGCCTTTAGACTCTGAAGCTCTGCACATGAACCCACATCTTACTTTTACCCTCTAAGGGCCAGACAGACTGACCTGTAGGATCTGGGTAGGAATACAGCTTCCTTGTCAATTCCAATAGCAGTGGATGGTTCTACTGTAAGGCTCAGAATGAACATGGATCTGACCAATCAGCTGCAGTGCTGCTGAGCTTAAAAGGTAAACCTTCCCTACCATTTGAACAGCTACACCTTTTGTCTTGACCGTTTGTCTTGGTCATATTTTTGTCTTTCTCCTAATACTTGCTGGAGTCTTTATCTGCGTTTCCTGTGAACTATTTTAAACTCTGTTAATCAAACGTCCTCTCTTATTCCCTTCTTCTCTGGTAAAGTTCCTCTCAGCTATTCTAATGCTGCACACATAGAAAAGGTCCCAGTTAGCCAGGCGGCTATCCGGCTCCTGCATTAACACAGGCGGTGATTTAACCAACTGGTGAGCTCAACTCGCCCCCTAGTGTCTGAATAATGGAGCTGCTTTAAATGAATGGACTAACCATAAACAAAGGGCTTGTGAATGAACATCAATGTAATGACAAGCACCCTTGCTCTGTAGCTGTAGCTTATCACAGTAAGCATCAGTGGCTTAGAAAACAAGCACTTCAAACTTCACTAAAGCGCTATTATTATTACTATGATAATTATTATTATTATTATTAATATTACTATTATTACTGCTATTATTAGTAGTACATGTTAAAACCACATATAGTGATTCTCTCTGTGTGTTCTTTCAGACTGTAAGGAACCTGCACTGAACCCATCATCATGGACTCCACTCAGAATGAAGAGAAAACCCCCCTTGAAGAGAGAGTCATGTGAAAGGTATGGCAGAGTGAAGCGAGGCCAGCAGAAGATGAGAATGCTGGCTGCTTGTTAAGAACATACGTGGGGGTATTCCACAGAGCAGGATTTCTTAGCCAGCCAGATAACTTCAACCCAAAGATGAGCAACGGCCAATGGGAAAGTCCCTCAGTTCTTTTCCTATTGAACAAGATTGACTTTGAACTCAAGCTTTCTGGCTAACTAAAAAAATCTGCATTGTGGAATACTACAAAGTGTTAATTTACAATACTGTGACCAGTCTAATTAGTACAAAGATAATCGTGTTGTACATCCCTATACACCACATTGGGATTCATTCTCAAGGCCACAGAGTATTAACAAATCAAAGACACATTTTTACTGAATTTAGCAAACACTCCAACTGCACCAGAAATGGAGTGCTATTGTGCTATTTGTAATGAATCCAATAACAAGAATATATAATAATAATAATGTCAACAAATGTATAATAATACATTTTACAGTAACATTTATAAAACCTAACACTGCTTAAAGAAATGTAGGGAAGAAGCTTTCCATACTGACTCATATTTGCATTTCTTTAGTGATATGACTCTTTAGGCGTCTTCTTGGTTTTGTATGGTATTTATATACAGTTCATCAGCATTCAGCCTAAAAACACCCTCCATATTTACAAGCCCTACCTGTCCATTCTTACATCACAATCACAGCCGAGCAAAAAAATGTAATCATTTGCATGTGTCACAATGTCAAACACATACATAAATACATAAACACACGTACAGCTCTGGAAAACCACCTCAAAATGATCAGTTTCTCTAGTTGTACAGTTTCTGGGTTTCTGTTTGACCAAAATTAGCAGTTCTGTTTTTTATTCTATACTGTACTGGAAACATGTCTCCCAAATTCCAGATCAGATACTGTGTTTAGAATGTGTGTGTGTGTGTGTGTGTGTGTGTGTGTGGGTGTGTGTGTGGTAAATTAAATAGCCTCATCTCTTTCACTGAAGAGTCGAGGAGGAGATTTTTGGGATGAGAAACATCTCTCTGAAGTAAAACAAACACGGTGTAAATGCAATACAGCACCACAAATGAACCAACTAGTAAAACTTTATATACATAAAATCATTTTATTCATAAGTATTACCTTGACGTTCCGTCCAAATAACATTACTCCTGTGGTAAAACTGCTGTTGCATTAAGTCTGCTTACAAAATGTTACATAAACAGAACGGTGCTCCAAATTTTCACAGTCTCAAAGTTCATAATGCTAACGCTAGCACTAAAAACAAACAGCAAGGTGCTCCATACATTTAATAGCTCAGAGCGCTAATGCTAATGCTAGCAGCTCTGCTAAAACCAAACAAAAAGGAGCTCTAAACAATCACTAATTCAGCCTGCTAATGCTAATGCTAGCAGCACGGCTAAAACAAACAGAAAAAAGCTCCAAACAATCTTTAGCTCAGAGCGCTAATGCTAAAGCTAGCAGCGCTGCTAAAACAGACACTGGCCGCTTCAAACATGGTGCGTGCGGGGAGAGTTGCCAAGCAACAGCCAAAACCCTTCAGGCAGGTTACATATCAGCTAGCTAGCTAACTTTAATCTAGCTCGAGTTAGCACTCGAGCTCACAAATTATCACTCAGTGATTATTAATATTAAGATACAACTAGATACATGTTACTCCCCTTCCAAAAGCTGAGTTTAACCCCTGAAGGATCCGTATCCCTGCTCCACTTCAGCCGGCTGTTCGGGGTGAAAAGTCTTCAGTGTGCTGGAGCTGAACTCTGACAGTTATCAGTTACAGTAAGACAGTGTATGAGATCCGGAGTCACACCTAGTCCAACTCCTCATGTCTTAAATGAAATGACAGCTGCTGTCAATCATGTATTCAGTCTCCAATAATGGGGTGAATATGACTGAATTTGCGCTTAACTTCAACCTTTGACCTGCGGCACTGATGCAAACCCCACCGGTCACCCAATATTATGACCACCTGTAGTTTGGACTGAACTCGGCCCGGAATGTCACAGATGTACATGATAGTGGGGTATCGAGTGGTAGCATTCTAGAAACTGCTAACTTTGTGGGATGTTCTAGAGTCACTGAAAATCATCCATGGCCCATGGCCGATAAAAGACTAGAATTAGATTAGATTCAACGTTGTCGTTGTGCAGAGTACAGGTACAGAGCCAATGAAATGCAGTTAGCATCTAACCAGAAGTGCAAGTACAGTATTATTTACATAAAGAGCCGTAGTAATAAATATATACATATAATATAAGCTATATGCATATATATGTATGTATAAGAGCAGCATTTACAAATGAATGTTCAAACTGTAAAAAATAGTGCAAGTAGACAGTATGTACACACTAAGAATAACATCTGAGGTAGAGATAATATGAGAACAGTATGTAAACATTAGTATACAGTATGTAAACACGAGTATACAGTATGTAAACATGAGTATACAGTAGGCTTGGTGATGAATAAAGTGCATTAACAGTACAGAAGGTGCGAGGATGCAGTAGAGGGAGTGCAATGTAAATTAAAGTTTCTGTGCAGCTTTCATGAGACACACAGCCTCATGAAAAAAACTGTTCCTGAGTCTGCTGGTGCGGGAGCGGAGGTTCCTGTAGCGCCTGCCAGATGGGAGGAGGGTAAAAAAGACCATGATTCGGGTGGGAAACGTCCTTGATGATACTCCTCGCCCCGCCCAGGCAGCGCTTGTGATAGATGTCCTGAATGGTGGGTAACTGGGTGCCTGTGATGCGTTGAGCCATTTTCACCACCCGCTGGAGTGCCTTGCGGTCAGCAGCGCAGCAGTTGCCGTACCATACAGAGATGCCGTTGGTGAGTATGCTCTCAGTGGTACAGCGGTAAAAGTTCACCAGGATCCTGGGAGACAGGTGAACTTTCTTGAGGCTCCGAAAGAAGTAAAGGCGCTGCTGCACCTTTTTGACCAGAACTGAGGAGTTCAGAGACCAGGTGAGATCACTGGAGATGTGGGTGCCAAGGAACTTGAAGCTGGTCACCTGTTCTATTGCAGCTCTGCTGATGTAGATTGGGGGGTGAGCCTGGCTTCTAGACCTCCTTAAGTCCATTAGGATCTCCTTGGTTTTCTGGGTGTTCAGTGTCAGGTTGTTTTCATGGCAACATGTAGACAGGTGCTGTACTTCATCGTAATTGTCTCTGATCAGGCCTATCACCATGGGGTCGTCCGTGTACTTGATTATAGTGTCAGAACCATAAATTGGCACACAGTCATGGGTGAACAGGGAGTACAGGATCGGGCTCAAAACACAACCTTGTGGGACGCCGGTGTTTAGGCTGATGAAAGATGGAGAGAGGTTGTGTAACTTAACAGACTGGGGTCTGTCAGTCAGGAAGTCTGAAATCCAGTTGTGGACTGGAGGACTTGATATTACACAGTTAAAAATAATGAACTGGATGAATTAATTAATAAACATCTCTTAGTCTCTGTAAGATAACACAGACAGCACAGTGGGGGTTGTGGTGGGCCATGCGGTAGACTGCTTTGTCTAGACTTCCTCCTTTTTAGTGAGAATGCGCTCTCTCCCTATCTCTCTCCACTTCCCCAATGTTTTACTCTTACTCTCTCAGTTATTCATTCCTGACCTTGAATCCACACCTTCAATAGGCCATCCACGGACATCCACTCATAATAGGAATGAACAGTACTGAACATTAGTAAAGAGACCTGTTTAAAGATAAACACATTTGGCCCGGCACACTGACCAGGAAAACCTTGATGAGGCCCTAAGAGACATATCCACCCACCCACCCACCCACCCATACAGCACGAGTGAAACAGAGTGCCTTATTTACACATAATACTCGGCCTCCTAGCCCATTAGACCCTCGACCCATTTCCTCTTAAGGGTAAATAAAGAGGGGTCGGTTAAAAAAATCATAAAGGTTAAATCCTGTTGTGACAAAGAGGTCACATGGCGTCTTCTGTAAGTATTATATGGTCAAAATACCGGTAGCATATGTCACAACAGCTCCTACCTCATCATTGTGTTCTAGAAATGGCCTCAGAATGGGTATATATAATATAGAACGTGTTGTCAGAGCATTAGAGCTCTTAAATGGGTTGGAACCCTATAGGTACAAAAATACAAGCTTGTAAAATGAGCTGGTTTTGTCTCCAAGTAACTAACCAAGCACTCTGCCATTTTCTAAATGAGGTCATATGTTCAGCAACTGTCATGTGACTGCATCCAGAATGTTCGGTATAGGTCACTCAGGGGCTCCATGTGTTTTAAGTGAAGGATAAAGCTGTATAAGGAACTCTGAAGCCTTTTAAAAGGCTTGTTACACATACGTCACTGTTTCTCTCTCAAGCGTTCAGCCTGCAGGCCAGAGTCCTCACACTGGGGAGTGAGCCTGGTTTTAAAGTCTCTGTTCTTCCCCCTGCTGATCACACATGATGTGACCTGTTTGGGATGGAAAGATGGCAACTCCATCTCTCACCCACCACAGGTCCTGACAGTAACCTAGTAAGAAATCTGGTTTTCCAATTTGGTTCATCTTTCATGCAAGAGGGTATTCAAAATTTCAGGTCCTACTGCACTTGAAGTTGCTTATCTGCTGGCAGAGTGATGTGGAAAGGAGGAGTGATGCAATGGAAAGCAGAAGAACACTGTTAAAGAGCCGTGGGAACATTCAGAATATGAGAACCCACAGACAGTCTAGCACATTAAAACCTCAAAGCTGCAGCTTCGTTCTTCATTCGCTGCTGGGACAGTAGTGGTGATGCGTCTGCCATCAGCCGGGTAAGACATGCCTTTATTTTTATGCTGGTCCAGTAAATACGGTAAATCTTACACGTGTACATTAGAACTGATATTCCTACCTCTGAACTAAGAGCAGCTCCAGATCATGTGGGTACTGCTTACTGTAACGGCTCTGTTTAGTGTTTTAGTGAACTGCCACCAGCCCGTTTTACTCCGGTAGTAATACAGTGGAAGAAATAAATATTTGACCGCTTGCTGATTTTGTAAGTTTGCCCACTGACAAAGATATGAACAGCCTAGCAATTTAAAGGTAGGTTTATTTTAACAGTGAGAAATAGAATATCCAAAAGAAAATCCAGAAAATTACATTGTATAAAAATATATAAATTTAATTGAGTTTTGCAGAGAGAAATAAGTTTTTGATCCCTCTAGCAAACAAGACTTAATACTTGGTGGCAAAACCCTTGATAGCAAGGACAGCCGTCAGACATTGTAGTTGATGATGAGGTTTGCGCACATGCCAGGAGGAATTTTGGTCCACTCCTCTTTGCAGATCATCTCTAAATCATTAAGATTTTGAGGCTGTCGCTTGGCAACTCGGACCTTCCAACTCGGACGGCTCCCTCCATAAATTTTCTATGGGATTACCGTCTGGAGACTGGCTAGGCCACTCCATGACCTTAATGTGCATCTTGTTGAGCCACTCCTTTGTTGCCTTGGCTGTATGTTTTGGGTCACTGTCGTGCTGGAAGACCCAGCCATGACCCATGTTTAGTGTCCTGACGGAGGGAAGGAGGTTGTCACTCAGGATTTTACGGTACATGGCTCCATCCATTCTCCCACTAATGTGGTGAAGTAGTCCTGTGCCCTTAGCAGAGAAACACCCCCAAAACATAATGTCTCCACCTCCATGCTTGACAGTGGGGACGGTGTTCTTTGGGTCATAGTCAGCATTTCTCTTCCTCCAAACACAGCGAGCTGAGTTAATGCCAAAGAGCTCCATTTTTATCTCATCTGACCACAGCACCTTCTCCCAATCACTCTCAGAATCATCCAGGTTTTCATTGGCAAACTTCAGATGGGCCTGTACACGGGCTCTCTTGAGCAGGGGCACCTTGCGGGCACTGCAGGATTTTAATCCATTACCAATTCCGTTACCAATGGTTTTCTTGAAGACTGTGGTCCCAGCTGCCCTAAGATCATTAACAAGTTCCCCCCGTGTGGTTTTAGGCGGATTTCTCACCTCCCTCATGATCAAGGATACCCCACAAGGTGAGATTTTGCATGGAGCCCCAGATCAAGATCAATTGATAGTCATTTTGTATTTCTTCCATTTTCTTACAATGGCACCAACAGTTGTCTCCTTCTCACCCAGCGTCTTATTCAAGGTTTTGTAGCTCATTCCAACCTTGTGCAGGTCTATGATCTTGTCCCTGACATCCTTAGAAAGCTCTTTGGTCTTGCCCATGTTGGAGAGGTTAGAGGTTGACTGATTAATTGAGTCTGTGGACAGGTGTCTTTTATACAGGTGACAGTTTAAGACAGCTGTCTTTAATGCAGGTAACGAGTTGATTAGGAGCATCTAACTGGTCTGTAGGAGCCAGAACTCTTAATGTTTGGTAGAGGATCAAATACTTATTTCTCTCTGCAAAATGCAATTAAATTTATATATTTTATACAATGTCATTTTCTGGATTTTCTTTTTGATATTCTATCTCTTACTGTTAAAATAAACCTAACTTTAAAATGCTAGGCTGTTCATATATTTGTCAGTGGGCAAACTTACAAAATCAGCAAGGGATCAAATATTTATTTCCTCCACTGTAACTCCTCATGTTGTGTTACGCAACAAGCCTTTAGACTCTGAAGCTCTGCCAAGGGAAGGGGCCTAGCACACTGACTGGAAGAACCTCAATGGGGCTTAAAGACACCCACACACACACCCAGCTTGAGTGCACCAAACATCCTTTTCTTACAATGCACCAAATAGCAGCTTAACTGGGATTTATTAAGCCGTCTCGAGTCCTTTGCCCCAGCTCTCTCTCCAGCATTTGGCATGTAGACCATGCATCCTCCTCATCACACAGTGCAGAGACTCAGGTTATAAAGGCACAATGTCTGCCTTCTGATCCTGCACACCTGGGGGAGCAGGGATCATCCTGATCAATGGGGTGCCCACTTTTGGAGGGAAAGGCAGCGACTCTGACTGATCCCACCTCCACCTCTACTCCACTCTCCCATCACACTGCTTTTAGCCCTAGTCTGTAAACTGAATACTGCTCTGAGCTCATACATTAGGTTTGGACTGTAACTTAAACACTACCTCCAGCTTTGACCTCTGCAAACATTTCTCTTGACCTCTGGGGTCTGTACATGCTGGTGTTATCCATCCTGTGGTTTGGCCTCACCAGACAGGATTTAACTGTGCTATTATTTATAGACTCTTAATTTAATATATTCCTTAAACGTTTACCGGATTCTTCCCTCATTGGTGACATTTCATCTTCTGTTATTTTAGATTTTAATATGATGACATCACTGAGAATAACTCCTCCCACCTCCCTGGTCTTTCTACTCCTGGTTTATGGTGAGTCAGTGTTTGTACATGATGAGATATTCTTCTACAGTGTGATTAAACAGAATTCTGAAAAATGAAAAATGAACAGTTCAGTGCAGTGTTAATTTCTACTGTTCACTATACGTCCTGTGGAGCTTCAAATGAGCTTGGGATTATTCCAGGTGGTTACTCCAAACTTAGCTGAGTCTCAGAAATGAGCTGAAGTGGAGACTGTATACAGCATCACACTGACTGAACCCACATAGTAATAATCACACATCTCTGTGTTCTGTGTTACAGGAGCTGGTGCTCAGAATGGGTGGGGTGTGACTTACAACCCCACATTTATCTGTGCTGTAAAGGGGTCTACAGTGAACATGAGCTGCACTTACACATATCCATATGGTTACACAGTCATGAAAGTTTTCTGGACCAAACGGTGGCCTGTATATGGTGTAGAACCTCCTGATCTGTTAGATGATCCAGACTACAGTGGCAGGGTTCAGTACCTTGGAGATAAACAACGTGACTGCACTCTCAGCCTGCAGAATGTGACAGAAAAGGACCAAACTATATACTACTTCAGATTTATGACATACCAAAATGGAGGAAACTTGCAAGGTGCGGGTGAAGTTGATCTTAAAGTCACAGGTGAGCTCCATCAGCAGAAATAAGACACAGTACTTCATTCACTGGTGTTCAGAATCCACACAGCAGTTCTGTACTATAATCACATCACTCCTTCATACCACACCTGAGAAACACACTGCTCAGTACTGGAGGTCTTGTTAACTGACGAAGCACTTTAGAGTAAGAGTGAATCTAGATCAGCACTCCAGCTCAGAGAAGTACATGTATCCTGGACGGGAATTTAAGGTTCATGTCTATGAGCCGTGAGTCAAGTGCGTCTCTCTGATTTAGAGAAGGTCTGAATGTCCCCACTGATGTCTGTAACTTTCCCCTGTACTCAGATCTCCAGGTGGAGGTTCCTGAGAGAGTGATGGAGGGAGATAACATCACTCTCACATGTAAAACCACCTGCAGTCTGACAGTCAGAACATTCACCTGGTACAGAGATGGACAGAAATTAAACTCTAGTACGGAGCAACTCCACTTGAAGCTGGTCAGCAGGGAGGATCCAGGCATCTATCACTGTTCTGCACAGGATCAGAACTCTCCTGAGGTCACTCTTAATGTCAGATGTAAGTACAGATTCATTCTGTTATAAAAACATAAATATGATTATTAATGTGTGATGTGGAACACTACTGTTATCCTATTGATCTTCTTCTTCTTCTTGGTCGAGAGATTTTTTTCTGCTAACTAGTTTTTAAGATACAGTGGGGTGCGAAAGTTTGGGCAGCCTTGTTAATTTTCCTGATTTACCTTTATAAAGCATTGATTGTTTGGATAAAAAAATTGCGTTAAATATATCATATAGGGGACAAACACAGTGATATTTGAGAAGTGAAATTAAGTTTATATGATTTACAGAAAATGTGCAATAATTGGTTAAACAAAATTAGGCAGGTGCATACATTTGGGCACTGTTGTCATTTTATTGATTTCAAAACCTTTTGAACTAATTATTGGAACTCAAATTTGGTTTGGTAAGTTCAGTGACCCTTGCCCTCCATACACAGGTGACTCCAATTATGAGAAAGGGTATTTAAAGGGGGCAAATGTAAGTTTTTCTCCTCTTTGCATCTTCTCTGAAGAGTCAAGTCAAGGCTCGAAATGGCAAACCAAGAAAAATCTTGAATAAACAGAAGCAAAGAATGTTGAGAACAGTCAGAGTCAACCCACAGACCAGCACCAAAGACCTACAACATGATCTTGCTGCTGATGGAGTCACTGTGCATTGTTCAACTATTCGGCATCTATTCGCATTTTACAAAAGGAGATGCTGTATGGGAGAGTGATGCAGAGGAAGCCTTTTCTCCGCCCACATCACAAACAGAGCCGCTTGAGGTATGCTAAAGCACCTTTGGACAAGCCAGCTTCATTTTGGAACAAGGTGCTGCTGAAACTAAAATAGAGTTATTTGGGCATAACAAAGGCCGTTATGCATGGAGGAAAAAGACCACAGCACTCCAAGAAAAACACCTGCTACCTACAGTAAAATTTGGTGGTGGTTCCATCATGCTGTGGGGCTGTGTGGCCAGTACAGGGACTGGGAATCTTGTTAAAGTTGAGGGACGCATGGATTCCAATCAATATCAGCAGATTCTGGAGACCAATGCCCAGGAATCAGTGACAAAGCTGAAGCTGCGCCAGGGCTGGATCTTCCAACAAGACAACGACCCTAAACACTGCTCAAAATCTACTAATGCATTCATGCAGAGGAACAAGTACAACGTTCTGGAATGGCCATCTCAGTCCCCAGACCTGAATATTATTGAAAATCTGTGGTGTCACTTAAAGAGAGCTGTCCATGCTCGGAAACCATCAAACCTGAATGAACTGGAGATGTTTTGTAAAGAAGAATGGTCTAAAATACCTTCAGCCACAATCCAGACTCTCATTAGAAGCTATAGGAAGCATTTAGAGGCTGTAATTTCTGCGAAAGGAGGATCTACTAAATATTGAGTTATGGTTTTTTTTTTTTGGTGCCCAAAATTATGCACCTTCATAATTTTGTTTTTAGACAATTATTGCACACATTTTCTGTAATATCACACTCTAAACTTCATTTCACTTCTCAAATATCACTGTGTTTGTCCCCTATAAGACATATTTAACAGAATTTTTTATCCAAACAATCAATGCTTTATAAAGGTAAATCAGGAAAATTAACAAGGCTGCCCAAACTTTCGCACCCCACTGTATTGGCACTGTTCCAATTCTGAAATGTTCTGATCGGGAATGGTGTGCTCGTATACAGCTTTTTGATCCGACTTACTTTTCTGAATTTTATTTCTTAAAGAATGAATGGGATAAAAAAGTGCACCCTCTTCTACTGTACTTCTGCTTGACCGACAGACAGTTTCACATACACTATCTCAGGGCAGATCCCCAAAGACAAATTCAGTGTTGGTTTGACCCGCACTCGTCTGTTTGTCTCTTTTCCATCCCTTGTTTCTCCCACAGAGTCCCATTCATTTAGACCCCATTCAAACCCTATTGTCTCCTTTACCCTACAGACACCAGACTGCATGTCCTCACTCAGGACAAACCCCCAAATTCTAATCCCCAGCCACACTGACCCCCACTCCTCTATGTGTCGTTTATTCATCCCACATTCCTCCCATACTTTCATTATTTTTGAGCAACATCTAGAAAACTCCCCAGAAACAACTCAGTAAACAACCCTCACACCTTAGCCCAACCCTCAAACCGCCTAGCAACAAATTAGCAGCCACCCGATACATCACAGCAACCGCCAAGCAACACCATAGCAACTGCTTGGTATATCATAGCAACCACCTAGCAACACCTTAGCAACAACCTAGGATATTTTAGCAACCATCTAGCAACATCATAGCTAACACCTGGCATACCATAGCAAATACATAGCAACACCAAAACAACGCCTAGGAAAATCATTCTAATAGCCTAGCACCTAACACCATAGCAACCGCTTGGCATATTATAGCAACCACCTAGCAACACCTTAGCAACAACCTATAGCAACCATCTAGCAACATCACAGCCACCACCTATCAACAGCTTAGTAACCACCTGGAATATCATGGCAGCAAGCAAATAACATTATAGCAACCACTTGGAATGCCACGACAACCACCTAGCAACATTATTACAACCACTTCAATCATAGTAACCATCTTGCACAACCAGAGCAAACGCCAGAGATACCATTGCGATCACTTAGTAACACCTTAGCAACCACATGGGATATCCTAGCAATACCTTAGCAACCATGATGAATACCTGCGATACCTTAGCAACCGCCTAGCAAAACCTTAGCAACCATCTGAAATATTATACTAGCTGCCTTACAACACCTTAGCAACCACAATGAATAGCTGGTACCTAGCAACACCTCAACTACTTAGCAACAAGCTTAAGATGCACAATCACTCTGCATCTTCTTCAGGAAATGTACTTCTCTAGTTTATATTGATTCAGTAAAACAGACTAGCTTTACCACATACAGCAGTACAATCCAGTGCACCCAGCACATGACTGAATCAGAGCAGTAACGTTAATATAACACTGTAGTTTTGTCATCTGAGGTAATGTTTATTTAATCTGTTTATAAAGGTCAAAATGTAAATCTCTTTCTAAGGACTCGTGATTATTATAGAACCCAGTGTTTTCTTATTGTGTTATACAGCTGGCATTTATTAATTCATTCAGTCCTGAACCACAAACATTTTACAGAAATATTGAATATAGTGATTTGGTACATTAAAAATATACGTACAACAAGAACCTTCGCCTGATAATGAAGGCCATTTCCAATAATGCGTAAGGTCGTTCGGATAGCCTCTATAAAGTGTAATGTATCTTTCTACCACTAGATGGCCCAAAGAACGTCTCAGTGTCCATCAGTCCCTCTGGTATCATAGTGGAGGGCAGTTTGGTGATTATGACCTGCAGCAGTGATGCAAACCCACCTGTGCAGAACTACACCTGGTTTAAAGAAGGTGGAGACCCCCCTGAGGATCTGGGAAGGACTTCAGCTTCATTGTTAACTCCAGTAGTGTTGGAGGGTACTACTGTAAGGCTCAGAATGAACATGGATCTAACCAATCAGCCGCAGCGCTGCTGAGCTTAAAAGGTAAACAAGCTCTCCTACATAATACCCCATCACTAGCACAGTACCAGTGTTCAGGACTGACCAGTACAAAGGACCACTGAAAGCTGCACACTGTTTCTTACACACAGGGTTTCAGAGTGTCGCTCTCTACGTCCTTGCTGGGTTCACAGCTGTGTGTGGAGGCCTGTTCCTCATTCGTTGCATTATGTTTACATGGTAAGCACAAGTACTTTTGTATAGAAATATTCTATGATTACATTTTGCTTATTTAAGACGTTGTACTGATCAGAGCAGTATGAATTACACAGCCAAACACAAGTCTACCATTAAGATGCTGTACAATAACAAACTTGTTATTGTTGCTATTCAGGAGAAAGATAAGAGCTCATGCAGTTGAAGGACCCAGTTCAAAACATGTAAGTAAGACCTGTGTAACAGAGCTGGCTGCTCACATGCTGCAGCATCATCCCTGTTGTCCCATGTAAATCTGATCTAATCTGAATTTGTATAAATCACAGTTAAAGCACAGGTACTAAACACAACCACAACCTTTATAACAACATGTGTGTAATGCTGAAAGAGAGCGTTGAGGAGGATACAATTAGAGGTAAACCTTATTTCTGACAGGGACAAATTCAGAAATCATAGTAGGACATTTCAGATCAACAGGAGAGATCCTATGGACACAAACCAGAGCCCAACACACAAACAGCCAAATGTCCAAACTACAAAACTCAAAAACACAGGCAAAACCCAAACATTTCAAACTACATTAAATTTCCTACAGATTTAATTTATTCAGCAGGTTAAATCCTTCTACACAGACTGTATGGGCTGTATTCAGGGTAAAAAACTGCTTGGCACGTTTACAGCGATACACCATGAAGGTAACCCTGCTAACCCTGGGCCATAAAGAAGATCACCATATAGACAGAGCTAGACTTCAGATGTTGTTTAGGATTTACCAGGCCTCCTCGTATCACACTGCTTCTAAGGGTAAACTGTCGCATGTCGTTCTAGCTTCCATATCTATTTAAGGCAATTAGCAGACGCACTTATCCAGAGTGACTCACAGAAGTGCTTAGTGTTAAGTTCATGTTAAGAGAATGTTAGCTAGTACAAGAAGCTAGTACAAGAAGGTCTAGAGTCTATAGAGAGTCTTAAACTCGCAGTGAGCTCAGATGCTGCTTGAACAAGTAGAGCAGAAACCCCAAGTCGGCGCTCAGACCTAGAGAGAGGGTAAGTGCAAGGCAAAGCATTTCAGGATGTACTTCTACACAGCTCCCAGTGGGAGGGCTACATAATTTGAATATTGTACTTGATGTGGGTGGGTATAAACTCCAACAGCTTATGTCCTGTAACCCTCCTCTGTCCAGAACGCTGGCCCTAATGCTGAGGACAACACGTATATAGCTCTTAACCCCAGGTCCGCATCCTCTGATGATGTGTACAACACAATTCAGGTTAGTGTCTCTTTGTCTCTTTAACAACACTGTTCAGATATTCATATTCATAAAGCATCCCCACAGAACCCACAATCCTTCATTCCTACTCCTCTTCATTCTCTCTTTCCCTCAAACAGACTGTTCATTCCAGTCCTTCTGATGACACTCCTACGTACGGCAATCTAGCAGTAAGTGAATCCCCTTGTACTGATCAATGTTTTCTCTCTAGTGGAGTCTCCTTCACTACTGGCTGAGCAGCTTCACACCATCATCTGTGGAGCTCGTACTGAAATGGATCTGTTATCTGTTCTTCTGCTTTTTCTCATCTCTGTTTTCCCCTGTGAACTGTTTTAAACTCTGTTAATCAAACTTCCTCTCTTATTCTCATCTTCTCTGATAAAGTTTCTCTCAGCTATGCTAATGCTGCACACATAGAAAAGGTCTCAGTTAGCCAGGCGGCTATTTGGCTCAGGTAGTGAGTACATAGTGAGTATTAGCACAGGTAGTGATTAGCACAGGTAGCTCGCCCCCTAGTGTCTGAATAATAGAGCTGCTTTAAATGAATGGACTAACCTTAAACAAAGGGCTCAGGAAAGAACATTAATGTAATGACAAGCACAGAACCGGGACCCTCGCTCTGTGGGTGTAGCTTATCACAGTAAGCATCACTGGCTTAGAAAACAAGCAAAATTATTATTACTATGATGGTGATGATGATTATTATTATTATTACTATTGCTATTATTAGTAGTATGTGTTAAAACTACATATAGTGTTTTTCTCTGTGTGTTCTTTCAGTTCTTTCAGACTCTGAGGAACCAGCACTGAAACCATCATCATGGAATCCAATCAGACTGAAGAGAACCTCTTGAAGAGAGAGAAAGAGAGAGCATGTGAGAGAGAGATGCTGTATTGGATCCCACTGTGGCTGAGTGATCTGATCAGTACTGTAATGTTTATAACTGTGTGTGTTTATGCAGCTAAAATATAATAATCGTTACATGATCGTTTCCAACCTCTCTGTATCTGTATATTATGTAAAAGGCTATATGTGTTACTGTGCCCTTAAGACTGAGATATGTAAATGATTTCTGTTCTGATTGGCTGCTCTGCACTCCCTCTTCTTCTGAAAGCAGTCTGAGCTGAACATGAGCGACAGCTTAGCACGCTTCTATTACAATACATCTATTAAATACAATACTATTTATTCTTTGTGTTGTTGTTTATTTCAGATCATTATTCTTTGATTATTACGTTGCTGTTTCAGAACTAAAGATCATTTAGGAAAACTGAGACAGCATTCAAGTTCCTCCACCTTTATCGTTCCCTTCTTCCGGAGCTCATTAAAGGGGATCTATTATTCTTTTCCGGGTTCTCTCTTCCATTCAGTGTGTGAGACCACTTTGCTCAGGTGAAACACTTCACTGGAATTCCAGCCCTGTTTCTGTGTTACTGGGTGACGACAGTTCATAAAACAATCCTTAGCACGTGTAGCAGGATGCCGCTCTGGAGGCTAACCATTTAGAACAGAGTGGGTGAGCTAACCAATTAGAGCACGCTGGGCTCAGTGGGAGGCGGGACTTAAAGACACAAGTAGGCTGAGAGGGGTCTGGTATGGCAGAGTGAAGCGAGGCCAGCAGAAGACGGGAATGCTGGCTGCATGTTAAGAACATACCTGGGGGTATTCCACAGAGCAGGATTTCTCAATTAGCTATATAACTTCAACTCAAAGATTAGCACTGGCCAATGGGCAAGTCCCTCAGCACTTTTCCTATTGGACAAGGTTGACTTAAAAATTCTGCTTTGTGGAATAAAAAAAAATGGGTCATTAAAACTTTGTGAGGGTGTGGCAAATTTAAACAGACCTAAAGCTTATATGAAAAACCCATGAGTGGAGCTTCTCCATACTGACAGCACAACAGCATGGAATGCTGATTAAGGACAGCCTTTAATAATTATTATTATCATCACTATTATTAATGTAACTGAGAGAGAGAGAGAGAGAGAGAAAGAAATATTGGGTGGAAGGGAGTGGAAGACACTCAGGGTTGGGCAGCTAGGGGCAGGGACTGTGTCTGTGCCAAGTTCATCGACCAGGGGGAGAACACCGCATTTGTGGCTTTGTGTCCTCAATCCCCTTCAGCCCAAAGACCCACTCTGTATCATAGTCATCACCCTCCTCCTCAGGATGCAGCAGCAGAACTCCAAAGGGGCCTACACACACACACAGCCCGAGGGAACCAGAGTGCCTCAAACAGAGCCAAACTTAAACGCAGATACTCAGCCTTCAATCAAAGCGTCCCCCGTCTGGACTCATCGTTCAGCCTGCAGGCTAGCATCCTCCTTTTCCCAAAGAAATCTGGTTTTCCTGTGTTATTCAATTCTATTTATTGGCCTAGTTATGATTCAACTTTCATGTAAGAGGGTATTCAACATTTTCAGGTCCAAGTGAACTTGAAGTTGCTTATCTGCTGGCAGAGTGATGTAGAAAGGAGGAGTGATGCAATGGAAAGCAGAAGAACACTGTTAAAGAGTCGTGGGAACATTCAGAATATCGATTCTGATATTATTTAAGTTAGCTGGATAGAGTATTGGAGAATTAGACCAATCCATGGATCCAATCCCCACTATTTCACCATGGCTACTCTGCCCTGCACACAGTCTGAATGTGGCTGCCTCACTGCATCTGCTCTGCACGCCGACTGACTCCGACTGGTCCACTGCAGGTTACGTTGCTCTACACGCCGACTGAACGTGGCAAAAAGCAGACGCAGCGAAAAAAAACGCCTCCTCTGGTTTAGACCACATTTGCACAGTGTGGGAGCTAAACCCAAACAATGTGCGACCTACAGCTCATCCTCCGCCCCTGCTAGCAGAGCCCATCCAGCAAATGCTAATGCTGGAGAGCAGAAAGCAAGGTAATCAAGAGAAAGGCAATCAATCTGTAGACACCTTAGTGGTGCACAAAAGGGGCTAAGCTCAAATCTAAACAGAGTGCTGGCTTAGAGCTAGCATCAGCAGTATCAACTCCTGTTAACGCCGCTAGAGCCAGCAATGCTAAGTGTGCTAATGCTAAGCTATCATCACCCCTGCACCTGAAAAACAGATTTAAACCTCGACTAAACCCACAATGATGATCGACCTCTGGGATTAACTACACTTTCCTCAGTCAAGTCGGTCAGCCCAATGAGAGCTGGCCCGGGGGCTGTCAAACTAAAAAAGCCTCCTAGGAAGGATAAGGGGCCCGCAACAGACCACCCACACGAAAATGAACCTGCACCGAGCACACTGGTTGTGGGGCACTGGACAGTTAGGTATGTAGGCAATCGGAACATTGCTAGGAAAGCTACCTGAAATCCTATCCAACAGTTAGTCACAAGGGGTTAAATGACATTCTACGAGAAAACTCTTCCTCTTCCTCATAGTTAGTTCAAAAGCCCCGCACACAAAGCAACAGGCCCCTTTAATGCCATCACCTAGTGCACCACCCTGTCCACCACAAGCCTGTCCACTGATAGAGCTTTAAGGCCGCTGCCTCAGAGGCAAAACAAACAGCAACTCTTGACTCTAGAGAGCACAGCACACTCTGCACTTTGCACTACTGATTGTGACAATGGAAAAATCTTATTGAGGGTCCCTGCGACACAAGTGGCCAAACTTGCACATGTATGCAGTATGAGCTGGGATCCAAATAGCTCAGAGCTTCTGCTATCTGACATGAATAGTAACATGAGAGAGTCAGGACCTTCACAAACCATGGGGTAAATCTTTAACTTACAGGACATTCCCCATCACCCCAAAACTCACTCCACTGAAGCCTGCCACCAAGTTCTTTAAACTAGCTCTATTCAATACAAGATCTCTTTTTAATCAATAATTCCATCAACCCCCACTGCCTTGATTTTAGGTTTGAAATGAACTTAAAATTGAAACTGCTCCTCCTAACTTTGTTTTATCATGTATCCAGAGTGAACAGGAGGGATGGTGGAGTCGCTACTCACTTTAGAAATAAATTTCAGTGCAAACAGCTTGTGCTTGGGGAGTTCTCTTCATCTGAATATCTCTGTAGCCTACTTAAAGGGAACCCTCAAATACTTTTAGTAACTACTTACAGGCCACCAAAACACTCTTCTGAACCTCTACAGATTTTCACAGCATTTTAATCACTGGCAATTTTAAATTAATACACAGACAATCCAAAGGATAGCCTGGATAATGAGCTTCTTGCAGTACTTAACACCATTGGATTCTTACAGCATGTAAATAAGCCCACTCACACCCGAGGTCACACACTGGACTTAATTATTAGCAAGACTCTCTCCATCGGTTCTGTCTTTGCCGTGACTCACTGATACTTTCTGTGTTCTGTTTGGTATACCCACTCGTCAGTAGTTAAAACACGGCTTGTATATATCAAAAAGAGAAACTTAAATGATAAAATTAGAGAACAGTTTATTTAGACCATGTCTACTGCACCCAATTCTGAACCTAGGTATCCTCCTAGATAACCTTAACACCAGAATCACAAACACAAGTGATACACTGGCACCAAAATACAATTTCTGATCTCTGATAAACAAAAATCTCCTTGGAAAAATACAGCTGTCATAAAAACCCTAAAAAGGCAATGCAGAAAAGCCGAAGGAGAAAATCTGGCCTCCAGATTCACTATGATACATACAAAGTCTCCAAGTCTACAACCAAGAGAGAAATATCGCTAGTTTCTTCCTGACATCAGTAATGAAAATAAAGCCCCCAGAATGATTGACCCTGAGTTCCTTTCAGTCAATATGTGCAATGAATTTGCTGCCTATTTGAGAGACAATATGAATGACACCAGACAGGACATAATAACCTCAATGCCAGCAAATGAGGCTGTTCCCATAACAACAAAGATTATAGTGACATTGCCTCATTTTAGCATTGTCGCTGACAAACCTCTAGAGGACATTGTGTTAGGCTTAAAACCATCCTGCTGCCTCGTCCCCTCTTCTTTCCTTAAAGATGTTTTTAACTGTCTAGATCTAGATCCTGCTGCTGTGAACAACTACAGACCCATCTCCAACATCCCTTTTCAACAAGTCACTGAAAAAGTCGTCCTCACTCAGCTCCACCATTTCCTAAGCTCCAGGATTTTCAGTGCTGAGGCTTTTGCACCCCAGTGCTACCACTGACACGGTAGTATAGTATTCTAATAAACAGACTGGGAAACTGGGTAAATTGGTTCAAATCGTATCTTGATGGCAGAATATTTAGATGTTCTGGGCAGCTGTAATTAATAGTAAATCCCTCTGACAAGTGGGGGCCCAAAAGGGTCGATACTTGGATCCATTCTTTTAAATTCTGATATGCTCCCACTAGGCCAAAACCTGCAGGAAAATAAAACTTATCACAGCTATGCAGACAATACCCAGATTTACATAGCCCGTTCCCTGATCACTACAGTCCGATAGACAGCCTGTGTAACTGCGTTGAGCTCACTGATAACTGGATGCATCTTAACTAATCTTAACTTCAGCTAAACAGGGACAAAACAGAAGTGATTATATTTGGCCCCAGTGAAGAAAAACAGAAGGTCAGTGCTTATCTCAAAAAAAAGTGCAGAATCTTGGTATACAAATTGATTCAGAGCTTAGTTTTAGCAGCAATATCACATCCATTACAAATTCTACAAATTACATTCTATCAACTTAGAAATGTAGCTAGATTCAGAGACTATGACGGCAGACATTCTACAATGAGACAGACTAAATGGGTTCGGGTTGCTAACATTTCTGAGATGCTGGAGAAATACAGGCCTACTAGAATCCTCAGATCAGCAGATCAGGAAGGGCTGTTAACAGTAGCTAGAACCAGAACCAAACAAGGTGAGGCAGCTCCCAGCCATTATGCTGCTGTCAGCTGGAATAAACTCCCAGAAGCTGTGAGAGGTGGTGCTCAGACTATAACCTCTAAAAACGTATCTATTTACCTGCGCTTTCCAAACTCCAAACTGGTGGTGGGGGGAGGTATATATATTCATATATGTTTTCTCGTTCTTTCAGAGGCGCAAGGGCGCTCTGAAGAGGGGAAGAAGCAAACAGCCTCGAAACCTTCTACTGGCTAGTCACAAGAGACATGTGAACAGGAACAACAGCATGGAGCGAGTCAGAGAGTGAGCTGTATGAGTGAGCTTAATGAAGTAGTGTTTGTCAATCCAGGTGCCTTACAATGCTCCCACACGGTGAAGGACATGGTTTATTTATTCAAAAATGGTATTGGATCAATATTGGGTATCAATACATGTGAAGTTTATGTTGTGCTGGTATCAGAACTAGAAAAGCTGCATCTGTGCATCCTTAAACAAACCCATCAGATGCTGGGCTCTGGATTAAAGAGAGAACGCTCCAACTTTATGTTCAGGTGTATGTTCAGGTGTAAACATTTCTCTTGACCTCTGGGGTCTGTACATGTTGGTGTTTTCCATCCTATGGTTTGGCCTCAGCACACAGGATTTAACTGTGCTATTATTTATAGACTCTTCATTTAATATACTCCTTAAACATTTACCGGATTCTTCCCTCACTGGCGACATTTCACCTTCTGTTGTAGATTTTAATATGATGACATCACTGAGAATAACCCCTTCCACTACTCTGGTCTTTCTACTCCTGGTTTATGGTGAGTCAGTGTTTGTACATGATGAGAATTTCCTCTACAGTGTGATTAAACAGAATTCTGAAAGATGATTAATGAACAGTTCAGTGCAGTATTAGTTTCTGCTGTTTACTGTACGACCTGCGGAGCTTCAAATGAACTCAGGATTATTCCAGTGATTATTCCAAACTCAGCTGAGATGAAGAGTCTCAGAAATGAGCTGAAGTGGAGACTGTATACAGCATCATACTGACTGAACCCCACATAGTAATAATCACACATCTCTGTGTTCTGTGTTACAGGAGCTGGTGCTCAGAATGGGGGGGTTACATCTATCTGTGCTGTAAAGGGGTCTACAGTGAACATGAGCTGCACTTACACATATCCAAGTGTCCAAGTATCCAAAGCTTTCTGGACCAATCACTGGCCTGTATATGATGCAGAATCTCCTGATCTGTTAGATTATCCAGACTACAGAGGCAGGGTTCAGTACCTCAGAGATAAACAACACAACACCACTCTCAGACTGCAGAATGTGACAGAAAAGGACCAAACTACATACTTTTTAAATTTTATAGCAAGCAAACCTGACGGAAAGTGGACAGGTGCAGGTGGAGTTGATCTTAAAGTCACAGGTGAGCTCCATCAGCAGAAATAAGACACAGTACTTCATTTACTGGTGTTCAGAATCCACACAGCAGTTCTGTACTAAAATCACGTCACTCCTTTATACCACACCTGAGAAACACACTGCTCAGAACTGGAGGTCCTGTCTACTGACAAAGAGTAAGAGTGAATCTAGATCAGCCCTCCAGCTCAGAGACGTCTCTGAGAAGGACATGTATCCTGGACGTGAATTTAAGGTTCATGTCTAAACTGCTCCATGGGTCATGAGTCGAGTGCGTCTCTCTGATTTAGAGATGGTCTGGATGTCTCCACTGATGTCTGTAACTTTTCCCTGTACTCAGATCTCCAGGTGGAGGTTCCTGAGAGAGTGATGGAGGGAGATAACGTCACTCTCACATGTAACACCACCTGCAGTCTGATAGTCAGAACATTTACCTGGTACAGAGATGGACAGAAATTAAACTCTAGTACGGAGCAACTCCACCTGCAGCTGGTCAGCAGGGAGGATACAGTCAAGTATCGCTGTTCTGCACAGGATCAGAACTCAACTGAGGTCACTCTTAATGTCAGATGTAAGTACAGATTCATTCGGTTATAAAAACACAAATATGATTATTAATGTGCGATGTGGAACACTACTGTTATCCTATTGACCATCTTCTCCTTCTTATTCTTCTATTCTTGAGAGAATAAACTACAGTTTTCAAAATATTGGCACTCTTTCAATTCTGGAATGTTCGGTCTGATCGGGAATGGTGTGTTCGTATACAGCTTTTTGATCCGACTTACTTTTCTGAATTTTATTCCCATTAAGAATAAATGGGATGAAAAAGTGCACCCCCTCTACTGTACTTCTGCTCGACCGTCAGACACAGTTTCATATACATCCTCAGGACTGACCCCTCAGCACAAATTCAATGTTGGTTTGACCCGCACTCGTCTGTTTCTCTCTTTTCCATCCCTTGTTTCTCCCACAGAGTCCCATTCATTTACACCCCCATTCAAACCCTATTGTCTCCCTTAACCTACAGACACCAGACTGCATGTCCTCACTAAGGACAAATCCCCAAACTCTACTCCACAGCCACACTGACCCGCGCTCCTGTATGTGTCATTTATTCATCCTTCATTCTTCCCATAAATTTTCATTCATTGTGAGCAACATCTAGCAACCCCCCCACCAGAAACTCACACCTAACACCTTAGCAACCCCCTAGCAACAAATTGGCAGCCACCTAATATATCATTGCATTCGCCTAGCAACACCCTAGCAACAACCTAGGATATTATAGCAATCATCTAGCAACATCATAGCCAACACCTGGCATACCATAGCAATGACATAGCAACACCAATGCAACACATAGGAACATCATTCTAATCACCTAGCAACACCATAGCAACCACTTGGCATTTTATAGCAACCACCTTGCAACACCTTAGCAACAACCTATAGCAACCATCTAGCAACATCATAGCCATTACCTGGGATACCATACCCACCACCCGTCAACAGCTTAGCAACCACCTGGAATGTCAGGGCAGCAAGCAAATAACACTATAGCAACCACCTGGAATGCCACGGCACCCACCTAGCAACATTATTACAACCACTTCAATCATAGTAACCATCTTGCACAATCAGAGCAAACACCAGGGATACCATTGCGATCCCATAGCAACATCTTAGCAACCACATGGGATATCCTAGCAATACCTTAGCAAACATAATAAATACCTGTGATACCTTAGCAACCACCTAGCAATAGCTGAGCAACCATTTGAAATATTATACTAGCTGCCTTGCAACATCTTAGCAACTACAATGCATAGATGGCGCCTAGCAACACCTTAACAATCATTCTGCATCGTCAGGAAATATACTCTCTTTTATGTTGATACAGTAAAACACACTAGCTTTACCACATACACCAGTACAATCCAGTGCACCCAGCACATGACTGAATCAGAGCAGTAACGTTAATATTACACTGTAGTTTTGTCTTCTGAGGTAATGTTTATGTAATCTGTTTATAAAGATCAAAATGTACGTCTCTTTCTAAGAACTCATGATTATTATAGAACCCAGTGTCATCTTATTGTATAATAGAATTGGCATTTATTCATTCATTCAGTCCTGAACCACAAACACTTTACAGAAATATTGAATCCAGTGATTTGATACATTAAACATATACGTACAACAAGAAGAACCTTCACCTGATAATGTTAATGATGTTAATCTGCAATACTGAATAACGTCCTTCTGACAGCCTTACACAGCTCGAGTTTTCAAATCCTTTCTACCACTAGATGGCCCAAAGAACGTCTCAGTGTCCATCAGTCCCTCTGGTGAAATAGTGGAGGGCAGTTTGGTGACCCTGACCTGCAGCAGTGATGCAAACGCCCCTGTGCAGAACTACACCTGGTTTAAAGAAGGTGGAGGCTCACCTGTAGGATCTGGGAGGGATTATAGCTTCCTTGTTAACTCCAGTAGTGTTGGAGGGTACTACTGTAAGGCTCAGAATGAACATGGATCTGAACAATCAGCTGCAGTGCTGCTGAACTTAAAAGGTAAACAAGCTCTCCTACATAACACCACATCACTAGCACAGTACCAGTGTTCAGTACTGAGCAGTACAATGGACCACTGAAAGCTGCACACTGTTTCTTACACGCAGGGTTTCCAAATGTTTTTCTCTACGTCCTTGCTGGGTTCATAGCTGTGTGTGGAGGCGTGTTCCTTGTTATTGGCATTTTGTTTATATGGTAAGCACAAGTACTTTTAGTCTCTTAGGATGCTGTATATTCATTGTTATTGTTTTTAATTGTTGTTGTTATTGTTGTTGTTGCTACTCAGGAGAAAGAGAAGAGCTCATTCCGCTGAAGGACCCAGTTCAAAACATGTAAGTAAACACTTTCCCAAGTAATCTGATCTAATCTAAATTTGTATCAATGTCAGTTACAGCACAGGCACTAAACACAGTCCCCTATGGTTAGAACCTCATGTGCTTTCCACCCTAAATAGACTATATAACAACATGTGTGTAATGCTGAAAGCGAGCGTAGAGGAGGATACAATTAGAGGTGAACCATATTTCTGACAGGGACCAATTCAGAAATAATAGTAAAACATTCCAGATTAACAGGAGAGATAATATGGAATCAAACCAGAGCCCAACACACAAAAAGCCAAATGTCCAAACTACAAAACCCAAAAAGCCAAATAATTTAAATCACATTAAATGTCCTACAGAATTAATTCATTCAGCAGGTTAAATTCTTCCACACATACTGTATGGGCTGTATTCAAGGTGAAAGCTGCCCAGCGAGTCTACAGCTATACACCATGTAAGCATACTGTCACACTTTAGTTTGCTATGCTAATGCTTGAAGCTTGCTAGTAATGAACTAACACCAACTACATCCTTACCATCTCGACATCAACACATCAGCTCAGGGTTGTGTTAGCTAGATACTAAGAGACTGTGGCAAGTGAAATTTGAGGCTGAGTCAGCTTTAAAGAACTCGATTAAGCAAACAGTTGCTAACATCTGACGTCAGAGAGAGATGTTTTTCAAAGTGCAAAGTTTTAAAAAAGGTGACCAAAGATCACAGAGATAATAACACAACTGAGTAGAGGGAAAAAAAATCAAATTAATTTAAATTAGAATCAAAATAGCAGAGCGGCTTCTAATCCATTAATATGACAATCAATCAATCTGTGCGAGGTGTGGAGGCTCCAAGTTTTCACACTTCTAGTCAAAGGCTTTAGGCCTTCCCAAAAATGGCATCTCGAAACTCTTCTAGACTCCTCCGTCCCAACACTATCCATACTGTTTCTGTTTCGGGGCTCCAGATTAAAAACAGGGCTCACGGGCCTGTGCTAATTAGAGCTGGTTGAGCTAACCACGCAAGTCAGATCCTTGTTGAAGTCCCAAAACTGATTATCTACAAGGACCAGTTCTTCTTACCGTACTACATTATTTACACAACTCCAAGGCCAGGCATTTCAGGATGTACTTCTACACAGCTTCCAGTGGGAGGGCCACATTTACATGGTCCAGAGTGGATATAACTGATATAGTGAGGATTTACACAACTAGAATATTGTACTTGATGTCAGTGGGTATAAACTCTAACAGCTTATGTCCTGTAACCCTCCTCTGTCCAGAACGCTGGCCCCAAGGCTGAGGACAGCACATATATAACTCTTAACCCCAAGTCCAGATCCTCTGATGATGTGTACAACACAATTCAGGTTAGTGTCTCTTTATCTCTTTAACAACACTGTTCAGATATTCATATTCATAAAGCATTCCCACAGAACCCACATTCCTTCATTCCTCCTCCTCTTCATTCTCTCTTTCCCTCAAACAGACTGTTCATTCCAGTCCTTCTGATGACACTCCTATGTACGGCAATCTAGCAGTAAGTGAATCTCTTTGTACTGATCTATGTTTTCTCCAGTGTGGAGTCTTCTTCACTACCGGCTGAGCAGCTTCACAACTTCATCATCTGTGGGGCTCGTACTGAGATGGATCTGTTATCTGTTCTTCTGCTTTTTCTCAGCTCTGTTTTCCCCTGTGAACTATTTTAAACTCTGTTAATCAAACTTCCTCTCTTATTCTCGTCTTCTCTAGTAAAGTTCCTCTCAGCTATTCTAATGCTGCACGCATAGAAAAGGTCTCAGTTAGCCAGGCAGCTATCTGGCTCCTCCATTAGCACAGGTAGTAATTTAGCCCGCTGATGAGTGTCTGAATAATAGAGCTCCTTTAAATGAATGGACTAACCGTAAACAAAGGGCTCGTAAAGGAACATTAATGTAATGACAAGCACAGAACCGGGACCCTCGCTCTGTAGCTTAATACAGTAAGCATCACTGGCTTAGAAAGCAAGCACTTCAAACTTCACAAAAGTACATGTATCATTACTGTGCTGATGATGCTGATTATTATTATTAATATTCCTATTATTACTGCTATTATTAGTAGTATGTGTTAAAACTACATATAGTGTTTTTCTCTGTGTGTTCTGTCAGACTCTGAGGAACCAGCACTGAAACCATCATCATGGAATCCAAACAGACTGAAGAGAACCCCCTCTTGAAGAGAGAGAAAGAGAGAGCGATGTGAGAGAGAGATGCTGTATTGGATCCCACCGTGGCTGATTGATCTGATCAGTACTGTAATATTTATAACTGTGTGTGTTTATGCAGCTAAAATATAATAATCTTTACATGATCGTTTCCAACCTCTCTGTATCTGTATTATGCAACAGGCTATATGTGTTACTGTGCCTTTAAGATGAGATATGTAAATGATTTCTGTTCTGATTGGCTGCTCTCTACTTCATGTTCTTCAGAAAGAAGTCTAAGATGAACCTGAGGGACATGAAAACAGCTTAGCAGGTTTCCATGAGAGTTATTCAGCCTACTTTTCTCTGTAATCACTAAAATAACTATGGTTAATATTTTTTAAAAGCATGTATGTTTTATCTGTCAGTACTTAAGAATGGTGATGAAAGAGTTACGCTGATCTTTAATGTGTAATATAAATACAATATTATTTATTCCTTATGTTGTTTATTTTAGATCATTATTATTTCATTATTACATTGCTGTTTTAGAACTAATGATCATTTAAGTTCCTCCACCTTTATTTTTCCCTTTTTCTGGAGCTCATTAAAGGGGATCTATTATGCTTTTCTGGTTTATTTCTTCCATTCAGTGTGTGAGACCACTTAGCTCAGGTAAAACAGTTAATTGGAATTTCAGCCCTTGTTCTGTGTTACCGGGTGACAGCTCATAAAACAATCCTTAGCATGTGTAGCAGGATGCCGCTCTGGCAGCATTGAAAACAGAGTGGGTGAGCTAACCAATACAGCTGTATGTACAGAGTACATTCAGCTCAGTGGAAGGGGGGACTCAATTACGCCCACACCACACCACACCCTGTAGTAAACAGCTTATTTGTTGAAAGGGCAGGTGCATGCTGTATTGGCCACAAGGTGGCAGTATAGATCCTAGAGCAGAGCATGGATAGGGCAACTTAGGGTATAGAGCTCGCCATGCTGGCCAGCTAATAACATCTTTCCTAAACCATTTATCTGCACAGAACATGTGTTGTTAGTTGTTAAAAAAAGAACCATAATTGAGTCACTGCAACCAAACAATACAGCATTTAACTGTTTAAAGTAACAATTACTTACTCTAGATTTCTCCTTTATAACTCCAGCTTTTTGTTCACTGTGATTAGTAATTAATTTCATATAACGGCCTCAAAGCCAGTGCTAATTTCCAAAACTGTGATTGTGATTTCCAGTCACAAAGATAATCATATTGTACATGCCTATACACCACACTGGGATTCATTCTCAAGGCCACAAATAAATAACAAATCACAGACTCCTTTCTTGTTGCATTTAGCAAACACTCCAACTTCTAGCCTAAATAGTGAATCCAGCAACAAGATTTGTTAAAATATTAAAAATTATAAAGTAAATATAAAATAAAAATGATGAAATAAATATAAAGTCAACAACAAAAACAGAGTGTTACAAGATCAAAACCAATGTGTTTCAACTGGTCAAAAGTCGAAATACTAAGTGCCACTGCGAAACGACTCTGCAAATGTATCCAATCACAAAATTCACTTTAAGACTGTAACAATAAAATGTGTAAAAAGGGTCACTAAAACTTTCTAAAGGTGTGGCAAATCCAAACAGACCTAAAGCTGAGCACAAAAAGTCTATTACTGACAGCAGAAGAGAATTAAATGCTGATTAAGGACAGCCTTTTTTTATTTAATTTAGTGTAACTGAACATCAGAGTTTGTAGCTGAATAGCACTGCTATTAGGGCCGAGCAGTCTAGCAAGCGTCTTACTGTTATATATTATATACACTATAGGTAATATAGTTTATGGGTAATATATGATATACCTATAAATACTCAAGTATATATACACAGTTAGTCCAAGAAGTATTTGATCCTTGCTGATTATTCTTATCGTGGACACACTGGAATAAAGACCATATGAGTCATGTCTTATAGCTATTTAATGTAGTGTATTCATCTACCATTGGAAGCAGACAGCAATAAAGAAGAAGATCCATGAAAATAAGTCTAAAGGTACAATTTCTATATATTCAATTGATTTAGCAATTTCATGCGAGTAGACAATATAGTATTTGATCCCTTAGTAGTGCATAGCAGATGTCTGGCTTTTACGACAGTAGACACTCCAATCAACGTGTTACCTGAGACCGAAGACCACCTGTGTTCTCACCCTAATTCACTCTGTGTGAAAAACACCTGTCACACAGAAGTCGGAACAGTCACACAAGATGTCAAGTCTCCAACATGGGTTAAATACCAAAAGAGCTGTCACAGGACCAGATCAGAGTCTAGAAGTATTGTTGACCACTTCACAAAGCTAGGAATTGGCATACAACAAAAAGATTAGTAAGGTGTCATGGAGGTGGATTATAGTCAACAACTTAAGGGCTGCAATTATCAGAAAGTCTTAAAGCAGTATAATCACATGACAATCCAACAGACCTCACGCCCGGTGCTTCCAGAAGAAAGATTTCGCCTCGTTGGTGGCTTGGCCAAATGATTGCTTGAGATACGTGTCCAGAATGCGTCCTGCAACCACGGCGGTCAGGAGTTAGCAAATGGACCTGAATGGCAGCTGGGACCGACAGTTTTTGCAATGGAAAGACCATTGGCAACATCGACTTTGCGCAACAATGGATTTCACATCCTTTCAGTGCCCGAAAGGTACCCCTGCTGAAGACGAGCACATGTGGAGGCGCGCCTCAAGTATGCCAATGATCATTTGAAAGATGAACCAAGTTATTGGGTAGAAGGTTTTGTGGTCAGACGAGACCAAAATTGAACTTTTTGGCCTCAACTCCACCCGCCCATGTGTGGAAGGAAGAAAAATGCTGCTATGAGCCCCAAGAAACACTGTGCACCCACTGCGTCAAGCATGGAAGGTGGAAGCATTAATGTTTTGGGGGTGTTTCTCTGCCAAGGGTACAGGGCTACTTCACCGCATGATCACTGGAAGATGGATGGGGGATGCCATGTACCGCACAATCCTGAGGGACAACCTCCTCCCCTTCTCTGCCAGGGATCTGGGGAAAAAAAAAAAAAAAAAATTGAAAAATGGGCCGTTGGTTGGGTCTTTCCAACATGATAACGACCCTAAACATACAAGCAAAGGCCAACAAAGGATTGGCTCAAGAAGAATCACATTAAGGTCATGGAGTGGCCCAGCCAGTCGCCAGACCTCAATCCGATCAGGAACAATCTATGGAGGGAGCTGAAGGTCAGAGTTGCCAAGCGACAGCCCCACCAACCTTCATCGATTTAGAGAGGATCTGCAAAGAAGAGTGGGCCCAAAATCCCCCTGGTGTGTGTGCTGAAACTTCGTGGTTAACTACAAACAAACGTCTCACCGCTGTGCTTGCAAACAAAGGCTTTGCCACTAAGTATTGAGTGTGTTTGGCAAGAGGGATCAAATACTTATTTCGCACTCCATGAAATTACAAATCAATTAATATATATTCCTTAGATTTATTTTTCTGGATTTTCTTTTTAGCTTATATTCTGTCTCTCCATGTAAGAATGTACATCTACCATTAAAAGTATAGAATGATCATGTCATTTATTAGTGGGCCCAACGAAAAAATCAGCAAGGGAAAATACTTCTTAGCAACGGGGTGATAGTAAATGACTAATATTGGCCCTTTTTAGAATAATACATCACTGACACATACTTAATATATTTAATATAAGCTTATATATCCCATATATGCACCAATTTCTGTTTCCTTTTAGAAATACGACTATTCACAAAACTATTTACTGTTTTTAAAAAAAAAAAAAGGAATTTAGGATTCTTTTTCTCCTTTTGTTGTCCTGGTACTTCTCATATAGGTGAAGCTCGGCCTATCATTCAACCTAATATAAACCATTTTGAACCTATTCTATTGTTCTTCTAAGTCATTTCTAGTAGATAGTTGACTCCCTCTGTGACGTCGGGTCAAAGGAAAAGATCATAAAACAAAAGGAACCATTTAGGGAAATGGGGTTTACACTCGTGCAAATTTAGCTCCCTCTTCCTTTGTTGTCTGGTACTTATATATGGTGTATCGGCATTCAACCTAAAAATACCCTCCATATTGCCCAGCCCTACCTCATATATATAATACTGACCTCTGTACCTCTCAAAGCTGTAAACAAGGTGCCACTGTGCTGGTCTTTCTCCTCCACTGCTTCACTTACAATGCTCACCTCTTTACTGATCTTAATCTGTTAAAGACACCAACATTTGTGACTCAGCACAAGTAATATTAATAACACAAGGACACTATATAAGGTGGCGTGACACCCGGCCTTCTTGATGTGTGGTGCGTGACAACAAACCGTTCTTCTTGGTGCTGACCACGATGCCTCCACACATGGATCTGTTGGTCGTCTTCACCAAGACTACTAAAGCGGGACTCGTCACTGAAGATGACCCACTGCCATTCTGTGTCACTCCATCACAGTCTTGTACAACACCACGGCAGTCTTTGGTGATGCTGATGTGGTGTTGGAGACTGTCGTTGTAACGGTCTGTGTGCATGTAGTCCTGCGATGTGAGGCCATCTGCCGGTGGTGCTGGCACTAACAGGATGGCTGATAGAGGGCATCACCCTGTACAGTCGGGGTAGAGATTTTTGGGAATGAGAAACATTTCTCTGTGAAGTAAAACAAACAGGATGTTAGTGCAGCAAAATACAGCAACACTTTTACCACAGATAAACCAGCAAGTCAAGTTTTAGGTACATAAAATCTGGTTTCACATATTAATTTGACTTTAATTTAATTTAACTTCCATGTTGCTATGTACAATATACATAGTTTAAGGTAGTCTAATACAGTCTAAATCCAGTATTTCTGGTATTAACTGGACGCTGGTGTGTTTGTTAGGGTCCGTTTATTTTTAGCCTTATAGCTGATGTGACCGTGTGGGCTTATTTCTTATAAAACACATTCCTGGACCTGCTGTGGTAAAAGCAACCCTAATTTACATTTAGGCTTCCTGCTGTTGCACAATATCTGCTCACAAAGTGTTACATAAACGGAACAGTGCTTTAATCTCAGTTCTTAATGCTAACGCTAAGCAGCACTGCTAAAACAAACAGCACGGTGCTCCAACTATTTACTTATTGACAGCGCTGGTGCTAACGCTAGTAGTACAGCTAAGCCAGACCGAACGGTCCTCCAAACAATCGCTAGGCATAGCTCAGAGCGCTAATGCTAACGGTAGCAGTAATATTCACTCGCTCAGAGCGCTAATGCTAACGCATACCGTTAATATTCGCTCGCCCAGAGCGCTAATGCTAACGCTTACCGTTAATATTCGCTCGCCCAGAGCGCTAATGCTAACGCTTACCGTTAATATTCACTCGCCCGGAGCGCTAATACTAACGTTAGCAGTAATATTCACTCGCTCAGAGCGGCAAATGCTAACGCTTACCGTTAATATTCACTCGCCCAGAGCGCTAATGCTAACGCTTACCGTTAATATTCGCTCGCTCAGAGCGCTAATGCTAACGCTTACCGTTAATATTCGCTCGCCCAGAGCGCTAATGCTAACGCTTACCGTTAATATTCACTAGTTTCACTCATTCCTTTCCCGTTGAGCGACTTCTAATACCCGGCCGGCGATCAGAATAAACGTTAGCAGTATTATATCACTACCTCACGTCGCTTCAGAGCGCAAAATGGCTAAATGCGTATTACGTTTCAATCTTACCGTTCAATAATTTCACACTCGCCCACAGAGCGCTAATACGTCGCAACTAGAGCGCTAATGCTTAGTCTAGCCGTAATATTCCGCGTCACTCGCTCACGCCCAGAAAACTCAAATACTAATGTTAGCATAAGTATTTATTCACTTGCTCAGAACGCCGCCAAATGCTAATTGCTAGCACAGCGATGGTGCATGCTGGGGCCCAAAACTCTGGTCGTGCTCGCGCTTCAAAAATGGCGTACGCGGGAAGCGTTTCCTAAGCAACAGCCGAAAACCTTCAGCCAGGGTTAGGGTTAGGGTTAGGGCTCAGTCTGCTGTTTGTGGGGAAAAGTCTTCAATAAGCTGGAGCTGAACTCTTATAATGATCACTCAGGAACACTTGTTGTCTCAGTAATGACCATTGACCAGTAATCCACCATTCTGGTGAAATATGAGGATATTTATTAGTAAACAGGTAAAAGTATAGGCATTAATATTACTGTGTAAAATGCTGTATCAAGAGCTGGTTAAAAAAGCTCAAGTGCCCTCAGATGGGGCTCTGAGTCACATCTTACCCAGCTCCTATCATGTCTTAAATGCCTCACAGCTGCTGTCGAATCGTGAGTACATTCTCCAATAACATGGTGAACTATGTTCTCCTTCAGCAACGTTACGACCACAACACTGACAGTGTGCTGCCCACATATAGTATAACCCACAGTGGCCCTACAGGGTGAAAAATGGTAAGGGCTGAATTAGGACTTAGCATTAGTGACCCATCTCTTTGGGTCCGCTCTGACCTGCAGCAGTGCTGCAAACCCACCTGTGCAGGACTACACCTGGTTTTAAGACGGTGGAGACTCGCCTATAGGATCTGGAGACAGCTCCAGTGCTCTACAGAGTGGATCCAATCTCCCTTTTTATCAAAGATCTTAGAAAAAGTGGGTTCGCAACAACTTTGCTCCCACCTACATGAGAAATCTCTTCATGAGATGTTCCAGTCTGGCTTTAGACCCTACCGCAGTACCGAAACGGCTTCAACTAGTGTAGTGAATGATCTCTTGATGTCTCTTGATAATGGTCAACTCTCTAGATTAGGTCTTTTAGATCTCAGTGCTGCTTTTGATACCATTGACCACAGGATCCTCCTTCACAGACTAGAACATCAGTTTGGCGTTAAGGGACAGGTTTTATCCTGGTTCCGATCGTACCTCACTGACCCCTATCAGTTTATTAGTCTCAACAATAAGCACTCTAGTCATACACTAGTAAGATATGGTGTCCCTCAAGGGTCAGTGCTCGGGCCACTTCTTTTTTTCCCTTTACATGTAGACTCTTGGTAACATAATCCATAGTTTCGACGTCAGCTTTCACTGTTATGCTGACGACACACAATTATATATATCGGCCAAACCAAACGAGGCTTTAAACCTAAATAAATCAGAAACTGGATGGCTAAGAATTTCCTTCAGCTTAATCCAAGCAAGACTGAGGTCCTGCAACTCGGCCCTAATGCAGAGAGAACCAAACTCTCCCATTTTGTCTTGAATATAGACACCACGCTATTACTCCTAGCTCAACTCTGAGAAATCTAGGCATTATCTTCGACACCAGCTTGTCTTTTGATGCACATATCAGTAACACAGTTAGGACGGCATTCCTCCATCTGCGCAATATCGCTAAAATACACAATATCCTATCCTTAAAAGACGCGGAAAAGCTGGTCCATGCCTTCATAACTTCTAGGCTGGATTATTGCAACATCCTTTTAGCCGGATGCTCAAATAAGGCTCTACATAAGCTCCAGCTCGTCCAGAACGCAGCTGCTAGAGTCCTTACTAGAACTAAAAACTATGATCACATTTCCCCGATACTGTCCTCGCTACACTGGCTACCGGTTAAATTTCGTGTGGAGTACAAGATTCTACTCCTTACATACAAATCAGTGAACGGTCTGGCCCCCCAGTATCTCAGTGAACTACTTCACTCATACGAACCCACACGTGCGCTCCGCTCACAAAATAGCGGCCTGCTGACAGTACCTAGGTTCAGAAGAACCACAGCAGGTGGTCGAGCCTTTTCTTGTGTAGCCCCGAAACTCTGGAATCTTCCCCTTTTATCCGTTCGGGAATCAGACACACTCTCTACATTTAAAACTAGACTCAAAACCGCTATAATTTACATTTCCCCATAAATGGACCAAATGCCCAAACTTCTCTCCCTCTCATCTGTCTCTCTCTCTCTCCCTTTCATCCGTCTTCTCTATGAGCGGATCATTGCTGATGGACAACACTGAGGGGCTACCAGCGCAGAGGAATCCTCTACAGGACTCTCAGGACTACACACACTCAATTCAACAAGTTAAAATATCTACCTCTTAATCCCTAATCCTCCTTATCAGTCTCTGTATCTGTCTCTCTTTCCTTCTTTCTCTCTCACTCTCCTCTTTGTTAAGCCCTGGAATGACATTTCTCTGGAGCGAACACATCGGAACCCCCAGAGTGGCTAAAGGCACCCGAGCATCAGCGCCACCGTGGGTCTCTGTTTGATCACCCGGCATGACTACAACCTTACACTGACCAGCGTCTGGCTCTGATCATGAACTCTTTCTATGGGTCGCCTCTATCTTGCAGTTACTCCGTCCTGGACTAATCAGACCATATCCAATAGATGTTCTAAAGCTCCTCCTCCTGTTAGTTCTGTCTTTCTCATCTCATCCGGGTTCGACATAAGGAGGTTGGGTTCCTCCCTTGAGCCTGGTTCCTCTCGAGGTTTCTTCCTTACTCGAGGGAGTTTTTCCTCGCCACTGTTGCCTCTGGCTTGCTCAAGGGGGGCCTGGACCCCCCCAAAAATGTCTGTACATTAACTTTGTGGTTTTTTTTTTCTTTTCTTTCATATAACAAATTGATTATCTATGAAGCTGCTTTGAGACAACCTTGGTTGTAAAAAGCGCTATACAAATAAACATTGATTGATTGATTGATCCTACTACTGTGTGGCTCAGAATAAATATGGATCTCAGAAACCAGCGTGCAGTGACAGTCACTGTATATACAGTGTAGCTGTCATCCCCATACACAGGTCAGGAATAAGGTTATATATGGAGTTATTGGAGTGATAGTGGTATGAGCATATTTGTCTGATACTATTGTTTTATGTAAGATAAGCCACTTGACCTTACTTTAACCAATACACCAATGTTGATCAATGCTTATTATCAATGCCACCTACAGTTGTGCAGTGCCATAATTAAACAATGGGGGATTAGAAAAAGAGCCAAATCTTCATCAAGCAAAGCACCAGGGCTAGAGCACCCTGCTGACATTTCAGTTATCTGGTGTTAACTTCCAGCTAGCTTGGGGACAGGGTGTGGTGAGCATGTGTGGCCTAGACACATTAAAAATAAATTCCTTCAAAAAGAGAACCACTTTGGGCCTGTTTGCTGCTTACTCAGAGAATAGGACTGGGCCAGAGTCCAGCTGCATGACAGCTTAGCACTGGACGTATTCATATGGGTATATTGGTAAAGCTCCAGCAGCAGTTGCACCTTGGGGAGGGTTCTATGAAATCAAAGAGAGGATGTTTTCAGGGAGTATATAGTCCACAGTCACATTTGCAAAGCCAGCTGAAATGACTGCCTCCTGGCCCAGACTTTAGCACATACAGCAAACAGCTAATTGTGCTCCTCGGCACAGGCTTGTCAATATCCCTGCTGTGGCCAGGTGTGCTCCCTCACACTCAGAGAGGGGCACATCAGATGGCTGTGATGTGAAGTGACCAATGTCCAGCTCAGATCAGTCACCGGCAGCCTGCTCTACCCGAATGGGAGAAAGTGGCTCCCAAAAGTTCCCAGGGTTCTGAACCAAATACACGTGATCTGGCCTGCACCACCAGCCAGGTTCACTTCAGAGGAAGAAAGAGCCGTCCTCGGGGTTCTGAACCAAGAACACAACATCTGGCCTGCACTGACAACCAGGTTGACCTTAGAAAGAGAATGCAACTCACAGACGCTCTCAGAGGTCAGAACCAAATACACAAGATCTGGCCTGCACCACCAGCCACGTCCTCCTGTGAGGGAGAAAAAGGCACCCAGACATTCTCAGGGTCTGGAGCAAGTACACAGGGTCTGGCCTGCACCGGCAGCCAGTCCACCTGAAAGGAAGAAAGTGGCTCTCAGCCATCCTTGGGGGTTTGAACTAAGTACACAAGATCTGGCCTACACTGACAACTTGGCTCCCACTTGTTCTCGAGAGTCTGAAATAAGTACACAGTGATGAACTGGTGAGCACAGACAGCACAGTGGGGGTTGTGGAGGGCCATGCGGTAGATTGCTTTGTCTAGACTTCCTCTTTTTTTGTGACACTGCACTCTCTCCCTCTCTATTACCACTTCCCCAAATTTTTTATTCGTACTCTCTCTGTTATTCATTCCTGAGCGTGAATCAACACCCCTAATAGGCTGTGCACACACATGACCTTATAATAGGAATAAACAGTACCTAACATTAGCAAAGAGACCTGTTTAAAGATGAACACGGCCTCCAACAGGTGAGTTAAGTTGTGAGAAATCTGCATTTCAAATGTTTTACAATTCGGTTTATTGACTTACATATTTCTCATCTTTCATGTAAGAGTGTATTCAATATTCATGTAAGAGTGATTTGAACATTTTCAGGTCCAACTGCACTTAAATTTGCTTGTCTGCTGGCAGAGTGATGTGGAAAGGATGAGTGATGCAATGAAAAGCAGAAGAACATGTTAAACAGACACGTGAATGTTCAGAATATGAGAACCCACAGACAGTCTAGCACATTAAAACCTCAACGCTGCAGCTTCGTTCTTCATTCGCTGCTGGGACAGTAGTGGTGATGCGTCTGCCATCAGCCGGGTAAGACATGCCTTTACTTTTATGCTCGTCCAGTAAATACGGTAAATCTTACACGTGTACATTAGAACTGATATTCCTACCTCTGAACTAAGAGCAGCTCCAGATCATGTGGGTACTGCTTACTGTAACGGCTCTGTTTAGTGTTTTAGTGAACTGCCACCAGAAGGTTTTACTCCGGTAGTAATAACTCTGAAGCTCTGCACATGAACCCACATCTACACGACTTCCCTTTACCCACTAAAGCCCTCATACAGACATCAGAGGCATTATGACCAGCCCAACGTCAACACAGAGTGATGGAAACGATGCCTGTTTAGAAAAATCAACAAAGAGGTGACATTTAATTTTCTGTTGTTGTAGACTTTGCAGAGATGATGATGTCACTGAGAATAACTCCTCCCACTACTCTGGTCTTTCTACTCCTGGTCTATGGTGAGTCAGTGTTTGTACATGATGAGAATTTCCTCTACAGTGCGATTAAACTGAATTCTAAAAGATGAATGAACAGTTCAGTGCAGTATTAGTTTCTACTGTTCACTATACATCCTGCAGAGCTTCAAATGAGCTCGGGATTATTCCAGGTGGTTACTCCAAACTCTCAGAAGTCTCAGAAATGAGCTGAAGTGGAGACTGTATACAGCATCATACTGACTGAACCCCACACAGTAATAATCACACATCTCTGTGTTCTGTGTTACAGGAGCTGCTGCTCAGAATGGGTGGGGTGTGACTTACAACCCCACATCTATCTGTGCTGTAAAGGGGTCTACAGTGACCATGAGCTGCACTTACACATATCCAAGTGGTTACTCAGTCACGAAAGCTTTCTGGTCCAAATTACAGTATCCTGTAAATGGTGTAGGACCGCCTGTTCTGTTAGATGATCCAGACTACAGAGGCAGGGTTCAGTACCTTGGAGATAAACAACATGACTGCACTCTCAGACTGCAGAATGCGACAGAAAACGACCAAATTAAATACTACTTTAGATTTCTAACAAACAAAGATGACGGAAAGTGGACAGGTGAAAGTGGAGTTGATCTTAAAGTCACAGGTGAGCTCCATCAGCAGAAATAAGACACTGTACTTCATTCACTGGAGTTCAGGATCCACACAGCAGTTCTGTACTATAATCACATCACTCCTTCATACCACACCTGAGAAACACACTGCTCAGAACTGGAGATCCTGTATACTGACGAAGCACTTTAGAGTAAGAGTGAATCTAGATCAGCCCTCCAGCTCAGAGACGTATCTGAGAAGTACGTGTATCCTGGACGTGAATTTAAGGTTCATGTCTAAACTGCTCCATGGTAGAGTCGTGAGTTGAGTGCGTCTCTCTGATTTAGAGATGGTCTGGATGTCTCCACTGATGTCTGTAACTTTCCCCTGTACTCAGATCTCCAGGTGAAGGTTCCTGGGAAAGTGATAGAGGGAGATAACATCACTCTCACATGTAACACCACCTGCAGTCTGACAGTCAGACCAACATTCACCTGGTACAGAGATGGACAGAAATTAAACTCTAGTACGGAGCAACTCCATCTGAAGCTGGTCGGCAGGGATACAGTCAAGTATCACTGTTCTGCACAGGATCAGAACTCAACTGAGGTCACTCTTAATGTCAGATGTAAGTACAGATTCATTCAGTTATAAAAACAGAAAAAGCATAGTTAGTTAACATAGAGTTGTTTTTGTGCTGACTGAGTAAAATAGACTAACTTGAGCAAATTCACCAATGAGTGATGGATTTTATACTTCAGCAATCTTCCGTTGTTGTACTTGAAATCACATGACTGAATCAGAAGAGTAACATTAATATTATGAAGTATTTTTGTCCTCTGAGTTGATTTGATGTAATATATTAAAATTTAAAGCTTAACATTTATCAGTTTCTCTTACACACTATTAAATATTATAGAACCCAGTGTAATCTTTTGTGTAATAGAATTGACATTTATTCATACATTAATTTCTGAACTAAGAGCATTTTACAGAAATATTGAATCCAGTGATTTGATACATTAAACATATACGTACAACAAGAAGAACCTTCACCTGATAATGTTAACGATGTTAATTTGCAATACTGAATAACGTCCTTCTGACAGCTTTACACAGCACGAGTTTTCAAATCCTTTCTACCACTAGATGGCCCAAAGAACGTCTCAGTGTCCATCAGTCCCTCTGGTATCATAGTGGAGGGCACTTTGGTGACCCTGACTTGCAGCAGTGATGCAAACCCCCCTGTGCAGAACTACACCTGGTTTAAAGAAGGTGGAGACTCACCTGTAGGATCTGGGAGGGATTATAGCTTCCTTGTTAACTCCAGTAGTGTTGGAGGGTACTACTGTAAGGCTCAGAATGAACATGGATCTGAACAATCAGCTGCAGTGCTGCTGAACTTAAAAGGTAAACAAGCTCTCCTACATTACAACCCATCACTAGCACAGTACCAGTGTTCAGTACTGACCAGTACAATGGACCACTGAAAGCTGCACACTGTTTTTTTTTCACGCAGGGTTTCCAAATGTTGTTCTCTACATCCTTGCTGGGCTCATAGCTGTGTGCGCAGGCCTGTTTCTCATTCTTGTCGTTATGTTTATACTGTAAGTACATGTAAATATTTGTGCATTTGTCTTGAAAACCTTAATTTTTATTTACAACAGAGCAAAATTTGGTGTGTTTAAAGTTCTTCATAAGATATTTGCATAATTATGATTGTTGTTGTTGTTATTATTGTTCTTCTTCGTATTATTATAAATTTAATTGTTGTTGTTTGGCTACTCAGGAGAAAGAGAAGAGCTCGCTCAGCTGAAGAAGATGAACACGGTTCAAAACAGGCAAGTACATATTACATAACATATGGGCATATGCTGCAGCATCATCGTTTCCTCTGTAAAGTCAGCCGCACAAAGAGTCCGTCAGCGGGTTTCCGTGTAAATGTTCTAATGAACAGAAAAAATGTGAATAAGTTTCCATCCACTACAGAGATCATCGCTCTTCAGTGAAAAACATGTGCCTCCATTTTTGTATATTTTGACGTTTCTGCATTATTAAAACACAGCAGCTGCTGTACACAGTGTAAAATTTCATGATGAATAGACCAACAGAAATGGCCCCAAACTGCTTGGAAAGACGTCTGGTTCCATTGACTTCCATTAGAATGAAACAAGGTCTTTGGCCTCTCCTGTAAAGTTGGCATTTTTGGAACGACTTGTTTTGCTTTGGACAGCGACAACATGCAAAGAGACTTTAGATGATGTGTGCTGCCATGATTAGCGGGCTGCACTGAAATGAGAAAGGTGGAGAGATTTAGCTTGTGTTTTGTTTTAAGTATCTCTGTCTTTATAGCCATTTGCAATCTTGTCATGGACATGCAGTTTGCTGCTCGGAGATGGTGGACAGGACGAGCAATGGCCCACCTATTGAGGCTTGCAAATCTTGTGCCACCCCAATAACATCTACTTTGACAAAGCTGAAGATGGCTTCTTATTTGAATTTCTTGTTCCACGGTAAATGGAACCAGAATGTAACTGCTGCTCAGTTTTAAGGTGGAACAAGAAAATCCAGAGCTGGCCACTTGTGCAGAGTGTAGTGTTTTTGCGATAGTTGGAGTTTAATTCTTTTTATTTCTACCTTTTTCATTTCATTATTTCGCCATTTGCAATGTTAGTGAAGAAAAACCTGATTGTAGGAATGACTGAGCATATTTGTTGAATGTTGGTTGTTAGAAAAGAAAAATCCTCACTTGACCTCGGCCACTGGTGGCTGTTTATGTTTAGTCATGATTTTAAATATGAGTATAAATGGTTTGTGATGTGTTGCATCTGTAGTGAGCTGGATTACATGAAATTCTCATTGGATTACATGACATGGATTACACGATTTATGAATCATCCCCGATGGAGTCACAGTTCCTTAGCTACTCTGACCAAACAAAGCAGTGAGGACATGCTTAGCTTCCTCATGCTGGCTCTAACCACAAAAAAAAGAACTTACTGTATATGCAGTAACTACACTTTGTAATACTGCTGGTTATCTCGGAACAGTACACGGTACACTAACACATTACACTTACTGAGTTACTGTACAACGACACACTACTTACAGTACACTAACACATTACACTTACTGACTTACTGTACACCGACACGCTACTTACAGCACACTAACACATTACACTTACTGAGTTACTGTACACCAACACACTACTTACAGCACACTAACACATTACACTTACTGAGATACTGTACACCAACACACTACTTACAGCACACTTACGCATTACACTTACTGAGTTATAGTACACCGACACTACTTACAGCACACTTACGCATTACACTTACTGAGTTATAGTACACCGACACTGCTTACAGCACACTAACACATTACACTTACTGAGTTACTGTACACCAACACACTACTTACAGCACACTAACACATTACACTTACTGAGTTATTGTACACCGACACGCTACTTACAGCACACTAACACAATACACTTACTGAGTTACCGTACACCAACACGCTACTTACAGCACACTAACACTACTCTTCCTGAGTTACTGTACACCAACACACTAGTTACAGTACACTAACGCATTACACTTACTGAGTTACTGTACACCAACACCCTACTTACAGCACACTAACACTACACTTACTGAGTTACTGTACACCAACACACTACTTACAGTACACTAACACACTGTACAGCAAGTTCTTTTTTTGTTGGAGCCAGCATGAGGAAGCTAAGCATGTCCTCACTGATTTGTTTGGTCAGTGTAGCTAAGGAACTATGACTCCATCGGAGATGATTCATAAAGAACTCTACCTTTAAACTGATGTACACATTACACTTGCTGAGTTACTGTACACCGACACACTACTTACAGTACACTAACACATTACACTTACTGAGTTACTGTACACCAACACACTACACACAGTATACTAACACATTACACTTGCTGAGTTACTGTGCACCAACACACTACTCACAGTACACTAACACATTACACTTGCTGAGTTACTGTATACCAACACACTACTTGCAGCACACTAACACATTACACTTACTGACTTACTGTACACCAACACACTACTTACAGCACACTAACACTACACTTACTGAGTTACTGTACACCAACACACTACACACAGTACACTAACACATTACACTTGCTGAGTTACTGTGCACCAACACACTACTTACAGCACACTAACACATTACACTTACTGAGTTACTGTACACCAACACACTACTTACAGCACACTAACACATTACACTTACTGAGTTACTGTACACCAACACACTACTTACCGCACACTAACACATTACACTTACTGAGTTACTGTACACCTACACACTACTTACAGCACACTAACACATTACACTTACTGAGTTACTGTACACCAACACACTACTTACAGCACACTAACACTACACTTACTGACTTACTGTACACCAACACACTACTTACAGCACACTAACACATTACACTTACTGAGTTACTGTACACCAACACACTACTTACCGCACACTAATACATTACACAAATAAATTACACATCACAAATAAATCGGAAACCTGAACTTGAACTTGCTGGGAAGAGTGGCTATTTTAAATTAGGAACTTGATTGTTCCACTTTGTAGGGCTGCTGACCATCTTTTGCCAGCTCAGCTGGGTATAGTTGAGCAATGATAAGCTGCTCAGATGACAGTTACATTAATTCATTTGAAGTAAAACAAACATTAGTTCAGGATGGGCTTACTGGTAGGGTGGTGTGGTCCTTTGTCTCGTGTCATTGGTCATGTGGTGCAAACAACGAGAAGGGGTTTTCGTTCTTTGGGAAGACCTCTACATTGTTGGTAGCGGCCCTTTAATATTCAGACATGTTGTAACGCCCTGTAGGTGCAGTTAGTATACTGTCTCTTTAAGAGCCCTGTGAGTGGTGTGCACAGGCGTAGAGGTAGAGTGCGGGAAGAACGGAGTGTGTGAGGTATCGAATGGCAGAGACTACTGGACCTAGCTGTTTTGTTTTGGTCTTTTATTATTTTTTGTAAGTAACGCTACTATTTGAGCTTTACCCGTCCATGTTTGAAACGGCAAGGGACACTAAGAGACATGCCTATGTCAGTCTCCTTACTTAATAAATGAGCAAGTGGAATACCACCGTGTGTGCGAGCGTCTGCTCCATTTTGCTTCGTGCTTCACCTGCCTCTAAAGCTCACTATCCGTGCTGGAGCTGGAAATTCTACCCACCCTGGCTTCAAGCGTTACAATGTGCGATACTGAACATGGCCCTTTAACTTATTTGAGGAATGAGCTTACTTTCAGCAATTTAAGCTGTACTGACACCTCCTGGGTAACATGGTACCTACAGGCAAGATCTTCAAAAGAGAACGAGCTGTGCATAAACAATTAGCCTTTAATTTTGTGAAGCAATGTCGAAAAGATGGTTCTACTCAGTAGTTTTTTTTTAACTGTTGATTATTTTTTATTTGTTTATTTTTTATTTTAGTTCCTTCCTATGTAGGCCATGATAGATAGAATTGAAGGAAGTTGTAGTTTCTTCCCAGATCTGTATGCCCTTGTTTCAAGTGCCTTCGCTGTCTAAGACTCAGCTCGCTAATTTGCTTCATCAGTGTTTCATTTTCTCACATCTCAGGAAAACATCTATTGCAACACAGGAGTTAGAGCACCGGCAAATGTCCTAACTCCAGCAAGTCAGGATGAGTGTGCTTACGCCACAGTTGACTCTCGTAAACAAAAGAAGCCCACCCGTGAAACAGAGGAAGAAGTTAAGTATGGGAACATCGAGCGTCACCAGGACACAAGGGCACAATCCATTCTGGAGGACGATGTTCAGTACGCTAGTGTCAAATTTACTCATACTGCTCCAGCGCGCAGGTGAGTTAGGACAACAAAGTGTTAATCCTGTGTTCAGTAATGCATGTGTGCTGGATACCTTCCAGTCAGGTCACACGGTTGCTTTTTGCTTGCAGATCTGCTGCATTTGAGGATCCGTCAGTGATCTACAGCGGTGTGAATTAAACATCTGAGGAGCTGCTCACCACCCATGATACCATCCATGGACTGATCCTTCTTCTCGATATGGCTACTGGAAACCCTGGACTTCACTCGTAGTATTTCTGTTTACGTTTGTTTTTCATTTATTGTATTGTTGGCTAATTTGGGTATTTTGGATTCCGTTGCAGGTCTCTTTTTAAAGGTATTGTTGGGCCATTATGTTGGCTATAAATTAAAATCTAAAGTGAAAGTAAAACTAATAGCATTCAAATGTACTGTATATTTTGTCAACTGCAAGTGGACAAACACACGTGCCCTCTAGAGGGCAACAGGGGAAACTGCAGCCTGTTGTGGGCACACTTCTATGTTTATGCTTACTGAAGACATGTTAGTGTTGAATGAACTTTGTAAGCATTTTCAAATAGAATTTTGGAGTACTTTTTTTTATGGAGTCGTTTCACTGCCTTTCATTTCACCTCATGCAACTACATTAGCTTCAAATGTAACTAATATTTTTGTCAGCCTCTTCCACCACAGCTGCCCTTTAGCAGTATTTTAAATGAAGCATAGTATGCTAGATTTCAAAGGCTTGAAATTTTGTTTCTATAACTTGTTTAGGAAATTTCTGTTGAGTTTACAGATCTAGACAGTGGCAGATACATTTAGACAGTTCTGTGAATGTTAAAAAATTCTACCGATTAGGAACAGGCCATACTGGCTTGCTGGAGGTGGTAATGAAGCGACAACGTAGCTATGAAACTTTATTAATCTGTTTTGTTAAAGTTTATATTTAAAACTACATATAATATAGTATTATATAGTATATATATATACTATATATAATGCGGGTAAGGACATTCTGGTTAGATTTTTTATTTTTTATTCATTATAAGTGTACATCTGTAGACCCAAACTAAAAACATAACTATAGTATAAGAATACATAAGCACATAACTGAAAATATTCCAAATGGTTCAAGTTTAAAATTTTTCACGTTGTTGCTTTTTTACATTTAAAACTAAATATTATGCTGTTCAGGAAACGTTTAGGTCTTTTAAATTTTATTTGTCATAAGTAAATCATCTGCAGACAGAATTAAAACCAGAATTAAGTAATTCTAAGAATACACGAGTAAATAACTGAAAACTGAGGGAAGTAAGGTAGTACAAAACAACGTGAGGGAACCACTACAAGACAATGCACAGCTTATATTCTACACCAGTCCATGTCAAGAAAATAGAATTCTGAGATAATTCTCAGTGCTAGAGGAGTAGGGACAGAATTGAATAATATTAAGAATACACATAATATATGACACATATTCAAAGTATGTTCAAATGGTTGTTCAAATTAAAATTTTAAATACAATTTTAAATATATATGTTCAAATAGTTGTTCAAGTTCAAAACAATTTATACAGTGCTGTTTGGGACATTATTAGCTTTATTCATGTTAGGGGAAAAAAAACAGGCTTTCTTCTATAGACCCAAACAAAAATTTTAAGAATACATAATCAAATGGTTTGTTTGTTTAAGTTTAAATTGTTCCAGTTTGTTGTATGTTTTACCTTTAAAGCCTAAGGCAAAACTGTTTTGTAAATTCTTAGCTTGTCATATTTTATTCATTTAATGTTTTTTTTGTAGACCCAACATAAAATCAAAAATGAATAATTTAACAACAACAAAAAAAACCAAACCATGAGCGCATGCATCTCATAATTTGTTCAAATTGTTGTTCAGGTTTGTGCATGTTTTGCATATAAAACTAAATACAATACTGTTTTAAAAAATTCTTAGCTTATTATATTTTATTCATATTAATAAAAAAAACAAAAGCAACATGTTTTGTCTATAGACCTGAACTAAAATAAGAATTTAATCATTTTAAGAATACATGAGCAAATAACTCATATGCTGAACTTCATATTGTTCAAATTTGTTGATTTTTAAATGTAATGATGTTTTTCAATCTTTTTTGTATATATTTTATTCATTATAAAGTTCAATTGTTGTTTGAATTAAAGTTGTTTATTTTTTTTCAATTAAAACTAAGTGCAATGCTATTTTTTTTACTAATGTTTTGGGGTTAGGGTTAGTTAACAGATTTTAACAACAAAAAAAAAACACGTTTATAAACTAAAAACAGAATTTTGTAATTTTAAGAGTACATAGCACATAACTCAAAATATATTTAAATTGTTATTTAAGCTGTTCAAGTTCAAATTGTTTAAACTGTTAACTAAATGTAACGCTGTTTGGAAACCGCATAGCTTGTTAAATATTATTTTATTTGAGTAAAATAAACAACAAAAGACAGTTTTAGACCACAAATAACACCAAAATTGAGAATACATGATCACTTGTCACATGAGCACATGTATCAAAATATGTTTAAACTGTTGTTCAGGTTTGTTCGCATTTAAATTTTTGTTTTTTAACTTCAAAACTGAATGTACTGCTGATTTGCTAATTCTTAGCTTGTCATGTTTTAATATATTTAAGGAAGAAAATAGATTTTTGGGAACCACTTTAGAATAAGGCTACCTTTATATATACAATTTATAAACGTTTTACAAATATGTTATTATTGGTTATTAGTTGGGTTATAAACACTTTACAAATATTAATAAGCAGTTATAACCGATTAATAAAACTGGCAAAAATTAGCCCCCCCTTAATGTGGTGAATATGTATTGAAGCCGACAGGGTTTATGCTGATTGATGGAAAAGATGAAGATCAGTAAACATCAAAATCTGATTTTTAACGGTATAAAAGTATGCATGTTCAGTGTTACACTAACAACACGTCATTGTTTCCCAAGTTATTTATGTGTTGTAACTGCTTATTAATTATTAATTTTAAGGTGTTTATGACCTAATTAATGACCATTAATAAGCTCTTTTTAAAACATTTATAACTCTTTATGAAGGTAGCCTTATTCTAAAGTGGTACCGGTTTTGTTGTGTTGAAAATACTTTCAAGTTGCTTTCAAAGTGCTTTGTTATAGTTTATTTAGTTTATATAGTTTATTTAGTTTTTTCAGGTAAAAACAGGTTTTAGTCTATAGACCCAAACCTAAACCAGACTAAAACCAAACCTGAGAATTTTAAGCATGCATTAGCACAAAACTCTAAGTATGTAATTCCCAAGCTATTGTTTCCTAATAAGCTATTGACTGCAGATGTACTGTCTGTTGTCAGCTTGGCTTGCCCTTAAAATGAATTTAATATCCAGTAATTTATTATTTTCATTTCCAGTCAAAGCAAACATATTACCAGTACAAGTTATTTATTTTTATTACTAAGAAGAATAGATGTTGTACAGTGTATTTGTTGATTTTTACTTGTATGCATGGTTGGAACATGTCAACTGAGGTTCACATTGTAAATTCTGGGGGTCACACCATATGAGAATTTAAATAAATTACTTCAGCCCTTAACATTCAGCTGCAGGGATGTTTAACCATTACGGGAAATAATCTGCATATCTGAAAATCAGGGAAAAGGACCTGGGCACTGCACAGAATATATTAAAAAAATCATAGTGGCAATTGTCGGGTGAGGGAAGTGAGGTAGTACAAAACAATGTGAGGGAAAAACTACAAAACCATGCACAACTTATATTCTAGTCAAACTCAAGAAAACAGAATTAGCAGATAATTCTCAGTGCCAGATGTGTAGGGACAGAATTGAATTCAATTTCAAATTGTTAATGTTACGGGGGTTAATGTTTTATATATACACTATATATTAACTATATATAAAGCTTTTTGGGACATTTGTATCTGTTTTTTTCATTCATTTATTTTAACATAAACAAAAAAAAAACCAATGTTTTCGCCTATAAACCTGATTTAAACCAGAATAGCATAATTTTAATACATGAGTTCATAACTGAAAATTTGTTAGATTTATTCGAGTTTAAATTGTTTAAGATTTTTTTTACAATAATAATCAAATGTAATGCTTGGAAAAAAAATTCTTAGCTTAGTTTTTTAGGTAAAATACAGATGTTTGTCTGTAGATCCAAACCTAAACCAGGCAAAAAACAAAATTGTAATTTTAGTAATTTTAAGAAAACATGAGCACATAACTCCTGTTTTTCGTTTTTATTACTGAGATTAGATATTATCACTGTCCAAAGAAAGTATTTCCGGTGCTGCTGATTTTTACTTTTATGCATCATTCGAACATCAAAGCTGTTCCTACATGCAGAAATGGAATGCTCCTTTGTTTCTCCTTGCGAGTGTGAAATGTATAACAATCAAAGTTGGTATTGAAATGATTAGTCTGATGACAGATGCATTTGTGCAGGGTTGTTAAGTTGTATCTAGGAAGGACTGGCAGTGTATTCATTCCAAATGTATTTTCTAAAATCACCACTAGAGGGTGCTAAGGTTGCACAGGAGTGGGAGTTGCACATCCATCCTGCATGAAAGACACCAATCATTTCTGGTCTGTATTATTCCTGTTATATATAAGTTTGTGTTTATGGAATCCTTCACTCCAAGGAGCCTGTACCAGCAGCAGACTGAGCATTAAAAGTTCTGCAGAGTTGTTAGAATATCAGACGTAGTGGTTATTAAGAGAATGCTTACACACAGATTACACTGAGGGCTGAAAGTACGGTATTTTGTTAGCTTCGTCCTATCAGTAAGAAACTTTTGAGTTCAGAAACATCAAAATCAGTGGTTTCCACTATTACCACCAGGTCTAAAAAGTAAACATACTACAAATATTCTAAAATACTAAACTTTAAATTTACTAAACTTTACTGAACATTGAAATCTTTTTCAAATCCATGGAAATAGTTTAACTTATTTGTATCATTGGTGATAAAGTTCACAGGCTATTTGGACTTTGCTTGGCTTGTTTTGGGTTTGTTTTCAGTTTGAACTGATCTGTTTGGCCTGCTTGGTAGACTGTCATATAAGAGCTGTGATTCGAGGGTGGCGGTCTGGTAGACTGGGTTTGGTTGGTTGATGCTGGGCTCGACGTTCTGGTAAATGGGGCAGACATCACCTGAATTTTGGTCTCCAGGTGAGGTCTCTTGTTGGACTGTGTTATCCTAAAAACATAAGGGGAAGATCAGTTGTGCATTGTGCTTGCCAGCAGTTATGAAAAACTTCAACTCACCTCACTTGTAGCTGGCTCGTGAGAGTCAGAGGGTAAACAAGCTGGACAGAAGAAAGAATAAATTTACAACTAGCAGTTTCATTGTGTGTGTGTGTGTGTGTGTGTGTGTGTGTGTGTGTGTGTGTGTGTGTGTGTGTGTGTGTGTGTGTGTGTTACCTCTTATGGCACTGGAGGCTTTCTCCCATTTGTAGTAAATTGCCAAAGACAGAACGAGGATCAGCAGTGATGCAAACACACACACAGGAATGATGTTCTGCCGACCTGTGTGGTGATTGATTAATATTAGTACTATAATAGAATGAATATGCAGAATATAAGGTTAGGGTAAGGGTTAGGCTAAGGTTAGTGTTAGGGTAAGGTTGGGTTAAGGTTAGACATGGAGGGTTAGATTTTGTGGAGTTCTGGTTAAGGTTTAGGTAAGTCTCCAGGAAATGAATAGAAGTCTATGTATGTAGTCTATGTATGTGACAATTGTGTGTGTGTGTGTATGTCACAAGTGTGTGTGTGTGTGTGTGTGGTCAAAATGAGGAACTGGGAACCAAAGGTTTTAGAGAAGGGGGCATTTCGTTTTTGCTCTGTTGGTGCCACACCTGCTAAACATAGCACATTTTCAGTGTGTTGGTACATGAAAGTTTTTGTTTTGCTATAATTAGGGGACCTCTTGTCATTACAAGCATAGGACTATATGAAACGTTTAGGTTAAGGTTAATTTGAAAGACTGAGGTTAAGGTTAGGGTTAGGTTTGGATACTGAGGTTTAGGTTAGGGTCAGGAGTAGGTTTGGATACTGAGGTTTAGGTTAGGGTCAGGTGTAGGTTTGGATACTGTGGTTAAGGTTAGGGTCAGGTGTAGGTTTGGATACTGTGGTTAAGGTTAGGGTCAGGTGTAGGTTTGGATACTGTGGTTAAGGTTAGGGTAAGGTGTAGGTTTGGATACTGAGGTTTAGGTTAGGGTTAGGTTTGGATACTGAGGTTTAGGTTAGGGTCAGGTGTAGGTTTGGATACTGAGGTTTAGGTTAGGGTCAGGTGTAGGTTTGGATACTGTGGTTAAGGTTAGGGTCAGGTGTAGGTTTGGATACTGAGGTTTAGGTTAGGGTCAGGCGTAGGTTTGGATACTGAGGTTTAGGTTAGGGTTAGGTTTGGATACTGAGGTTTAGGTTAGGGTCAGGCGTAGGTTTGGATACTGAGGTTTAGGTTAGGGTCAGGTGTAGGTTTGGATACTGAGGTTTAGGTTAGGGTCAGTTGTACGTTTGGATACAGAGGTTAAAGTGAGGGTTAGATTTAGGTGTGTACACTGAGGTTAAGGTGTGGGTTAGGATTGGATACCAAGGTCAGGTTTAAGTGTAGATACTGAGATTCCAATAAAAGGTCAGGTTTGAGTTTGGATACTGAGATTAGGGCGAGGTTTACACATGTAATAATGAGGTAAAGGTTGGGTTTAGGTTTGCATACTGAGATTAAGGCTACGTTTAGGCATTGAATACCGAGGTAAAGGTTAAGTATAGATTTGAATACCATGGTAAAGGTTGGGTTTAGGTTTGAATAGTGAGGTAAAAGTTAGGTTGAGGTTGGAATACCGAGGCAAAGGTTGGGTTTAGGTTTGAATACTGAGGTAAAGGTTATGTTTAGGTTTATATACTGAGGTAAAAGTTAGGTTGAGGTTGGAATATTAAGGTAAAGGTTGGGTTTAGGTTTGAATACTGAGGTAAAGGTTATGTTTAGGTTTATATACTGAGGTAAAAGTTAGGTTGAGGTTGGAATACCAAGTAAAGGTTGGGTTTAGGTAAAGGTTAGGGTTTAAGTTTGGATACTGAGGTTATGGTTAGGTTCAGGTATTAATACTGAGGTAAAGGTTGGGGTTTAGGCTTATTATTAAAAAAAAATAGATAACTGAGGATGTCCCCACAAATATAGCAAAATGTGTGTGCGCATGTGTGTGTGTGTGTTACCTTCACTAGAGATCACGATGTCCATGTTCTCACCTGAAGAAAAGTTCTGGCCAAACACTGTAGCCGGTGATGTCTGAGGTGGTGTAGTGACCTGAGGACCTGTGAGGATATATAAATGGATAGATGGATACATAGATAGATGAATGGATGGATGAATAGAGTACATTAAGATATGCTATGATAAAAACTTACCGTCCAGCACTTTAAGGGAGACCTCTTCAAATGTGTCCAGGCCAGACCTCTCCACCCCACACCAGTACCTTCCAGTGTCTGACTTCTTCAGGCCTGCGATGGTGACGGTGATGCGCCCTTCTCCTCTGTCCTGCAGTGAGTATCGCCCCTTCTTGGCTATCGTTCCCACGCCTTTAGATCTGATGAGAACGTCTCTATCTTTGCAGCGCCAGGTGCAAAAGTATTTGATGTTCGTACTGGCCCACGAGTGATGGCAGGAGATGCTAATAGGTTCATTCACTGTGCCTTTCAACTGAAGTCCAGCCAAAGCTTCTTTTGAGACAGCTGATAATAAATAATAAATGTTATATTATATAAAGAAATAACAAGGCTAAATCAGATTCCTCAAAACTGTTTTATAGTAGTTGACTGAATCATTCATAGTTGTTAGTAAACATCTGACGGTTGATACTAAATGACTCGTATTAGTTACTATTTATTATATAATACATACTGAATAATTCATAACAGTAACCAGTAAATTAATAGTAAAGTTTCAAGTCAGGATATTAATGTGAACGACATATATATATATATATATATATATATATATACATTATTAATTAGTAATATTAGTAGTAAGTGTCAGAGTGAAATGCCATTATACAGTATATTAGATATATAGATACTGACAAATAACCAACATCAGTGTTCAATGGGGTCATGTTAAAAAGTAAAACAAATGCTCAGCTATTTAGTAAGACCAGCCAAACATCAGACATCAGAACTCACCATAGAGGACACCACAGAGGACGTGAAGCTTCATCCTGGCTGGCACCAGCAGCTGTAACTACAGTAGCTACAGTGTGTGTTGTGGAGGCTGTGGTATGCGCTTGTATATTGACTGACTTCTGCCTTGGAATCACAAGATAAACAGTTTCGCTATGAATCCAGTGAAAGTAGAGTGACTCGGCGTCTAAAGTGAGTAATATGGGGAAACGTCTGGGAGAATTTTTACCTGGGCTTGGAAACTACAGACGTCAAAACCTGCTGATTGTGTCACTTTAGGCAGAACTTATATCAGGTATGAATTTGTCACGCTCATGCTATTTGTAGAACAGTACTTCTAATTAGGATAAAGCTGCATCATCTTTAGTAGTAAGTCATGAACGGTAAACTTCGGTTCAGCTTGGCTCCCCTGCACATTGGTATGTTTGGTAAATTTGGAAAACAATGTGGGTTACACTAGTAAACTAGTAAATATAGTTCAATTGGGAGACATAGAACAGAAGGGAAGGCATATGTGAACGTTGGGAATGTTATGTAGTCATTTGTTTGGTTAAGATTTAGTGGGTTGTAGAAAAAGAGTATGATGAATTGCTTGTATAAGATAACACTTAAACAATTAAATATTTGCTTCTAGAATTTAAGCCAGCCATTTTTATCAGGTATTTTCCTTATTCTTAAGGCATGTGCAGAATAAGGCCTGGGATGCAGAAACGACCACAGGGTTTCTGGGAAAATGCTGGGACACAAGGTATGTATCAGCATATATATATATATATATATACACACACATAGTTTCTAGGCATATATATGCAGTTTCTAGGCATTGCATAACAACACATGAATGAAAGAATGTCACGTACAGCCAACACCATCTACTGCAGAAATCTTGCATCCGGCCTTAATTTCCTCTGTGGTTTGTGCAGCGCTAAGAAAAAAAGCAACAGTGTTAAAAAAGCCAAGGGGGCGGAGGGGGAAATGTGATAAGCAATAAACAGAAGAATTAACGATTTAAAGATATCTTCTGAAATCATCAGTTTATCTTCACAAGTTTTTTTCTCAAATTTCTTCTTGAGAAAGTCCTTAGGAAAAGTGAACATCAGATTAATGACGGACCACAGAACTGGCTGCAGCTTTGCGTTTTTGAGCGTGTGCAAGTTCAGTTTCTATCCAAGAACAAAGCCCAACTCAGAAAACACCCGAGAATGTGCATGGAAAGAAATTTCACACTTTCTATTAATCTGGGATCCATAATGCATTATAAGTGCCAATAGGAAGTTCATAATGTTTGACATAAGACATTGTAACTGTACATACTTACTATGAATCTGGTATCCATAACTCAATATAAGTGCATTAATAAAGATGTACAAGCCATTCATTGTAGTTTATAATGTTTGACATAAGCCATTGTAACTGTATATAAATGTACATAATCACACATGTACACTGGTATAACGGCTTCACAGCACAGCATAGAGATATGATATTCTAAAATGTATAAACATTTCCTGTTCTTGACGCTATTGTAAATTATGATTACAGATCCGCATACTTTGTATATACATTCAAAATGCACATATCCTTCTGTCTAGTACGTTCTTAGTTCTTTAATCTGTATATATGTCTATAATACACACAGCTGTATATCATGTTTATAGTACATTCAATTATATAATTACATGCCCATATATGCTAAACTGCCTGGTACTGGTACATGTGTAACAACAAAGTTTAATCTATTGTTGAGACCCATACCATAAACGTTAATACATGCATTTACATCATACAGCTGATCAATGCCAACACTTTACTGCGTCTGTAAAGAGAACTTAAATGTTCATTTGATGTTATCTGCATTTACGAGATCATTTCATTTTGAAGATCCTGAGGAACATAAGACAGTATGTGAGTTCGAGTGGGGGCCTCACTGTGGATCTTTATATGGCAAGCGCCCAAAATTAGCTATTCAGCTTTATAATGCCAGTTTACAGACAATGTTAATAATAGATCAAATCTACATTATAACACATTATCACTTTGTCCTATACTGTAGTGTTATAACAGTTTACGTATGAGGTTAGGAACATTTAGGTACCGTTATATAGGATAGTCTAGCATCATATGCTTTATAAAGCTGTATGAATGGAGTTATAATGCATTATGGATACCTGGTTCATAGAAAGTGTTACCGAAATGAATTCTTAAGAGTGGCTGGTGAATGAAGTCCATTGGCGTGGCATCTCTAAGATGCTTTTACCTTACCAAATCCGGAGGAGGAGTCTCTGGACAGTTTGGCCATTAAGAGCAGTCATTTTTTAGGAAGCGTAATACAGATGTGTTTCAGGAATAAGATTGATTGTTGGTCTCGATTGAAGAGTTAGGATGAGACAGATGTCAGTGATCATCCTCTTGTCCTTTGTAGCTGGTGAGTCTTCCTCTTTGATAGTCATGTTGTTTAATATTCCTTATGAAACTGATTGTTCATATTTGGCATTTTCATGCAGACAGCATTGAGAACACAAAATGTGTATGATGATCACAGTACGATTTAAAAATCATAACATATCTAGAAGTACTCCGTCCTCTGGTTTAGTCCAGAGTACTTCAAAAGTCCAAGTATTTGGTTCATTTTATGCTAGTTATTATCACCAAATCTATTCTGTAATATCTGCCACATTGCCTGTGATCTCGGTGTTCGAATGGGATTTGTTTACTGTTTGGCTCTATGCATTAGCATGTGAACCCATACTACTATGGGTCTTTTTCCCGCTGTGGTCCCATTAAATGTTAACTAAGGTACAGATGTAAACCCACCCTCAGTGAGTGGTTAAAGAATTACTATTAATTAATATATTAAAAATTATTTTTAATATTAATGCGCAAGTTGCATTAAATTGTGAACTATGCTTCTTTGTTAATTAGCTGTTAGTGAGCAATTAATAATGCTCTAGAAATATATAATAGAAATAAAACATGAAAGCAAGATTAGAAATGTACCATATGAATCCCGTCACTCACACCCCGCAGGTATTTATAGCTCCATCATCCTTGTGCATCGCCATCTGGAGGTGCCTGGAGGTATAACAACATGCTTATTTTGTAAATAAGAAGCTTACCTAAACATAAAGTGTTGCCATCTTGTATTGGTCATAGTGAGTCTGTTTGGTGTTTCTGATACTAGCACTGGGCCATAAGTGGAGTATTACTGCTTTAACGTCATCTGTTGGTAAATTTCAGTGTCTCAGACACACCATGTTTAAACAATGAATGGTCAGTCTACAATCTACATATGCATCCATATCCATTCGTCCACAACATAAACTGCTATTACAAATGTTTCTATAAGGTTGGTTTGAAAATAGCCTTTTTAAGCTATTGTTGTTTTGTTGCTTTCGAAACTTGCCTTGACATAACCTGTGCTATCTGGAGGAAACTTATTTTCATGATGTTGGTGGTCAGTCCACCTCCGCCACTACAGCACAATCGCAGGAACTGTGTGAGAATATTTAAGCTGCACTGTATGGGTTATCACAGGGCACCATTAGAAACCTCTACAACTCCATAGCCAAACGTTGCGTTAGTAAACATGGTGGCCCGGCCTCAAACTCTTTTCCTCAGAAACTTTGCTATTGTTTTCTGGATCTAGGGAGGAAGTCAAACGATAGCGCCATCTCGGCCTAATGTGTAGGTGCCAAGAATTTAGGATTGACCTGTAAGCACTCTCCAACCTTAAATAACCCTACCTGAAAACAAGGGAAAGGCCAACAAAACCATACTGAACACTATAATGCCTAATAACAAAGCCCTTTACAGAAGACTTTACACATCTAAAATAGACTTTAATATTAAACTTTCACTTCAGATGTGTTTTAACTATCTCAGTTTTAAGGAAATGAGCATATAGTTAAGCAGTTTATAAATAAGTCAAGTGAATAAGAGGCCAAAGAAAAAGAGAGAAAGATCATCATGAGAACTGAACTCTTCTTGCTGTGTGTGGTTTTTTTCCCATCTTTGTCTTGCTCTATGCACACAACATGTTGCTCAACTTCTTCCACCCAGCGCCCTCACACTCAGTGTCGCAATGTACCTCCTGTAAGCACACTGATCTGTACAGTCACTCTGAAGCAGAGGTAAACGCAGTTATGGAGTACTCATGCATTTCTGTGTTTTTACCACCTCTTTTGGTTTAAACAGGTTAATAGACATCCAGTCTATCAGAGTCTGCAACAGCACACCAGCCAATCAGACTCAGCCTACCAGAGTCTGCAACAACACACCAGCCAATCAGACTCAGCCTACCAGAGTCTGCAACAGCACACCAGCCAATCAGACTCAGCCTACCAGAGTCTGCAACAACACACCAGCCAATCAGACTCAGCCTACCAGAGTCTGCAACAACACACCAGCCAATCCGACTCAGCCTACCAGAGTCTGCAACAACACACCAGCCAATCCGACTCAGCCTACCAGAGTCTGCAACAGCACACCAGCCAATCAGACTCAGCCTACCAGAGTCTGCAACAACACACCAGCCAATCAGACTCAGCCTACCAGAGTCTGCAACAACACACCAGCCAATCAGACTCAGCCTACCAGAGTCTGCAACAACACACCAGCCAATCAGACTCAGCCTACCAGAGTCTGCAACAGCACACCAGCCAATCAGACTCAGCCTACCAGAGTCTGCAACAACACACCAGCCAATCAGACTCAGCCTACCAGAGTCTGCAACAACACACCAGCCAATCAGACTCAGCCTACCAGAGTCTGCAACAGCACACCAGCCAATCAGATTCAGCCTATCAGGGTCTGCAACAGCACACCAGCCAATTAGATTCAGCCTACCAGAGTCTGCAACAGCACACCAGCCAATCAGACTCAGCCTACCAGAGTCTGCAACAGTACAGCAGCCAATCAGACTCAGCCTACCAGAGTCTGCAACAGCACACCAGCCAATCAGATTCAGCCTACCAGAGTCTGCAACAGTACAGCAGCCAATCAGACTCAGCCTACCAGAGTCTGCGACAACACACCAGCCAATCAGATTGAGTATGTAAGAGTCTGGAGCATCACACCAGCCAATCAGACTCAGCCTATCAGAGTCATGTGACCTCTTTAATAAGACCAAATTAATAATAATCCATCTCCCATCACTGTCCTTTAAGTGGAAGGGTTCTGGGCTCTGGGCTGGGTTAAAAACCCGGATATGGACTGGCTGGTAGACATTGAGTTGCATGATTGAAGAGTTGCCATTTTGACATTAAGTATGCTAGTACTACAGGCACGAGTTCCAAACAACACATACCCCAACCCCTGTATTCAGAGTCTCATGGTCAGTGTGTGGATGGAATGGTAGGCGGTAGAAGTTCAGGCCATGAACTTTTCATTCTTATAAACACCTTCCAGAAGTGGTTGCATCAGTAATGGGTGGTGTGAGTTAGTGACAGATCGTATCTGATGGTGACGAGTGTTGCAATACTGACTCCATTTACTTTCAGCAGCATATAATATGTCTAGGTCACTAAGCATAAACTCTGTTTCTTTATTCTGTTTTTAAAAAATAACACTTCAAAATCTCTTCATTTTTATACAATTTTATGTCAGAAGCTACAAGTACCCTGTCGTACATCTGAACAATAAACTGGACTGGTCAGACAACACACGCTCTGTATGAGATAGGCCAGAGCTGAGACGGCTCCAGTCACTCGGGATACAGGGTCCACTTCTCCACACTTTATGACTCTGTGGTGGCATCAGCCATCTTTTACAGCCTTGCCTGCTGGGGCGTGGGGGCGACTCTAGAAGAAACTGGACAGGCTCATCGGTAAGGCAAGTTGGTATTATGAGGACCCAGTGGAGGTAGTTGGGGAGAGGAGGATTTTGGCCAAGCTGGCATCCATAATGGAGAACACCTTTCACCCACTACAAGAGACAGTAGCAGCACTTGCCTGCACCTTCAGTGACAGGCTCCTCCTCCACCTGCGCTGTGTAAAGTAGAGATACTGCAGATCTCTCCTCCCTACTGCTGTTAGGCTTTACAACTGGCAACTACCTAAGCCGAGCAGCAGACACTCACGGTTATAAACACACTATATGGACCCATGTCTATCTATATAGTCAGTTTATTGTGCAACGTTTGCTGCTGCGCCTCCTCACCTGTATATCACCTGTATATGATGCCAACATCATTATACTTCTCGTGCTACCTACTTTAGTAAGAGACCCTCAGGCCCCTTTCAAACAGTCCACATTTTTGCTCCACCCTTATGCATCGCAAGTTAGATTATACCTGAAACTGTCTGGGGGGGCCTGAGGACTGGTTTGAAGACCCCTGCTCTAGTTGTTTGTAGGGAAACCCACATAGGTGGGTTTTTTACATAGGTGATGAGTTCATAACCAGAGGTCTCACAGCTGCACCCCCTGGTGATTTATGATGGACTGAATCACAAAGATTATCAAATTGAGAGAGAGAGAGAGAGAGAGAGAGAGAGAGAGAGAGAGAGAGAGAGAGAGAGAGAGAGAGAGAGAGATGTAAGTGGTGGACAAAGGAGCTCTGTTTTGGGTTCACGCTGCAAAGGACCTTATTCTGATTATTAGTACAAGCAAGCCTCACTTCTTTGCTTCTTTGCTTATCTTATCACTTCATGTGAAAAGGGGAGGAGTCTTATAAAAGAAAATAAGGGGAAGAAGGATGTCGTAACTCAAACTACACCAACAGAGTCTATAAAGGTTAGAACATTGGTACATATTAAAACCCACACTGTGAAGTCATGGTTATTGGAACTCGAGGTTTAAGAGGAGGAGTCTCTGGGCAGTTTAAGCCGAGGGAGCGATCATCTTCAACTCACTATCTAGTTTCCACCGCTAGGATGAGAACCATCTCTGTGATCCTCCTGTTGTCCTTCATACCTGGTGAGTGTTTCTTTCCTGTGCTTATTAATATAACACTGTTTGAATCTGAAGCTTTATTCGCAGATGTAACTGGGGACGTTTAAAAGAGAGGTGCTGTTTTATTGAGGGTGTTGATTTCTTTCCAGCCAATGGCACACCATGGCAGTGTGCTTTAGCCTTCAAGGAGGTATTGGCACATCTCTTTGATTTGATCTCAGGCATGCTGTCTTTTTTGCATCAGTAGGCTTGTAAGCCAGTAAGCTTAGAATGAGTTAGCTTTTAGGTGTACAAGGATCTTTGTACGTTCCAGCTGCCTCATTAACTTTGTGCAGTCTTCATTGGCTAAGTGTTGAAAGTAAGCAGATGCATGTGTAGATGCTGATTTAAGAGGAAACTGGAGCGCTCTCTTGTTTGCTGAATGTGCAAACTCAGATCTTAATCCATTCAGATCCCAGTTTATGGAATGCTTTAGTTCTTTTCCTATCTGGGCCCAGCCATATCTCCTGAGCTCAGTTTCCTAATGCGTGCACACTATTACAAAACCATCACACTACAGAAACTACCATCAAAATAAACGGCATAAATATCATATAGAAAACAAATCAACCCTCCCATTATTATAATGATTAGAGATAAATAGACAAGCTACTGACTCAATATATCTAAACAGGCCAATTCATTCCAATCTGAGCTGAAGTCCAACCCAGAAGCCCCTGAACAGTGGGCAGCCCTATCTACAGCGCCCGGGGAGCAGTTTGGGGTTAGGTGCCTTGCTCAAGGGTACCTCAGTCGTTACTGTCAGTGCAGGGAATCGAACCGGCGACCCCCCGGTCACAAGGGTGGTTCCCTAACCTCCAGCCCACGCCTGCCTCATAGTGAAGTACTGGACATTTTCAGCATAAAAGAAAGAAAAAGACTAAGAGAGAGAGAGAGAGAGAGAGAGAGAGAGAGAGAGAGAGAGAGAGAGAGAGAGAGAGAGAGAGAGAGAGAGAGAGAGAGAGAGAGAGAGAGATTACCTACCTGGGTGAGTCCAACCTCTGTAGAAGAGAAGGGGAGAACACACCAGGTGGGACAGAGCAGTCTGAAGTTGTGAACTCCAGTTTCACCTGAAGCCACTAATGGTTTAACCCGTGGAAGGGGCAACCTGCTTATATGTGGTGCTATTGGGGGTACTGGGGGAGAGAGAGGGGGTTCTTATCAAGACAGAGACCAGACGTAGAGCCACATGACTTTGCAGTCATTAGATCCCAACATCTCTAGCCAGTAGAGAATATTATTTTCATTTATTTTCCTCTGAATGTTTGAGCGTACTTGTAAATAATCTTTGTTGGTTTGTAAATAAAAGGTGAAGGGGACGTTTTCCGGGCCTCACGGCTACTTGCCCGTCACTACCCATGAAGGGCGCCCCCAACTATCGAGGGACGGTCGAGGGACGCACTTTATCACACATTCCAACAACAGTATATGGCAGACACTCTTATCCAGAATAACCTACAACATGATCATTTCTCACACAGGCAGGCAAAGGTAGTGTTAGGAGTCTAGCCCAAGGACCCCCAGTGATATAGGGTAGGTTGCCTCGAATCCCAGTCTCCAGCATGAGAGGCAGAGGTGTTACCCCCTACACTATACCAGCTGCTGGTTTCAGGGTGTAGCTTTGAACTCCAGTGCCTATTCTCTGATTCGAGTGCAGGTCAAGCGGTTGTTTTTTTTTCAGCTAATCTGCAGCCTACTCACCTTGACTCGTCTTTTTCTGTCTTGCAGCATTAACGTGCACCACAGTGAAGACAGTGACGGGATATCTTGGAGGAAATGTGTCCCTAGACTGTGTTTATGATGTTAAAAACTATTTAATTAATATTAAATATCTCTGCAAGGGGAACTGTACAGACGACAACATTGTTATTGAGACCCTCATGACTGAAACCTCAGTCCGGAAAGGTAGGTTTTCTCTAGATGACTACCTATCAGGAACCTTCAAAGTCAGGATCACAGGACTGGAAAGAGGGGATGCTGGGACTTATTGGTGTGGTGTGAGGAGGCCCAAGCAGGAAGACGTCCACACCATGCTGAAACTGGAAGTCCGTAAGTGAGCATCTGTGTGGCGTTTGTGTACGAGAGAGGCCTAGGTGTGTACTTGGGCTAAATATTGGGGAGGGGGAGGTGGTTAGAATAGAGTTCCTGGTCAGCACTGCAATAACCCTGGTTGACGTGGTGCTGGTGTGAGTGGATCAGACACAGAGGTGCTGCCAACATTGTCCTGGGGGCAGCGCCCTGATGAAAGACTAGAGGATAACCAACACTGCACTGTGCAGCAGCAGATGAGCTATCGTCTCCGACTGTCCATCTACAAGGTGGACCAGCAAGGTAGGAGTGTCTAATAGAGTGGACAGTGAGTGGACACAGTGTCTCAACACTCCAGCAGCACTGCTGTGTCTGATCCACTCACACCAGCACCACACACACACTAACACGACCACCACCACCACGTCAGTGTCACTGCAGTGCTAAGAATGATCCACCACCCACATAGTACTTGCTCTGTGGGGGACCTGTGGCCATTAAAGAACAGGGTATGAAAGTACGCTCCCTCTCTCTGCATATTGTAGTTGAGGGGCAGCATTTGTCATGGAGTACTGTCTAAACTATGAGACTAATAAAATGTATGAAGTGTGTGGCTGCAACTTTGGCACGCTTAAATGCTAATTCCAATCTTCAACATGCTAATTACATTTACATGCATGGCTTTTAGCAGTCGCACTCATCCAGAGCGACTTACACCCGTGCTTAGTCTTCAGTCAGAGAACGTAACCTAGCTAGCACAGGAAGGTTAGAGTCTAAATCTTGCCTTGAGCTCAGCCTCTGCCCAAACAAGGGCCAGTGCTAATAAAGCAGAAGTGCTCTACCTAGCAATGCCCAGCCTACGCTCATATCTAGAGAGAAGAAAGGTCAAGCTCAGTATAAGAGCATAACAAGGCATTTGAATATCTACATCTACTAGTGCTCAATCGCTTCAGTGCTTTACAAAAGGGATGGGCCTTCAGTCTGTGTTTGAAGAGCATCAGCTGTTTGGACAGCCAGTGGGAGTCCATTTTTTAAATTAACTATTCTATACGGATACAATTTAGTTTTTTTGGTTGGTTTGGTATTCCCATGCTGACTGCAATCTCACCACCATGCTGTCATTGTAGCCAGACGGAAAATCAAATAAGTGATGTGCAGCTGGCTTAAATGGCCTAGTGTCCCTGCATAGAAACCCCATGAGCTCAGTTAAACCAAGACGAGGGGTGGCACGATACCACACGCTTGTGTCCGATACCGATACCACAGTCATAAGCACCTGCCATACCGATACCAATATTAATCCAATGCCATCTGAGTTTTCCATCTCCTAAACTTCTAGTCTGTTAATAATACACTGGTCTGGCTGAACTTTTTTCAGATGAATATTGACATGATGGTTTGGACTAATGGATCTGTCTGGAGAGGAGCTGGATTAGCCCATGTAATATGTATACTGAGAGCTTTAACTGGAGAGAGCCAAAGTGAGAGTCACTAAACTGGTTTAATACCTGAAAAACAAGCACATGGCAGCGTCAACTGAGCCAGAGCTCTGTGTGAGCTGCCTGTACACAGGAGGCATCATAGCCCAGTGCACTTAGCTTAAGTCCTCTTACAGCTCCCTGCTGGATGGGTGTGGCCTAGCAAGGATCATGTGTGATCACACTTAGTTCCTTCCTCGGATGTCCAGCCCAATGGTTTTGTCAGTATTGGGCCAACACTGAGACTCAGACTGACGCTCCGCTAGTTAAGAGTAATGTATATTATGCTAGCTATGGTCAGTAAATGTACATCATGAGGACAGTCCTGGCGTGGAAGTTAATGAATCAGCCTTGTGACCGACGGAACATGACTGAGAGCAAGGCATCTAACCCCCAACAACTCCCCGGATGCTGTGGATAGGCCTGCCCACCACCCTTGGCAAGTGTGCTTGCTTCCCCCTAGTGTATGCTTACTACCATGTGTGTGGGTGTGGTAAACAGATAAAATCTGTTTCTGCCCTCTTGCATTTGTTTGCTGTTTGGTTCTAAACACTGAGTGAACCAGAATTAAAACATAACTGAGTTTTTTTGTCATGCTTTGTCAAATGTATGCATGAATGTAGACCTAGCCTTGATGAAATGAATGGGTAACATTACTAATAAAACCTGTATATTCATATATGCGTATGCAGTTAGGCCTTATTTACAGAGAGAGATTAAAAAGGAAACGAGGTCAGAGTTCATTAAATTGTCTTTCTTTGACATAAAGGATGAGCAGTAGTTTTCCAGCCTGATATCATGTGTTCCCACCGTTTGAGCGCTATAGAACATGCAAAAGAGAACTTTTCACTATACAGCTGACTTTAACCAAGTCAGTCAAGATCCCAAACAAGGAGACAGATTTCTGATAAAGCATGTTACTGTACAGTTCGTCAGGGCAACTTCTGCAGAATCCATGATATAACCATAATTGGTGCTATAGCTCCCCCTAAAGGCAAACCAGACTAAATTTGCTCACAACTCAGAGATGTGTTTTAAATTTTGGTCAAACCCATTGATTATGGACTATAGCAATTTAAGCTAAACAAAAAACTTAATCACACACACAAAATTTATTTCACTGAAGAGGCCACGTAGCATGTTAACACCAATTTTAAAAAGTTGGCACAACAGAACTCACAGACAAATGATGGGTTAGTGATGATTGTTTATTGTTAAATACCTGTTGACGGTTGATTGGCTGATGGTGGCAATGCATTTCAAGTTTTTGGACCATCTTTAGGCATTTACTTATAATGTCTCTCAGACACAGCTTATGTGGATAGGGCTTGACCAGTATAGATACTGAGAAACAGTATCTAGTGGTTACAGTGCTCCCTAATCATGTGCAAAACTAACAAGATATGAACCTGTAAAGCTTCACTGTTTTTGAATAAAGTGTTGAAGGGTTTTTTTATTCCAGAACAGGTATTTAGCGGATGGCAGCATTACTACTTACAAAAACCAACATGGTTTGGACAAAAATATTCACATTCAGGATCTGGTGACCTTTTGCATAACACTTACTTGAGGATAGTATAAAAACCCAGGACTAGTTTGCAAATACGATTTTGTACATTATTCAAAATTGCAAAAAAAAATAAAATAAAATTAAATAAATCAAATTAGTTAGAGCCAACGATCCAAACTGCAAATTAGTTTGTCCTGTGTCAAAATACATTGGGTCCCCTAAAAATAAAACAACAAGTTAAACCGAACACATTGGGCTGTGCTATTGAATGAGAAATTATCTGAAGAATTACTAGCACTTTTTTTATTACTATGAAGTATTTTTAGTGTTCATGACCAACCCTCTCTTTTCAGATGTGGATATCACAGTTCCAGAGGCTTGCAAGGTCTGGAAAAACATGTTACTGAAAAGCACATTAAGCATTTTAATAGCCATAGCTAACTTTGAAAACCTTAAAGTGTTTATATGACCTTGTGTTTTAGGTTAATGCCACCCTGAAGTGTAAAAACAATGTCTTGAGTCAGATTGACCACATCACTGATGACGTTCTACCAAAAGACGTAAGTCGTGTGTTGGTCCTGATGTGTAGTTTAGTAGTTAACTATTACTCAGACCGATCTGACTGGTCTGTCTAAATGCTGGCGTAACATTTTTTATGATGAAGTTGTCTGAGACAATAGATTGGCAGTGTCATGTTATGCATTGCCTTAAATGTAAACTTCAGCTTCTGACTGTTAAACAGGTTGTAAAGGACACACTGAAGTTCATTACCACTGACCAGAAGAGTCTGATAGTTGGAAATTCTAACAAAGAAGAAGTACCTTCTTTTAACCGCATACTGAACGCCACTGACCAGCTGTTGTCCACCTTGGTGACGAGAGAAAAGACCAACTCTTCTGTTTTCATCTCCCTTCAAACTGTAGGTCAGTGTCTAGGCATGCGTTGTATTGTGAAAGGTTTATTTAAACTTTTATACTTTGCATTATTGGATATGATGATGAATATTAATAACACACCTTTTCAATTTAGCTTTTAACTGACCAGTCTTAAATTGGTCATGTTTTATATATTGACATTTGTCATTTTATCATCCATTTCTTATTTTGTGTTGGACTTGTGTTTTAAACAAGTGGTTCTTATTGTTTGTATGTATTGTTTGTTGGTTAACTTTAAGTATTTAATATACTGTTTTATTGTTATTATTATTATTAAAGTTCACTTACCTGTCTATGTTCTCTATTAGAGGCTCGTGTTTTTGAAATTGGACCAGAATATTCTTTAGGGGAAAACCCTCAACTTTACACATCGGACGCTAAAATGGACATTGATCTTATTGGGATTTCTAAACATGAGACAAATCAAGGTATGATCTCTGTTTGTTACATAGGTACCGAATCAGTTTATCATCATTACCTTGCTCTTCTAAATTCGGTAGTTAGTGCTGCTTGAAAGGTTGCGAATTTAGCATTATGTGAATTTCTGCATAAATACGACCTACAAGTCATGGCAATAGAAAAAGGTAATGAGGGAATAAATAGCATGAACTATTGTATTGTTTTTCATTCATTCTTTGAACAAAGATCAACCTAATTTTTGTTGGCAAAAGCATGTGAACATCTAGAACAGATGTTCACAATCAGCTGTTATTGTGATATGGATATTGTGATAAAAACAAACAAACAAACAAAAAAACAAATACAAAAACAAACATCAAACCAAGTGTCTAGGTTTTACCACACTTTCATTAGTACATAATTCTAAAATAATATGGATAGGGCAAAACCAGAAATGTATGGCTAAACCCACTGTGAAACAGTGTAACAGTGTTGGTAAACTTCCAAAACAGTCACAACAAAACAGCAGAAGTTAAGATCCAAAACTAGCACAGCATTCTGTATTTACACAGATAGTCCATAAACATGGCTTTAGCCCACCCCAGTCTTGGATAAATTAGATCTACCTCACCAATGAGGCTGTTTAGTCCATGAGATGAAGTTGAGAGTTATGATGACAGGGCTGTAGTGCTGGTGGTACGTTGGATTTTAAAGAATGATGTAGTAGTAACTTCTGTTCATCCATATCTCTTGACACAAATCTCCCCACAATTAGTTCCCCAATGCTTAGGGGAACCAAAGCCAAAAAGAAAAGTCAGTCAGAATCGAACTAATCTGAGTCTAGTCCTAATCTAAATCTTCTGAGATAAATACTCACATGAAGCATAACATACAAAACACAGGCCTCATATTATTCAAACCACCAGTATAAACATTCTCCAAACCCACATCCTGTAACATAAGTGAGTAATTCAGGAGAAGCATCAAAACAAGCAACACAAGTTAGTTAGTTTGTTTATCTGCTCACACTTTGCCTCCAAAAACATTTCAGTTGGGCATTAAAGCTCATTACCATTTTGGCTAAAGTTGGAATTACGTTCTTATTCAAATTAAACTGGAGGGACCTTGATTGCACTTTGATGAGGCTATGAATTTTGGAATGTATCAAGACATCATACAAGATGATATTAGGCCATCGGTCTAAGCATGGTTAAATCAAGAGATTTTTTTTGGAATGTGGTCCAAAATCCAGATCTTAAACTGGTAGGAATTTTGGGTCATAAGATTTGACCTTCACACCAGAAAGCACACCCACATTATGGAGTTGAGGCAGCTTTGTAAGGCCAAGATTCCTCAAAGTCAATTTGCAGGACTGATTAGCAGTTACAGACACATTTTGATTGAAGTCATTGTTCCTCAAGGAACACGGTCACACCAGTTAGTGTAGACAGAGGTTCCAAAGATTTAAATGTTGGGTCAGTTTGTTCAGTAAATTAATGAAAAACTACATAAATACCGAGTTGTTTATATTTGTAATAGGTCTTTACGGTTGTGACATAAGATCTGATATTAGAAAATAAAAATACTATCATTCAAAATAAACCAGCATTTATACAGTACATGCACAATACAGCATTGCCCTTCAGTTTTGTGCTGGTCTTTTTACTGGGTCAGTGTTGGGTATCTAACAGGTCTTGCATAGTTGCACAGACTCCCATTCTTTCTATTTTGTAACTCCAGATCAGGAAATGTCTGTAAAACAAACTAAACACAATGAAGGATATGATCTAGTTACTGAATCGGTGTTTCAGGGCACGCTGCTGTAGCCTTCACGAGCTACACCAACACATCCAGCCTCTTCACCATACCTACCAACACAGAGATGCTGATGTCCACTGTGGTTTCAGCTACACTCCCCAAAACCCCCGACAAGACCCTCACCAAGAAAGTCAATTTCACCTTGAAACACACCAAGGTGAGTTATTCATTTTTATCTGGATAAACTGATAGCAGATGATAATTAATCAAAGGTACTGTAAAATTCATATATACAGTTTTAGACATGTTTACTGGCACCCAAATATATCACCATTTTCTAAAGAACAAAAACTAAAATGTTTCTCACTTTTCACTTCTTCATCTGAGTAACTTAATAAGCTGAATGATCTATAGACGTTATAGACTTACATCATCTATAATAATTCTGTCATGCAAATGTAAGAACCTGCACCAATTCAACTTTCTCAGTTCCAATACCAAAACTGATAAATAAACTTTGAGCGTCAGCCAATGCTCAATACCAATCTGATAGCATTGTTAAAGTAATAATGGGATACTTCACTTTGTGGGAGAGACTTAGTAAAAGTTTAGGTCAGTCTTAATTCCTTAAGTTTGTAAAACAGAATTCCTCCATACAGCCGACTCTCTAGCTCTCTCTCTATGTGGGTGAAGTCAAATCTACCAGCATGCTAACACGTGCTGCTGATATATGCCATTGCAGTGGTTTAAAGGTAAGATTAGAGCAGAGCTAAGGGTTAGGATTTTGTTCTGGGTCAAGTTTAAAAAGTTAGGGTTAGGATAAGGGCCAGGGTCAGAGTTAAGGTTACTGTTAGGATTAGGTTTTGAATTGGTTGTTGTTAATCTGATCAAGTTTTGGATTGATGTTAGCGTTAGAGCTAGCAAGCTTTAGGGTTAAGATTAAGGTTTAGATTTTTTTTTTGCTTTATGATTTCATAAATTTCATAAATTCAAAAAGATCCAAAAAAACTTGATGCTGTATATATACACACATATATAAGTATGCATATTTATATGCATTTTAGATCCTTTATTATTTAAATATGATAGTTATGGTTTGCTAATCTGAAGATAAGAAAATGAGTTTATGATCTAAGTAATGTGGTTTAAATAACTAGTCATGTTCTCCTGCTTGCTTGATAACTTCATCCGTTTTTAGCATATACCTTTAAATACCTTGACGTTGTCGTTGCTTGTTCAGGGGGACAATTCCAACAGCACGCCTGAGTGTGTGTACTGGAAAGAGACTGTCTGGGTCACCGATGGCTGTACACGTATACAGACCAACAGCAGTCATACTGTGTGCTCCTGTAGCCACCTGTCCACCTTCGCTCTCATCATGCAGATCAACCAATCAGAGGTAAGCAGAGGCAACTAAAGCTGGTAATGGGTCAGAACTGGGCCAGAACTACTACTACAGAAAAGGTGTAGAAAGTGTAGTGTAAACTCATAGCTTACTTTAACTCTACATTCTCTATTGAACATTACTTCAGAATGACTACGACGTGGAATTGATCAGCATGGTGGCCGTGCCACTGGGGATGGTGTTCCTGGTCTTGACTCTATTGACCTTTGCCCTCTGCCGGAAGAACCCAAGGGTGGTTAACACGGCTCGGATCAACCTGTGCATAAGCCTGCTGCTGGCCCACCTCCTCTTCCTGCTCACCCAGACATTACTGAAGTACATACAACCCATCAAGGTGAGTGTCATTACTTATGCACACCCTCCACAGGACAGTTGGTAGTAGCTGTTAGTAGATTTTTAGGGGAATGTGTGTAAACAACAGTCCAGGTCAGGATTACTATATTAGTTACCATTAGAATAGGTGCAAGGCTGTCTGGAGCTTGGCTATTCCAGTACAGATTATGTGCTGGGAGATAGTAGTATAGTGTTATGGTGCAAAGTGACTCATGAGCATCACAACATATCAATAAAATAGCAACAATAAAGCATCTAAATATATTCAGTAGGTCAGGAGATTTCCAACTGACTGTGTTGGTAAGATTAATAACCTACTGCATTCCACTGGATTTAGCTTTATTAGGAGAGCACAAGTTTATATCTATAGATGTTCACCTGAGAAGTTATTAAACATGTAACAGGTATAATACAGACCATCCTCAACAAGCTGTTCTAGACCAACTGCTGACACCATCTTGTTCCTGAACTTAACTGGATTGTATTTTGTTAAGGTTAGCATTTGGTTTTGGGTTTAGGCTTAGGTTGAGATCAGGGCAGAGCTAATGGTTAGGATTTTGTTTACGGCCAAGATTAAAGTTAAAGTTAGGATTTGGGCCAGAGTATGAACTGGATTAGGTTTTGAGTTGAGATGAAGGCTAGGTTATGAGAAGGGCTGGGGTTCAGGTTAGAATTAATTTTTGGATTGAGGTTATGGCTAAGGTTAGGTTTTTGGTTGAGGCTAGGGTTAGGATTAGTTGTTGGGTTGAGGTATGTAATGGTAGCTGCCGGTGGAATATGGGTTCAGGACTCCTGAACACCGCTCGGGTCATCTGCTGGGCAAGCTACCCGTTGGAAATGTGAGAGGACCAAAGCAGTCAAAACATGGAGAGAAAAAAAAAAAAAGAAGTGGATGAAGTAGGTCAATAAACAAACCCCACCAGAGGTGAGGTGTGAATCCAGGCTGCCGTGTTGAAAGGCAGACAGCCTACCGCTCTGCCACTGGAGCACTATGGCCAAACTTCAAACAGAAGGTGAATAAAAGGGGTGAAAACTAAATATAGGTGAGAAAAAAGAAAAAACACACAAACCCATCCAGATTCAGGAAAAGGTTTGAGCGGAAAAAGGGAAAACAAATGGATGCCAGGGGAGACTGGCTACCTCCTAAACCAACCGAGGTGTAAACCTAGCTAGCTCCCAACAAAAGGCAACCCCAAGTCAAGGATGGAGTAAACTGTTTAAACAAAACGACTTTTACTTGCACTCTCCACTATGCATGAGGGAGGGGTGAAAAAACACTTAACCCCTCTGAGGAGTGTGCACAGGGATGAGAGGGAGGCTGTGACCTCACAGCCTTCAGCAGAAAGAAGAAAGAGTTTTGTTTTTTTCTTTATGAAAGGGGAGCACCAACACGCTGTAGAAAACTATCTAGATAGTGTTGTCCGTACCCCTCCCCTCTTCCGGGGCACAACACCTTGCGTGTTCGTTTGGATGGAAAGAGTCGCAGACAAGTGGAGTGGAGTTGAAAGCAAACCAAAGTATTTAATTAACAATACTGGATCCAGGAGAACCAATACATTCAAGACAGTTTTACAGCCGTCCCAAAGCAAAGTTCTGACCCCGTTCCGATCTGACTCCATGTTTATACCCCAAATGACGTGAAACCTGCCGATGAGGCGTTTCTACAGATTAGCTCATGTTTAATATGCATAATTTCACGTGTTAGTACTCAGTTTCACGTGTCTGACTCTACCATCATGCTTGACCTTGAGTGTGTTTTTGTATTCTCTAAGAATTGGACAGTGTGGCATTCTCTATGTGCGTGTGCGTCACCCCCCCCCGCTTTGAGGCAGCTGCAGGTTAGGGAGTTACCCACACATAGAGAGAAGGCCGCTTTGTCCGTCTTCAATCTCCTCTGTATCAATTCAGTTCGTACAGAGTGCACCAGTCGATGATTGATAACAGTGAGTTAGAAACATGCAGTGGCCTCATCTCTCATTCCCATGAACAAAAATGCCTTTAAGCGTGAGTAACATGCCATACAATAGAAGTCTATATGTTATATGTTAATATGTCTTAGGAGTAAATATCATGTGAGTACTGGTTAATCGTCTATATAGATGCATATAAAATACAAGCTTTCACACAATGACTATGTAGTTGTGAATGCTAAGTTAAGTAATCATTATTTAAGGATAATTCGTCAACAAACACAAGGTATAATAAACATTTTTACAACAACGCTCAGCCTTCCAAAGAGAAGAGAGAAAAAGAAAGACGTGAGGGTGAGCTCAAAAACTCTTAACCCTCTACTGTTACCAGCCAGGCCCTTACACACACTTCACGTAGCAAAGACCCAGCAACCCAGACTGCTTCCTGAGAGGGATATATAGCCCACTTACCAGGTGGAGGTTGTTAGGATTGATAGCTGGTTCACTGCTGCCCCCTGGTGGCCGGGATAAGGCTGGCACCCACACCAGTCCAAGGTTAGGTTAGATTTTGAGTTGAGGTTATTGTAATGATTAGGTTTTGGATTGATGTTAGCGTAAGAGTTAGAATTAGAGTTGAGGATAAGGTTTGGATTACGTTTTGAATTGAAATTGATGTTAGTGTTAGAATTTGGGTTAAGGTTAGGGTATGGATTAGGTTTTGAATTGATGTTAGTGTTAGAATTTGGGTTAAGGTTAGGGTATGGATTAGGTTTTGAATTGATGTTAGTGTTAGAGTTAGAATTTGGGTTAAGGTTAGGGTTTGGATTAGGTTTTGAATTGATGTTAGTGTTAGAATTTGGGTTAAGGTTAGGGTATGGATTAGGTTTTGAATTGATGTTAGTGTTAGAGTTAGAATTTGGGTTAAGGTTAGGGTTTGGATTAGGTTTTGAATTGATGTTAGTGTTAGAGTTAGAATTTGGGTTAAGGTTAGGGTTTGGATTAGGTTTTTTGAATTGATGTGAGTGTTAGAATTCGGGTTAAGGTTAGGGTTTGGATTAGGTTTTTAATTGATGTTAGTGTTGGAATTTGGGTTAAGGTTAGGGTTTGGATTAGGTTTTGAATTGATGTTAGTGTTAGAATTTGGGTTAAGGTTAGGGTATGGATTAGGTTTTGAATTGATGTTAGGGTTAGAATTTGGGTTAAGGTTAGGGTATGGATTAGGTTTTGAATTGATGTTAGTGTTAGAATTTGGGTTAAGGTTAGGGTATAGATTAGGTTTTGAATTGATGTTAGGGTTAGAATTTGGGTTAAGGTTAGGGTATGGATTAGGTTTTTAATTGATGTGAGTGTTAGAATTCGGGTTAAGGTTAGGGTTTGGATTAGGTTTTTTGAATTGATGTTAGTGTTAGAATTTGGGTTAAGGTTAGGGTTTGGATTAGGTTTTGAACTGATGTTAGTGTTAGAGTTAGTTTTGGGTTAAGGTTAGGGTTTGGATTAGGTTTTGAATTGATGTTAGTGTTAGAATTTGGGTTAAGGTTAGGGTTTGGATTAGGTTTTGAATTGATGTTAGTGTTAGAATTTGGGTTAAGGTTAGGGTTTGAATTAGGTTTTGAATTGATGTTAGTGTTAGAGTTAGAATTTGGATTACGGTTAGGGTTTGGATTAGGTCTTTTGAATTGATGTGAGTGTTAGAATTTGGGTTAAGGTTAGGGTTTGGATTAGGTCTTTTGAATTGATGTGAGTGTTAGAATTTGGGTTAAGGTTAGGGTTTGGATTAGGTCTTTTGAACTGATGTGAGTGTTAGAATTTGGGTTAAGGTTAGGGTATGGATTAGGTTTTGAATTGATGTTAGTGTTAGAGTTAGAATTTGGGTTAAGGTTAGGGTTTGGATTAGGTTTTGAATTGATGTTAGTGTTAGAATTTGGGTTAAGGTTAGGGTTTGGATTAGGTTTTGAATTGATGTTAGTGTTAGAGTTAGAATTTGGGTTAAGGTTAGGGTTTGGATTAGGTTTTGAATTGATGTTAGTGTTAGAGTTAGAATTTGGGTTAAGGTTAGGGTATGGATTAGGTTTTGAATTGATGTTAGGGTTAGATTTAGAATTTGGGTTTAAGGTTAGGGTTTGGATTTTGTTATAGGTTTTTTGGAATTGATGTGAGTGTTAGAATTCGGGGTTAAGGTTAGGGTTTGGATTTAAGGTTTTTAATTGATCGTTAGTGTTGGAATTTGGGTTAAGGTTAGGGTTTTTGGATTAGGTTTTGAATTGATGTTGTAGTGTTACGAATTTGGGTTAAGGTTGGGTATGGATAGATTTTTGAATTGGATGTTAACAGTCATAGAGTTAGAATTTGGGTTAAGGTTAGGGTTTGGATTAGGTTTTGAATTGATGTTAGGGTTATGGAATTTTGGGTATTAAGGTTAGGGTATGGATTAGGTTTTGAATTGATGTTAGTGTTAGAATTTGGGTTAAGGTTAGGGTATAGATTAGGTTTTGAATTGATGTTAGGGTTAGAACGTTTGGTTAAGGTTAGGGTATGATTAGGTTTTTAATTGATGTTAGTGTTGGAACATGGGTTAGGGGTTTTGGATTAGGTTTTGAATTTGATGTTAGGGTTAGAATTTGGGTTAAGGTTAGGGTTTGGATTAGGTTTTTTGAATTGATGTGAGTGTTAGAATTTGCGTTAAGGTTAGGGTTTGGATTAGGTTTTTTTGAATTGAGTGTTAGTGTTAGAATTTTGGGTTTAAGTCTGTTAGGTTTGGATTAGGTTTTGAACTGATGTTTGTTTTAGAGTTAGTTTTGTGTTATGGTTAGGGTTTGGATTAGGTTTTGAATTGATGTTAGTGTTAGAATTTGGGTTAAGGTTAGGGTTTGGATTAGGTTTTGAATTGATGTTAGTGTTAGAATTAGTGTTGAGTTAAGGTTAGGGTTTGAAAATTTGTTAGGTTTTTGAATTGATGTTAGTGTATAGAGTTAGAAATTTGGATTACGGTTAGGGTTTGGATTAGGTCTTTTGAATTGATGTGAGTGTTAGAATTTGGGTTAAGGTTAGGGTTTGGATTAGGTCTTTTGAATTGATGTGAGTGTTAGAATTTGGGTTAAGGTTAGGGTTTGGATTAGGTCTTTTGAACTGATGTGAGTGTTAGAATTTGGGTTAAGGTTAGGGTTTGGATTAGGTTTTGAATTGATGTGAGTGTTAGAATTTGGGTTAAGGTTGGGGTTTGGATTAGGTTTTGAATTGATGTTAGTGTTAGAGTTAGAATTTGGGTTAAGGTTAGGGTTTGGATTAGGTTTTGAATTGATGTTAGGGTTAGAATTTGGGTTAAGGTTAGGGTATGGAAAATTAGGTTTTTGAATTGATGTTAGGGTTAGAATTTGGGTTAAGGTTAGGGTATGGATTAGGTTTTTAATTGATGTTAGTGTTGGAATTTGGGTTAAGGTTAGGGTTTGGATTAGGTTTTGAATTGATGTTAGGGTTAGAATTTGGGTTAAGGTTAGGGTTTGGATTAGGTTTTTTGAATTGATGTGAGTGTTAGAATTCGGGTTAAGGTTAGGGTTTGGATTAGGTTTTTTGAATTGATGTTAGTGTTAGAATTTGGGTTAAGGTTAGGGTTTGGATTAGGTTTTGAACTGATGTTAGTGTTAGAGTTAGTTTTGGGTTAAGGTTAGGGTTTGGATTAGGTTTTGAATTGATGTTAGTGTTAGAATTTGGGTTAAGGATAGGGTTTGAATTAGGTTTTTTTTTAATTGATGTTAGTGTTAGATTTAGAATTTTTGGATTACGGTAGGGTTTGGATTAGGTCTTTTGAATTGATGTGAGTGTTAGAATTGGGGTTTAAGGTTACGGGTTTGGATTAGTGGTCTTCTTGAATTGATGTGAAGTGTTATAATTTGGGTGTAAGGTTAGGGTTTTTGGATTAGGTTTTGGGAATTGATGTGAATGTTAGAATTTGGGGGTTAAGGTTAAGGTTTGGATTAGGTTTTTGAATTGATGTGATTGTTAGAATTTGGGTTAAGGTTAGGGTTTGGATTAGGTTTTGAATTGATGTTTAGTGTTAGACATTTAGAATTTGGGTTAAGGTTAGGGTTTGGAATAGGTTTTGACTTGATGTTAGCGTTAGAATTTGGGTTAAGGTTAGGGTATGGATTAGGTTTTTGAATTGATGTTATTGGTTAGAGATTTTTGGGTTAAGGTAGGGTATAGATTAGGTTTTGAATTGGATGTTAGGGTTAGAATTTGGTTAGGTTAGGGGTATGGATTAGTTTTTTAAATTGATTGTTAGTGTTGGAATTTGGGTTAGGGTTTGGATTAGGTTTTGAATTGATGTTAGGGTTAGAATTTTGGGTTAAGGTTGGGTTTGGATTTTAGTTTTTTGAATTGATGTGAGTGTTAGAATTCGGGTTAAGGTTAGGGTTTGGATTAGGTTTTTTGAATTGATGTTAGTGTTAGAATTTGGGTTAAGGTTAGGGTTTGGATTAGGTTTTGAACTGATGTTAGTGTTAGAGTTAGTTTTGGGTTAAGGTTAGGGTTTGGATTAGGTTTTGAATTGATGTTAGTGTTAGAATTTGGGTTAAGGTTAGGGTTTGGATTAGGTTTTGAATTGATGTTAGTGTTAGAATTTGGGTTAAGGTTAGGGTTTGAATTAGGTTTTGAATTGATGTTAGTGTTAGAGTTAGAATTTGGATTACGGTTAGGGTTTGGATTAGGTCTTTTGAATTGATGTGAGTGTTAGAATTTGGGTTAAGGTTAGGGTTTGGATTAGGTCTTTTGAATTGATGTGAGTGTTAGAATTTGGGTTAAGGTTAGGGTTTGGATTAGGTCTTTTGAACTGATGTGAGTGTTAGAATTTGGGTTAAGGTTAGGGTTTGGATTAGGTTTTGAATTGATGTGAGTGTTAGAATTTGGGTTAAGGTTGGGGTTTGGATTAGGTTTTGAATTGATGTTAGTGTTAGAGTTAGAATTTGGGTTAAGGTTAGGGTTTGGATTAGGTTTTGAATTGATGTTAGGGTTAGAATTTGGGTTAAGGTTAGGGTATGGATTAGGTTTTGAATTGATGTTAGGGTTAGAATTTGGGTTAAGGTTAGGGTATGGATTAGGTTTTTAATTGATGTTAGTGTTGGAATTTGGGTTAAGGTTAGGGTTTGGATTAGGTTTTGAATTGATGTTAGGGTTAGAATTTGGGTTAAGGTTAGGGTTTGGATTAGGTTTTTTGAATTGATGTGAGTGTTAGAATTCGGGTTAAGGTTAGGGTTTGGATTAGGTTTTTTGAATTGATGTTAGTGTTAGAATTTGGGTTAAGGTTAGGGTTTGGATTAGGTTTTGAACTGATGTTAGTGTTAGAGTTAGTTTTGGGTTAAGGTTAGGGTTTGGATTAGGTTTTGAATTGATGTTAGTGTTAGAATTTGGTTTAAGGATAGGGTTTGAATTAGGTTTTGAATTGATGTTAGTGTTAGATTTAGAATTTGGATTACGGTTAGGGTTTGGATTAGGTCTTTTGAATTGATGTGAGTGTTAGAATTTGGGTTAAGGTTAGGGTTTGGATTAGGTCTTTTGAATTGATGTGAGTGTTAGAATTTGGGTTAAGGTTAGGGTTTGGATTAGGTTTTGAATTGATGTGAATGTTAGAATTTGGGTTAAGGTTAGGGTTTGGATTAGGTTTTGAATTGATGTTAGTGTTAGAATTTGGGTTAAGGTTAGGGTTTGGATTAGGTTTTGAATTGATGTTAGTGTTAGAGTTAGAATTTGGATTACGGTTAGGGTTTGGATTAGGTTTTGAATTGATGTGAGTGTTAGAATTTGGGTTAAGGTTAGGGTATGGATTAGGTTTTGAATTGATGTGAGTGTTAGAATTTGGGTTAAGATTAGGGTTTGGAGTAGGTTTTGAACTGATGTGAGTGTTAGAGTTAAAATTTGGATTACGGTTAGGGTTTGGATTAGGTTTTGATTTGTTGATAGTGTTAGAATTTGGGTTAAGGTTAGGGTTTGGACTAGGTTTTGAATTGATGTGAGTGTTAGAATTAGAATTTGGATTACGGTTAGGGTTTGGATTAGGTTTTGAATCGATGTGAGTGTTAGAGTTTTGGGTTAAGGTTAGGGTTTGGATTAGGTTTTGAATCGATGTGAGTGTTAGAGTTTTGGATTACGGTTAGGGTTTGGATTAGGTTTTGAATCGATGTGAGTGTTAGAGTTTTGGGTTAAGGTTAGGGTTTGGATTAGGTTTTGAATTGCTGTTAGTGTTAGAGTTAGTTTTGGGTTAAGGTTTGACTTTTTTTTACGTTGATCGAGCAGAGGGAATTTGAAATTTTCAAACAGATTTTTCTCATTTCTATTTTTCTAAAAGAATTTGAAATATTTTTTTTCTGAATGCTGTATGCTAGTATACCATTCCTGATCAAACTGAACATCCTGGAGTTCCAGAGAACAATGTCAGCATCCCTAAAACTATGGGACTAGTTAGTGCACAAAAAAATTTGGACTGAGAAAAAGAAGAATTTTGCAATCACTAATACATAACGCTATTTGAAAATCTGACCATCTCATTTGTCAGTTTTTAAGCTTAATGTAGTGTGATGAAATGAAAAGCCACAAATATAACTTTATTTAAATATAACTTTAATATAACATAGACATGCCTTTACAGGAACAGCCTCGATTTTACACGTACATGTAAAAACCACAAGTGGTCACACAAACCATGTACCATTATATGTATTATTATATGTATAATAATTTTATTAAACTATTTATTCTGAGTATTATATAAATAAATATTATATTTAATAAATATGTAACACATTAAAGTCAAGGCAATATCACCAAAGCATCTGTAATAGTAGACCATTAAAACAAAGGATACAGTAGTACGCTGTATATTGTGATATAGCTGCACACCTCTCCTTCATTCTCTTTTTCCACAGTTGGCGTGTGCAGCGCTGGCAGGCATCCTGCACTTCCTCTTCCTCTCCTCTTTTGTGTGGATGTTCATTGAGGCACTGATGCTCTTCATCGCTGTGATAAACCTGTCACGGCCTAAATCGAAGCAGAAGGAGGTGCTGAAGTGGAAGCGCTTGACCCTGGCTGGGTATATGGTTGGTGTGGTTGTGGTGGGCGTGACAGCTGGACTGGTACCTGATGGATACGGCAGTGAAAAGTGAGTGTGGAGATTAATAGTAACCGCTATTAGATAACTTTTCATTAGATGCTGTGAGGTGGAGTTTAGAGTCAGCACTAGTCAGCAGTGCTATGGCTGTAAGGGCAGGTTCTGGGACTTGTCCTGTGCCGGCCACTAGGGGGCAGCAGTCCCAATTTAGACAGACTTCCTCTACTTAAGAGCAGTGCTCCAGACCAGCGTTGCTCAGTCTTTCTTTGACTCTGCTGGTGACCTGGTCTCTCATGGGAGAAAAGAGAAAGAGAAAGAGAAAGAGAGAGAGAGAGAGAGAGAGAGAGAGAGAGAGAGAGGGGGAGAGAGAGAGAGAGAGAGAGAGAGAGAGAGAGAGAGAGAGAGAGAGAGAGAGAGAGAGAGAGAGAGAGAGAGAGAGAGAGAGAGAGAGAGAGAGAGATTAGTTAAAAAGCACATCCCTCTTTGTTGCCCTTATTCCTCAGTCTTTTGTTTAGGGGAGACTTGTTTTGATTTTGTTGTATGTTGCCATGTGCTCGCCAGCTCCCCGTCACTCCTTTGTTTTCCTCGTCGCCATATTTGCTCCCCTGTGCCTTTTTAATTTCTACTTGTTTTTGTTTTTCCACCTCATCTACGTTGGCGCAGCAATAACCACACAATAGTTTGTGGGTTCGAATCCCACTGTGGGTTGCTTTTCAGTTCCATAGTTCAGTTGTCTGCTCCTTTTCTGCTCTGCACTTGGGTTTCTCTCAAGCTTGCCGGTGGCTCACTCAGTTTACGTTGACTTGCACGTGGCAGGCCTGGGTTGGAAAGCCAAGAATGCCAGCTAGTGAAAGTCAAAACATATCGGCTTTGGATCATACTCAGCTATATACACTCATCCTCAAAGGAATACTTGCACCTGGAAGGTGAGGAGGACAAGAAACCAGAGGGTTAAGGATGGTATGAAGATTGGCTTACTGATTGCTTAGTAGAACAGGATTATCCGTCTCTGCAGCAGGCTGAATTTCTCCAGCTGTCTCAGGAAGAACATTCCCTATTACGCTTTCTGGGATTTGGAATCTATGCTCCTCTCCCCTGGCACCCAGGAACTTGAATGACTCCTCAGTAGACACCACAAAGCCTTTGAAGGTCATGCTTGAAGTCCTCCACCATTTCTACAGTCTTTTGTGTGTGGTGGTTGATGGTGCACCAGGAGACCAGCTCCTTGACTTCCTTTCTGTAGGCCGACTCATCACCTGGTTAAAAGGCCCACCATAGTGGTGTCATCTGCAAACTACCGGATCGTCACAGCTGGTTTCATAGAGACACAGTCATTGGTGTAATGGCTAAAGAGAAGAAGAGGTTAGAGCGTACATTCGTTGTGGAACACCGGTATTAAGAATCTGGGTTTGACCAGTCAGATCTGCTGTCCACTGTTTGTCAGGAAATCCAATGTCCACTGGCTCAAAGGATCTGGCAGGAACAGCTAGGACCGCTAGGACAGCAGCTCTGCCCCTATGGTTTTGAATGCTGGACTGAAATTCACATACAGAACTCATGACAGACCTTTAACTCTGTCTGCGAGTCCAGCAGAGGGTTTGTACTGGCTGTCAGGCGGTTACCGAGGCCTTCATGGTTACCAAGGTCAGGGCTACATCAGTGTTGGGTTTGTGGTTGGGATAGTAGAATTTTTCTAAGCATGTGGAAGTTCCAGTGATTTTGTTGAAGATGGTGCTGAAAATTGGTGCTAGATGTACACAGCAGTGGTTTCGGGTGGATCGAGAGACTGAGTCATGACCTGTGGCTTTTCTCACCGCCTGTCTGCTGAAGAGCCTATTGAGATCCTGCTCAGTGATAGTGACATAAGTGGCAGGTGACAGATGAGAGAGTCGTGGTGGGGGACGAGGATGGTTCCCACCAAAGCTGAAAACCCTCGTTGCTGTAGTTCACCCTGTGGTTTAGTTGAAACGTAGCCGCCCTCATGTTGATGTTTTGGCGTATATGTATACGTCTAGTCCCTCTGTCGCCGTTTCAACAACAGTCCAATATGTGGATTCCAAGCAACCCTATACCATTTCTCTGTCTCCACTGGTCCACCTCGTCATTGTTGTGACGGCAGGGTCAGTTGGGAAAGCCAGTTCAAGCAGAGGGCAGTTAGAGTTGAGAAATCCTTGTTGGTTTGCTTGAGCAGAAGATTTGTTTCACATCGCTTTCTTAAAGATCTCAGACTGGAAAGGAGTAAGAAGGGTAGAAGTATGTGAAACCCTTTCCGCCTCAGTCGTACTTGCACACCTATCTTCTGCCGCTTCGCCCGCCCCTTGCCAGGTTAAACAGAGGCAGCATAGCTGGAGGTTTTGGAAAACATTCTAGAAGGGTTTCAAGAGAATCAATGTCCGTGAATATCAGTAACTGTTCCCTGCTACAGCTGACCAAGTCTGATGTACAGTACACTACCAAACACACACACAAACACAAAAAACGCCTGAGCGTCTTACGATGGCTGCCATTCGCAGTGCCATCTTGGATCGGAGTTAAGTACAAAGTGAAGTACAACTATTCCTATTACATTTCATCAAGTATTTATCACCACTGTGCCTTTCTTTAGATGCTGGCTTAAGCAAGACGGAAGCTTCCTCTGGAGCTTTCTGGGACCTGTTTCTTTCATCCTTGCAGTAAGTACTTATTAAACCATGCAAGACAAAGGTGGACAACATAAGACTGGGTTAAAACTACTTGTCCCTCATTTTGTTGAATATTCCCCAATGGATGCCCTGCAGATGTTCAAATTATGAAGACACTAGTTCTAGACACTAGTAGTGTCACACTCTGCCATGTCCTGTTCATGCTTGTCTGTTTTATCTAGCTTCCTGTTTCTGTCTTGTCATGCCCATGTGCTGTCTGTCACTCTGTTCTATGTGCCTCTGTTTGTTTTGGTCTTTTGCTCTTCCTGTCTCCGCCCTCTTGTCAGGCCCCTCACCTGTTTCTGGCTCTGCCCCTTCCCCGGTGTCTCTCACTAGCCGTTGTTGTTTTATACTCCATGTTTCTTTGTTCTTGCTTGGCGTTTGTGGCCATGTTGGTGTTTTGTTCCCATGCCTGTCATCTTGTCTCCTTGTCTGTAGGTTTTGTATTCATTCTGCTCTATGTTCTCCCTCCTGGTCGTTGGTCCCCATGTTAGTTTTTTTGTAAGCCAGTTTTATGTTTCTTAGTTTTTTGCTTATATTGTTTTGTCCAGAGTTGTTCGGTTTAGTTTCTGCTTGTTTGTGTTTTCATTAAAACTTGCATTTGCATCCCATCCCCATGTCCTGTCTTCCTGTAACAAGTAGACTCAGTTGATCCTTAACCTGACCTTGTTTTCCTTACATTCGCAGTCCAACACAATCCTCTTCATTTTGATCGCAGTCTTTCTGGGATGTTCTCTGGCTCGATTGAACAGTGAAGTTTCACAGATAAGGCAAACCAGGTACCGTAAACCACACACCTCAGTTAAACTTCTATTACTTGGTCTGTAGCATTACTGCTTAGTTTAGACATAAGTATTCTGGGTTCAAGTCTTTTGGCCAATGTCTTATTGACATTTAAAAGCTGCCACAGAATAAAAAAAATAGATTTAGAACATGACATGCCATGAAACCTAAACACTGTTTGTACTCTGTAAGATGGCTGTAGCTGGTTGGAGGCATGATAATAAAAAGGTGAGCTTTACTTACGAAGGGGCAAATCCAGACGAGTAGTCGAAAACACAGGCTAAGTCAAAACCAAGACAAACCAAAATAGCTATGTGGCAAGATGAAAGGAAAGCCAAAAACATGGGAGGTGTTAAAACCTTAGGTAGCAAGCTCTTTAGAGCACCACAGGTGGATGAAGTGAGTACTGGATGAAGTGAGCCAGGAGCCCTAAATCATGTGATCTGATGGGGTTATGGGAAATGCAGTCCAGGGAATCAGCCGAGGCAGACAGTGCAACAGAAGTTGTAACATACAGGTCTGTAAAATGTGTGGATAAAACCATGTGCGGATATCCAGGGCTCCAGTCCTTGGAAAAAAAAGGAACTCTGGCACTTTATACACCCTAAACAAACCGGTGGTTGGTTGAACATGATGTTTTTCTTTAAATGGACTTAAAAAAATCTTTAATTAATAAAAAATATGTACATTTAAATATATTAATAAATAAATAAAACATGTTTAATCTCAAGAAGTAATAAAGAGTCAGTTAATGAATAATAACTGACTTATTACAAGTCTTAATAGCATAATAAGGCTGAATGTAAACCCACACTGAAATGTTCCGTCTCATTCCCCTCGATAGGACGATTTTAATCAAGACCATGGCCCAGTTTGTCATCCTTGGTGTCTCCTGGATGTTGGGTTTCTTCACCAGTATAAGCAAGGTGCTGCACATCATCTTCCTGATCCTCAACTCCCAGCAGGGCACCTTCATCTTCATCATCCACTGTGTCCTCAGTAAAGAGGTCAGCTATCCCCGTACTACCCACCATTCTGAAAGCAGGGCTGTATGATGTACTGATGCCACCTACATTCAAAACATGCAGTCTGATCTTTCCCATCCAAAGCAGATATTAGTCTAATGTGATCTGCCCAGTTGAGTCTTATTTAATGACGTCAGTGCAGTTTCAGTTTCCCATATGACACACCTTCTTACATCATCTCATGTTCTACCCGTTACCTACCTTGACCTTAAGACATGTTCATGCACCTAGACGGTTCTTGGCTTGAATGGACGGTAACGGCAAAACAACTTTCAGTGCTATACAGTTCTTATATGTGGAGATTCTTGTCAATTTAAAGCAGGAGCTTAATACAATCAAAACAGTTTTATATAAATTATATAAATTGTTAAATAGCAAAATATTAAAAACATACACTCATCAACAGAATAGTTATCCAAATAGCTGCACCCAAAAGGAATCAACCGACAGGAGTGAAACATGGTGAGTAGGTTTGACACTGTGAGACATGTGAGTGATTCAAGTTGTGATATAAGCAAGGACAGGTCCTATTGCTTGTCTTGTACCTGACTGACCCATCAGCCATGAGTGCGGACATTTGGTGAGCAGCGACGCCCTCATTTAATCATTCTGTTAGTGCAGCATCATTGTCAGACGGCTGCCGTCATGACAACTGTCCTTAACACCACGTCAACGCCACCCAGGACTGCAGTGGTGTCGTACCAGACTGTCATGGGGTGACTCTAGGGGTCATCTTCAGTGACGAGTCCCACTTTTGTCTTGGTGAAGATGATCAACAAACCCGTGTGTGGAAGCACCGTGGTCAGCACCAAGATGAACAGTTTGTTGTCATGCGTCACACATCCAGAAGGCCTGGTGTCCCTCCACCTCCACCCCTACCGCACCATCTGCAGGAACTGTGTGAGGATGTTCAAGCTGCATGGGATGGATTATCACAGGACTCCATTAGGAACCTCTACAGCTCCATACCGAGACGCCTGGCATGTTGGGTTAGCAAACACGACGGCCCAACACCATACTGAGAGACAGACTTCTGTATGTGTAGCTCAGTAAATATTGATCATATCAGTCTAAATTTATCATCAGTTATTGATCCTGGTCACCTTTATCTTTCTTCCCCATAGCTCTGCGACCCCACACCTCCTTCTGGGTGCAGCAGTTCTTTTGGCCTTAGAGTTGAAAACTGTACAGAGCCTATTGGTATGTAGGGTGTTGAAAGGGCTGTGTAACTCCCGGTCAGGACAGGAATAGCTGTAATGAACTAGAGCCATGTTGATAAGTTTTGGCTAAAACCACGGAGAACAATATCAATCCATTACGCTGTACTTGTGCTTATCTGCCCTCACTTTGTCCTGATTGTACACGCTGTCTGATGCTGTTTGATGTCTACTTCCAGGTGAGACAAGAGTACAGGAGGCTGCTGCGTGGTTCCCAGGCTAGTCACACGCCGACCATCGTCACTGATGTCCACACCTCACAAGCATGAAACCCAAACCTTCGTGGTATGTAGCTATGAGAAATAACATTAGAGTGTTTTACAAGTTTGAATTCTCCAACACCGTTTTCAAAATCATATGCTATATAGAGGTTATGCGAAGGTGCATCATATGCAAACGTTGTTTCATGTCCATATGCACAGAGGAAATGTTACCGTGTTATTTGCTGTCCAATGAAAAACATTGCCATTTGTTGTTGGTTTTTACTTTTTGTTGGTTTTTACTTTTTTGAACTGCTGTGTACATGGTGTGACAATTTTATATTGAAACTGCTTGGAAAGATGTCTGGTTCCATTGACTCACATTAGAATGAAATTGAAATTTTTTTTATAATTAAGTTTTGTGCTTTCTCTTGTAAAGTTGCCGTTTTGGATGTACTTGTTTTTCTTCAGACGGTGACGATATGGTATAATATATACAGCACATTTAATTTTTATGGAATTTCACAGTTGGTTTTTTACTCTGTTGAATGAATTTCTACTCATGAGTAATGAATGATATTGCCTTGTATGAATGATAGTTTTGCTTGTGTTGCATGCTTGTGGTTTTTTTATTCTGTTGAATGAATGTGTTTTTTTAAGGATGCATCATGCCAGTCTAGAACTTATGATAAATTAATGATATTTTTAGACTGCGCTGGTGTTGTAAATTAATTGTATAGACTGATATACAGACTTATTTATATATAATATTCTATAGACTTAGTGTGTTGGGATCTCACAGCACATTTAAAACCAAGGAAATCATGGAAAATTAAGAACAGCATGTATCCCACTATACAAGCCATTGACTATATGTATACTAATGGAACCGTCACTGCATGTATAGCTCACTGTCCACCTTGAAGACACACCTGTTGATATAATGTATTGTATTAAAAACTGAAGTAGTTTAGTTTCTTTCTTATTAAGAGGGCAAAGACAAAAAACAGGAGAGGGTCATACACGAGAATGCTGATAAACAGATACCAACAGAGAAACATTTAGGAAGCAACACTGGGTCGCCAATGTTTCACAAAGTGTATATGACCAGAGCAGGTATATATACACACAGCAAGTAAACTGAAGACAGGTGAGGTCCATCAGAACTCTGGTGAGGTAGGGCGTTCTCAGCCACATATTCCAATGTTTTTGATTTTTTTCACTCTTTTAGCGAGTTTTCTGATTTGGTGGAAAAGTTCCACTCCACCTTCATTTAAACGCTGGCTTTAAGATGTTGCCTTATTTTTCTATCTGTAAGAAATTAGACACGCGCTCAAAGGGCCCACTAGTTCCCCTTTGTCTCTGGGACCAGTCCGTCTGATGTTTGAAGTATATCACAGTAATTAAGAGACTTTAATGTTCTTATTATTGTTCTTATTTTTCTTTACTGTGAAATTTACTTTATTTATTTAATCAGTTATTTATTTCCTTTGCCTTTCGTACTGAACAGTATTGAAACGTTTTCCATGTGTTTTTCTTGAACTGTATATATTTGGCATGGTAACGGCTGGTGCTGGGTGGGGGTGGGTGAGTTATATGGAGGTGGTTTGGGAGGGTAGGGATGGCTCATTTGGTAATATTGATCAGTCTACCATCACAATCTATGCCTGTATCCTGTTTCTGCTTCGTTAACCTTTTCCTTCATGTACCCAATAAACAGAATGTTAAAAAAGTCAACTTCTGATCTATTAAAGTATCAATCGGTCCTTATGTGCATAGTGTGGAGGCTCCAAGTTTACGCCTCTTCCAAACAGGCCTAGGTTATTGGCCTTCCAAAAATACTGTCTAAAAACTCTCCCAGCCCCAAACTCACCGCACCAACCTTTCTCTGTTCCAGGGCTTCCAGACAAACCCAGGGCTCTCGTCCTCAACCAATCGGTTGAGTTGGTTGATGTTATGCTTAACCTTTCCAATTACCCTCTGTATACATCAAATCCGAGTTAAAAAAAGTCCCAAAATGTGTTTGTTCAGAAAAGCTATTATCCACACAGAGTTATCTACCAAGACCAGTTGTACTTACCATACTACATAACTTAAATACCTGATGTCAGCTCCAGCCTTCAACACAGAAACTCAAGACCGTAAACAAGAGCGTCAAACAGAACACTAGAAGGCTTAGTACCCAACAGGAAGAGTTGGCAATACTTGATGAAGTAGCAACTGAACTGAACAGGTATATATGCACACAGGTGAATGACATCAGTGTTCAGGTGAACGGGAATACAGTCTCTGATTGGTGGTTTGTGAATATCACAGAAAGGTGCATCGTGGAAAATTGTTGGGAATATGGGGGTATATGATCATACGGTCTGAAACGAAAGCTAGAATGAAATGAAAAACTTTGCTCCACTTGTCTGCACCCCAGGGTTAATCTGAATAGGGAAAGAATAGACCTTCCTGAAAACTGATCTCAGCGTGTTTATTTTTACTCTGTTCCTTTATTGCACCATGTACGTGACAAATTACCCATCTTCTTCCAGAACACACTCTCAACATCTGTCACTCTGACTCAGGCATAAATTATCCACTTCTGCATTATAATCGTGTCTTTCTTTCAGTTTGATCAGTTGACCGACTACTATCACTATCAGGTGGCATTCTAGCACCCCTGCTCACACCATTGGCCCACTCGTTCCTTGATTTTGCCAGTCTTCTCCATGCTGGTCCTATATTCCTGGGTATCTCATCTTCCCATCCCCGTGGAGGCCTTTGGAGTGGCCTTTTCCGCTTGCACAGGTACCGTTCAGCAACTGCATGGGTCCACCTGACATCTGTGAACCATGCAAGTGAACCTGTGAACCTGACTATCTGAGCTTGCTCTTTCGATACTCTGTGATGGTGTCCTTTACTCCACTTCTCCTTCTAATCTCTCCATAGCATACATCTCTCCATGGCCCTCTGTGCCGTTATGATCCACTGGTCCTTGCTCTTTGACTTTGCCCAGGTCTCGCTTGCGTATAGGACTGCGGCCATGTCCAGCTCTCCCTTCAGCACATTCTTGATCATGTTGAAGTTGAAGAGTTAATCCCTGGATTGCAAATTTACGTCAAGGCCACATTCCAGATTTGGTTGAAGCCATCCTGTTTATTGCCATTAGAGGGTCACATCTGAAAACACAAGAACACTGCTGCAGCAACAGACTTGTCAGAGCAAGGTATGAACAGCTCTTCCTTCTAGGCATGGTGAAACTTCTCCCAGCATCCCCCTGGAGGACTTCTCTTGGCCATTGCACCTTCTCTAACCAGCTCTAATTTGACCTCTTCTACTATACAGTAGCCATCCGGTGGCTTCATCGTAGAGAAGCTGGTCATCCTAGAGCAGCCTCTGAAACTTGGCATGCGATTTTGTAAGTCGATTTGACACTTGTTGCTTCTCAAACAATCTAGACCCAGAATGTTTGTGCTGAACTTAAGACATATAGAATAAGAGACACATTATCTTGCCCCTGAGTGTCAGCACCAGGCGAAACCAGTGTCTGGTCCAGTCGCACATCCATTATTGGCAACTCTGTGGCACTGGCAGTGTTGGGAAAGTTATGGACAGTCATTGGATTGTCCACTGCCCATGTCGACTTTGGTGACTTGCTTGACTCCTTCCACAGCTCTGACTGGAAGACTGGTCGCAGGAAACTGCTCAGTGTTCAGATGAATCAAAATCTGAAATTCTTTCTAAAGACCATACGCCATGTCCTGCGGACTCGAGAGGAGAGGGGCCAACGCACAGTTCAAAAGCCTGCATCTCTGATAGTGTGGGGCTGCATTAGGACTTATGGCATGAGCCGCTTACACATCTGGAAAGGCACCACCAGTGCTAAACAGCGGTATTAGAACAACATATGCTCCCGTCCAGACAACGTCTCTTTCAGGAAAGCCTGGCTTATTCCAGCCAGACAGTGCTAAACCACATACTGTATCACAACAGCACGACTTTCCAGAAGAAGAGTCCTGGTGCTGAATTGACCGGCCTGCAGTTCAGACCTTTCACCAATAGGAAACATTTGGTGCATCATGAGATAAAAGATCTGGCAGAAAAGACATGGTACCATAGAGAAGCTAGAATTCTCCATCAGACAAGAATGGGACAACATTCCTCTCCCAAAACTCACAAATGATGTCCACACTTCCCAGAAGAAGAGTACACAATGGTACACATGGCCCTGTTCCAACTTAAATGAGTTAATAATGCCAGAGAGTTTTATTTATATGTGAGGGACACTGTAACGGAGCAGAGAGAGTTTCAGTGCACAGTAGAGGAAACGTCTCTGCAGGCTGGATTCGGACTGGCAATCCTGTTCTCTACAACCTGACACACTCCCACTACACCACCACAGATGACTGGTGAAGGTGAGAACTGTGCTCCTTTTCAGTGGTGAGGGGAAACGAGCGGGAAACTTCAGACAAGCGGGGGACGCCAATATGGTGTAGCTCAAACAAAGGAGAGCTTCACCCGAGCAAACACAAGCAGCTGAACAGGGAAACAAGGAGCCACCAACAAGGCCTCCTGTATTGAGGGCCTTGTTTCAGACCCTCAATGTACTTTAAGGCTTTCTCGTTTCTCTCCTTTTCTTTCTTTTCTTTTTCTTTCTTCCCTCTTTTTCTTTTCTCTTTTCCCCTTTCCTTTTCCTTATCAGCAGCACAAGTACATTACCAGCCACACTGAATCAAAGGTGTGACAAAGCAGTGTTGCTTGCCACACCCATAAATCCTGTACCACCAGGTGGGCCTGACTGGCACTAGATAACCCTGGGAACTCAGGGATTTTGAGTTCCCTCTATCATCAGTGCCTCGCTGCCATCGTCCTCTGCTGGTGGCCGGCAACACAGTCTGACCCCTTACACTGTGAGATTTGCAAAGCATCCCTGCATTCTGTCATCATTCACACTTTATTATATTAACACAGCTTCCACACTTTTTTGGAATTTGGGTTGTAAATTAAACTCTGTACTTAAAGAGTCGAAAATCAAAGGAACAGCCAGCAAAACCATACAGAATATAAAAACCCTATAAAAATATAAATGTGTGTTAAAAAGCTGTGCCTAAAGTAACATGATGTTATAACACCAATTTTAGGTTATGTAGTAAACATGTAGTAGCTGTGTGTTTACCTGCCTAACGTTAGTGAAGCCCTGTAACCAGTGTTAGTGTACTGCTTCATGTTAGTCAGCCAGTGCTAACTGTAGCATGCTAGCTTAATGTGAAATAATAAAAGCCCTGATACGAGTACAGTTTAGGATCTGACCTTTCCTCGACATTTTGTGTTTTTTCTGTCTGCCTCTGTGTCTTGCACTATGTACGCAACACGTTGCTCAGCATCTCACACTCTGTTGCAATCACCATCGCATGCATACAGTTATTAAAGTGGTGGGAAGAAATGCAAGCTGTGAGACCACAGACTTGTCTTCTGCGTAAAAACTCTCCGGACGTGGTTGCAACAGCAGTACTTGCCGTTGACAGGAAGTGAGAGATCATGTCTGTTGAATGTTGCAATACTTACTGGCTGCATTTACTTTCTGACACATAGAATATATCTAGGTCACTGAGCATAAACTCTATACTCAACAAAATAACACTTCTCCAAACACGGGCCATGTCATCAGTGCCTCATCTGACTTACCTGCAATCTCCTCATAGTCTTGAGTGCCATCCAGGTGTTGCATTATCCAGGGCACTGGACAGCAGGAAACTCTGTGGTGGTCAACCACATCTGAAGGCTGGTGAACAGGGGCAACTCTTAAAGATAGACAGAATCAGACCGCACAGGAAGGGCAGTTCTTAAGCTCGGTAAATAAACAGCCTTGTGAGCTGGTTTGATCCCCTGAACTGACAGTACATGACTGAAGTACCCTTGAGCAAGGCAGTAACCCACAACTGCTGCCTAGGCACTAAGGACAAGGCTGCCAACCACTCTGGACTGGTGTGCTTACTGCCCCCTAGTGTGTGCATGACTGCATGCATAGGTTAAACGTAGAGATCAGATTCCTCTTCTATGAATAGGCACTTCTGGTTGGAGTGGCAGAATATTCAAGCTACATGGGATGGATTATCACAGGACACCATTAGGAACCTCTACAGCTCCATACCGAGACGTCTGGCATGTTGGGTTAGCAAACATGACGGCCCGACTGCCATACTGAGAGACAGACTTCTGTATGTGTAGCTCAATAAATATTGATCATATCAATGTGTCATCATTTAATCTCTGCTTTGCGTTTCCATTGGGGTGTTTTTCTGATAACAGCTTGTTCTGATAAGCCTAGCAGGCTAGTAGATTGAGTGATGAACGCTGTGTGAAATTAACGATATGTGCACGAATATGATTCACATGATTAAAACTGACCAGATATGACACGATATAACACTTCTTGTTATGGACCCAGGAACACATGCTACATACAATCTTCTCATGGCCTGAAACTGTAGGATTATCAACTATTAGACATGAGCCACAATCCGATAACGGCCAAAGGGGAGGAGTCAGGGAAAAGGGGAGGGGACTTAGGGGAAGCTATCCTAACATAAACAGCCCTAATAACAGGCTTAATGATGGAGAATACCTTTGTGTAATTACAATGTAATAACACTGTATAAGCTATATTAACATATATAGACTTTTAAACTCTGTTAAATATAGACAGACAACATACATATTAAAACATACTGTGAATTCACTGTTATTGGAACTCTGTGAGGTCCACTGAGGTCACTGACTTTAGAAGGAGGAGTCTCTGGGCAGTTTAAGACGAGGGAGCGATCGTGTTCACTTCACTGACTGGTAGTAAGTTGTGAGCAGTTTGTGTTTCAGGCTGAATGTCTATTACTGATCTAGTTTCAGCCGTTAGGATGAGAACCATCTCCGTGATCCTCCTCTTGTCCTTCACAGCTGGTGAGTGTTTCTTTCCTGTGCTTATTAAAATAACACTGTTTAAATCTGAATCTTTATTTGCAGATGTAACTAGTCAAAGTCAAAATCAAAGCGAACTCTGTCATTAGACTTTACAACAGGAGTGCATAGCTGAACGAGATTGCGTTTCTCCAAACTCCGATGTAAAAATGTAAACATAGTGCAAACACACGAGACGTAGTAACATAACAGACGAGACATAGGTATAAATATAGAAGGGGTGGGGGAAAGTAACGAATAAGAAAATATACATTACACTTACAGAAATATTTCACTTTGTATCGAAAAATATTGCTGTTACCAAGTGATATTATTGCACACTGTAATATATAATGTAAACATAACGCTGTAGCTGTAAACTTAACACTGTATGTGATAAAGTGCTTGATTATAATAAACAGTGAGATTATTGCACATAAATTAGTAGCATTAAAAAAATGAGAAGTAAGTTACAATAAATAATATATATTAACTAAAAAAGCACATTTCATGAAGGAAACGTGGGATGGTTGCGCAGCTTGCTCAGTGAGGAATGAGGGATGAGTAAACGAGTGTGGGTCGGTATGACTGTGGATTAGCGTCTTGGGGCCTGCCCTTAGTGAGTACGTGAAGTTTGGTGGCTCTCGGGCGAACGAAAGCATTACTGCTTGGTTTGGGTCGAAAATGACTGGGACTCAATGGGAGGAACGAGGGATGAATAAACGACAGATAGAGGAGTGCGGGTCAGTATGGCTGTGGGTTAGTGCTTGGGGACCTGCCCTTACTATGTGAAGTCTGGTGGCTCTCGAGCGAATGAAACAGCCGGCTTTAGGTGGGTCCAAACATGACCGAGACTCTATGGGAGGAACGAGGGATGCAAAAAAAAGGAGAAGCTAACAAGTGCAGGTCAATCCAACCCCGAATGCCGTTGAATGCCATTGTATCTGATTTGATGTCTCTAGGTCGAGCGGAAGTAGGTTAGCATGTGTTTTTCGATCCTATTCATTCTCTATGGGAAAAAAATCAGGAAAAATTCCTTCCTACTCAAAATCCGTGCATCCGATCAAAAAGCCGTATACAAGCCCACATCAGCGTATCATACCTGACAATCTGGAGTTGGGACGGAGTCAATATCTCGAAAGCTGCAGGGCGAGTTAGTCGGCGATGAAACGGGAGAAAAAGAAAAATTGAATAACAGTATAGTTGCACAGCGCCAACCATAATAATACTGTGGACAGTTCTGATGGGTTCTCATGGGTTGAATAGTTTGCGGGCCTAATGGAGGATCACATGAGTACTGAGTATTTGACATTGTGTGTCTTCATTATGTGTGTGTTCAAGAGTTCAACAGTCCTGATAGGTCTGCATGTCAAAGAGCATTGAGCAGTCTAATAGTGTTGAGCAGTCTGATGGCGTTGAGCAGTCTAATGGCGCTGAGCAGTCTAATGGCGCTGAGCAGTCTAATGGCGCTGAGCAGTCTAATTGGGTTGAGCAGTCTAATTGGGTTGAGCAGTCTGATGGCATTGAGCAGTCTAATGGTGTTGAGCAGTCTGATGGCGTTGAGCAGTCTAATTGGGTTGAGCAGTCTGATGGCGTTGAGCAGTTTAATGGTGTTGAGCAGTCTAATGGTGTTGAGCAGTCTGATGGCGTTGAGCAGTCTAATGGCGTTAAGCAGTCTAATGGCTTGTGGGAAGAAGCTCCTGCTGAGTCTGGCGGTCCTGCACCGCATGCTGCGGTAGCGTTTGCCAGAGGGCATCAGTCTGAACAGTCCATGAGCTGGATAGGTGGGATCTCTGACCATCTTGGTGGCTCTGCTGGGGCACCGTGACCGCTACAGATCTTATTTGGGTTAGCGTTAGCAATGGGTTTTGGGTTAAGGTTAGGATTGGAATTTAAGTTGAGCGTGGGTTTAGGATTTGGAATGGCTTTTGGATTGAGGTTAGAGTTAGGGTTGGATTCTGGGTTGAGGATAGGGTTGTTATTGGGTTTAGAGATGAGGTTAGGATTGAATTTTGAGTTGAGGTTAAGGTTGGTTTTAGGGTTAGGATTGGTTTTGGATTGAGGTTAGGGTCAGGGTTGGATCTTGGGTTGAGCTTAAGGTTGGGATCAGGGTTAGGATTGGGCTTTGGATTGAGGTGAGAGTTAGGGTTGGATCTTGGGTTGAGGTTAGCATTGTGTTTGGGGTATTTTCTAAGGTAAGGTTTTTCTTTATGGAAGTAACATATTAAGACTGTTTTATTTAATAACTCAATAATATATCTGCTTGTAAGAACTGAATCATCAGTACATCTTTAAGACGTTACCTTCATTTTATTCAGATGTTTTATTACTGCTAATGTTGTCAATGTGTTACTGATACTCTGTTAAGAGTTTATTAATCATCTGGACAGGACAGCTAGAATAAAGTGTTACCAAGTCGTGAATGTTTTGGTTTTTGGTTTTACGGATTGTTATTGTTTTTGCATCAGCATACAGCAGACCTTCTAAAACAGGTATGGTGATGATGGTACTGCTGTCAGGCTAATACTAAAACTCTCATTTCTAATATCAGGTTTGTGTCGTTTCATGTATAAAAGTAAGGAGGAAAAGTAAGCTGTGATATATCAGGCCACAGTCTTATCATCTGTATAAACATCCTCCACTGGTGGTTGCAACAGCAGTAGCTGGTGTTGTCTAAAAGTGACAGATCTTATCTTTGGTGAAGAATGTTGCAATGCTTACTGTGTTTACTTTCAGGAACATAAACCATCTGTAAGTCACTAAGCATGAACTCTGAAGAAAGAAAAGCACCGAGGAAGAAACATAACCACACTCCAAATGAACTATTTTATCCAGCCTTCCTTTTTTATAAAATTTTGATCATTAATATCAATTAATACAATATTAATCTGAAAACTGTCAAACAGACACAGGAACGATATTTTAAGTGGTCCATAGAAGAACCACTATCCTTTCCCTCACTCTGATTGGTTGACGGGGTGATCCTGAATCTAAAAGGCTCATACATATATATTAATATCACTAACAATTATATTTAGCATACTAAGTACGTAGAGTATTAAAAATAGCACACTTTGGTGGTGATTGGTTGGTGTGGCCTACATACATAAGTCCATTACTTCTATCAAAGCATAAATAATGTAGCTTTGTTGTTGATGGGATGTTCCTGACTGTAAAAGACTCACTCTAATTGGTTGACTCGGTCTTCCTGACTCTGATAGGTTGGTGGGGGTGGGTGTTCCAGACTCCGGAAGATTAAGTCTGATCTGGAGAAGTACCCTCAAATCTGACCATTCACTACTAAAACCTTGCAGTAATGAAGGAAATATCTTTCATTCCCTCACAGCCTCGCTACCACTGTTCTATCCATATGGCAATCAGGAAGGCGAAACATTCAATCCCAGGATAGATGATGGAGGCTCACTTGCTATACCGTTACAGAGACCATTCTCCTTCTTTGGACAGACGTACACTCAGATATATGTGAGTTTCATTACAGCTGAACTGGGAATACTGATCAGGGATGGGATTCCAGTCATTTCTCAGTGAAAATGTCTGCTCTGGATTTCACCTGCAGGTTAACAACAATGGAGACCTGACGTTTAACCAGTCCCTGGGGGCCTACACACCTGAGCTATTTGCTTCTTGTGGTAAAAAGGATATAATAGCTGCACTCTGGACAGACCTGGATAACAGCTTAGGAGGTGCAATCTCCTACAGTCAGTCCACTGATGTCACAGTACTATCACGGGCCTCAAAGGACATCAACCAGTACTTTCCAGGACTCAACTTCACTGCCTCATGGGTCTTTATCGCAACATGGGATAAGGTGCCGTACTACACAGAGCCACAGAAAGTAAGATCTGAAATATTTGACTTGTTGAAGTTGTTTTTCCTCATTGAAGGAATACACTCCTCCCCCCGACCCAAATGTATTTGGACTTTTGTGTGTTAGGAAACAAAATGTCACTCCAAGTGGCATTGCTTTCATGCATTTACAGGACTTAGCTGATGCTCTTATCCAGAGCGACTTACAAGGTTAATTATATTACAGCTAGGCTAATGTAGTGTTAGGAGTCTTGCCCAGGGACTCTAATTAGTGTAACACAACATAGTGACCTAGACTGGGAACCAGACCCTCGTCTTGCACATGGGGTGGTAGCTCCCTGATGGTAGTGATGTTATCTGCTGAGCCACATCAACCATTCCAAAACAGCTTATTTCAGAAAAGTTTTTTTTATTAAAATATTTTTTTCAAATTGTGCACATCCAGTAAGTATACAACGGAAAACCTACTGACAAAGAATAAGAGAAAAACACATTTTATAAACTTCACTGGTAAATCTGTCGCTCATTTAAAAGAACTTTTAATTTACAGAACACACGTGAACATATGTCCATTCACAGGACATGCATCTTTCCTCCAACCGCCATTCCTTCAGCCCTTATCTCCAGATTTTCCAGTGTCATTAAAAACACTGTCGATAAAGTACCAGATATTAGTGGGTTTCTATAAGCATCTCCAAAATTCAGACTTTAGATATTCTTCAGCAAAACTCAGGACTAGTCTGGTCAAATTAAAGGCTCAAATAAATAAAAATAAAATAAGAAACCTCTCCAGGGTGCATAACGACAGCCCAGTTAGCGACTGCTAGGCTTAAAGTCACCACCTGCTTAATTCTAGTGTTGTAGTTGAGACCGCTGAATAGTGTCCAGGTCATTACCAAGACCGAGACACATCGAGTCAAGAAAGAGACCTTGGGAGTGTCCAAGGCTGAGACAGGACCGAGATCAGATTAAGGTTTATTTTATTTTCTGAATAAAAAAAGAGAAAAAGAAACTAAACTGTAGATAATTGTCTAATCATTATCCATAATTCTACGCTGCACATGATCATAAACTCTTTACAACCCTCCTTAGTTTAAAATGAACTCGCCATACATACATACATGTTCTCTTTTCCAGCAAGCATCATTCCAAATGGTTTTGATTTCCGGAGGCCAGGATTCCTTTGTGCTGATAAATTACGGTCCTATTACTCCAACAACACGCCCGGTGGAGGTAAAGCCATGGACACATTTCCTCCTACACAGAACCCCTTTCGTCTGCATGTTCTGTTCTGAACGTGTTTTCTGTCCAGGCTGGATATGACAGCACCTCCACAGACTGCTTTCAGATCCTAAACTCGACCGGGAGAGACATAACAGAGCTCCATCAAACCAGCAACGTGAATGTCCCAGGGCGCTGGGCCTTCTGGGTAAATCAGAGGACCAGTGACAGCAATACCAATGGTAGGGATTATTCCATACATACATAATTCCATTACTTCTATTAAAGCATTAATAATGTAGAGCTCTGTTCTGATTAATGTTCATGTTGTATTCTTGAATGTGTAATGTGTTCAAGGTCTCAGCCCAACAACCACAGCTGGTTCCACAGCTGCACCCACCACCACACCAGGTATTTAGTCTTCTATATGGTTATGTGTGATTCTAGTTCTAGACATCGTATCATCACAGTCCATAGAAAAACACGTCCTACAAATTAAATATATTTTAAAATAAACTATATTTTACTCTACTTTGATATTAGCAAGTATAATTTAAGCACATTACTGCTGTTCTGTGTGATAAATACTATATATATATATTAATAGCACTAATAATAATATTATTTAGCATACTAAGTATGTAGTATATTGAAAATGGCACCCATTGGTGGTAATTGGGGGCGTGGCCTACATACATAATTCCATTACTTCTATTAAAGCATTAATAATGTAGAGCTCTGTTCTGATTAATGTTCATGTTGTATTCTTGATTGTGTAATGTGTTTAAGCTCTCAGCACAACAACCCCGGCTGGTTCCACAACTGCACCCACCAGCACAAAAGATATATACTGATCTATATGGTCTGTATTGAGTCCAGTTACAGGACCCGGTCGGGTTCTTAATGAATATTCATTGGGCCTTTCTTGATGCTGCGTCGTCCTTATACAGTGCATCCGGAAAATATTCACAGCGTGAATACCATCCAATACCATCCTTACAGTCAAGCATGGTGGTGGCAGCATCATGCTATGGGGATGTTTTTCAGCAGCAGGAACTGGCAGACTAGTCAGGATAGAGGGAAAGATGAATGTAGCAATGTACAGAGACATCCTGGATGAAAACCTGCTCCAGAGCGCTCTTGACCCTTAGACTGGGGCGACGGTTAATTTTTCAGCAGGACAACGATCCGAAGCACACAGCCAAGATCTCAAAGGAGTGGCTTCAGGACCACTCTGTGAATGTCCTGGAGTGGCCCAGCCAGAGCCCAGACTTGAATCCGATTGAACATCTCGGGAGAGATCTGAAAATGGCTGTGCACAGACGTCTCCCATCCAACCTGATGGAGCTTCAGATGTACTGCAAAGAAGAATGGGCAAAACTGCCTAAAGAGAGGTGTGCCAAGCTTGTGGCATCATATTCAAAAAGACTTGAGGCTGTAGTTGCTGCCAAGGGTGGTTCTACAAAGTATTAAGCAAAGGCTGTGAATACTTATGTAAATATGATTTCTTTGTTTTTTAATTTTAATAAATTTTCAAAACTCTCAAGAAAACTTTTTTCACATGGTCATAATGGGGTATTTTGTGTAGAATTTTGAGGAAAGAGATAAATTTAATACAATTTGGAATAAGGCTGTAACCTAACAAAATGTGGAAAAAGTAAAGCGCTGTGAATACTTTCTGGATGCACTGTCCTTGATCATCTCTACTGTAGGCTGTATGGCTGTCTAGGCTGTTTACCTGAACATTAAGCTGATCTGCTTACTGCACACTACATTTGCACACCGGCCAACCTCTACAAACTGAACTTGTCCCACTCTACTGCATATTTACTTCTTGATCTAGACACTGGGGGCCGTGGCCTACATACATAATTCCATTACTTCTATTAAAGCATTAATAATGTAGAACTCTGTTCTGATTAATGATTAATGTTCATGTTGTATTCTTGATTGTGTAATGTGTTCAAGCTCTCAACCCAACAACCCTGGCTGGTTCCACAACTTCACCCACCACCACAAAAGGTATCTATTGATCTATATGGTCTGTATTGATTCCAGTTAGCTTACAGGACCCGGTCGGGTTCTTAATGCATATTCATTTGGCCTTTCTTGATGCTGTGTCGTCCCTATACCTGATCATCTCTACTGTAAGCTGTATGGCTGTCTCGGCTGTTTACCTGAACATTAAGCTGATCTGCTTACTGCACACTACATTTGCACACCGGCCAACCTCTACAAACTGAACTTGCCCAGTGCTTGTTTCACTCTACTGCATATTTACTTCTTGTTCTAGACATCATATCATCACAGTCCAAAGAAAAACACGTCCTACAAATTAAATATGTTTTAAAATGAACTATATTTTACTGTACTTTGATATTAGCAAGTATAATTTAGGCACATTACTGCTGTCCTGTGTGATAAATACTATATATATATATATACATATATATTAATAGCACTAATAATAATATTTAGCATACTAAGTATGTAGTATATTGAAAATGGCACCCTTTGGTGGTGATTGGGGGGCGTGGCCTACATACATAATTCCATTACTTCTATTAAAGCATTAATAATGTAGAGCTCTGTTCTGATTAATGTTCATGTTGTATTCTTGATTGTGTAATGTGTTCAAGCTCTCAGCATAACAACCCCGGCTGGTTCCACAACTGCACCCACCAGAACAAAAGGTATCTACTGATCTATACGGTCTGTGTTGAGCTTACAGGACCCGGTCGGGTTCTTAATGCATTTTCATTTGGCCTTTCTTGATGATGCGTCGTCCTTATACTTGATCATCTCTACTGTAAGCTGTATGGCTGTCTCGGCTGTTTACCTGAACATTAAGCTGATCTGCTTACTGCACACTACATTTGCACACCGGCCAACCTCCACATACTGAACTAGTCCAGTACTTGTTTCACTCTACTGTAGATTTACTTCTTGTTCTAGACATCATATCATTACAGTCCAAAGAAAAACACGTCCTACAAATTAAATAGGTTTTAAAATGAACTATATTTTACTGTACTAATAATAATAAAACTTGTTTCTGTCTTTGTCTTTTTTTTGTACTATTACTTTTTTATCTCTTGGTTTTAATCACGGCACTGGAGAAGTAGGTTAATAGTGTTCCGATATACTGTACATACTTGTGTTGGGATAAATGACAGTGAACGGGTCATTGAATTGACCTGCACCTTTGTCATGACTCTGTATTATCATAAGTGCTGTTCTCATAACAAACTCTTTGTTCTCAGGTCTGAATATCACAGCTCTTGATGCTTGCAAGGTCTGGAGACGCATATGAACTTCCTTCAAACATCATTAATAGCCGTAGCTAACTGTGCCAGCTTCAAATGACCCGCCTACTTTGTCTTTTAGGCCAATGCCAACCCGAAGTGTACCAACAGCGTGTTGATTGAGATTGACCGCATAACTGATCAAGTGTTACCAAAGGAAGTAAGTAGTCTGCTGGTCCTAATGAGCACTTTAATGGTAACCTGCTACTCAGACGCTTCTCTCAGTATACTGTTGGAGCATGTCTATGATGTCTTGGGTGTCTTAGCTAATGATGTCATGCTTATTCATATACTTTACCTGTCCAAAGAAAAACGATTGTCTCCAAAATGCCAACTTTACAGGAGAGGGCAAAAACCTCAGGTAACTTTAATGTAAGCCAATGGAACCAGACTTTTGACCAAGCAGTGCTGGACCATTTCTATTGGTCCATTAATCATGAAAAAGCAGCTGCTGTGTTCAAAAACAAGTAAAAACGGACAAAAATGGAGACATGTTTTTCATTGGAAAGCCACGATATACAATTCATGTTCTACCTGATCGTTAACAGGTTGTGGTGGACACACTGAAGCTCCTTACTGATCAACAAAACAACCTGCTCGTTGGAAAAACTAGCCAAAAAGAACTGGCACACGCGTTCAGTCGCTTACTGAACGCCACTGACAAGCTGTTGTCTACTTTGGTGAAGAATGTAGAGACCAGCTCTTCTGATAGCATCTCCCTTCAAACTATAGGTAACCCTGTAGGCATGCCATGTACTGTGAAAGCTCTACTTACACTGTTGTACTCTTCATTATTAGATATGGACCCAATTACCTGCCTTATGTTTCTCTATTAGAGGCTCGTGTTTTTGCAGTTGGACCAAAATATTCTCTGGAGACAGTCCTTCAGCTGGACACACCGAACGCTGAAATGGACATTGATCTCTTTGGGATTTCTAAACATGAAACGAATCAAGGTATGACCATTAGTGATACAACAAAACAACCAGAGCTCATTCATTTTCAATGGGAACTGTCAATTAACACCATCAGGAGGTAATGGGAACACTGGCAGTGTGGAGTTGGTGGAGTCAGCAACATCACAAAGTTAAATGAAGTTTAACTTAATGCCAATTAGGAGCAAAGTAATGTGGCAACTGAGTACCAATAGGAACTGAGCAGGGTGGTTAGGAAGCATGAGCTTTTATACAGTGCTGGGAATTACTGTCCAGTTAACTCAGTCACACACTGAAATGTGATGAAAGGAGAAAAGATATGATCTAGTTATCGCATGGTGTTTATGTGTTTCAGGGCACGCTGCTGTAGCCTTCATGAGCTACACCGATATGTCCAACTCCAGCCTCTTCACTATGACTAACAACACAGGGAAGCTTATGATGTCCACTGTGGTCTCAGCTACACTCCCCAAAACCCTCAACACGACCCTCACCAAGCCAGTCAATTTCACCCTGAAACACACCGAGGTGAGTTAGTCGCTTCTGTCTGGAGTCAGGATCAACAAACGTACTTCCACACATGCCAAGCTAAAAGCCAAAGGGTTTTTATTTTCCAAATAGACCATCAGAGTCAAGAGCAACGACAAGACAATCATATACAGGGTGAGGCGAGAGAGCGAACCGGGACAAGCAGACGTCCAGGGAGTCAGAATATAGGGCCAACGAATCCAAGGGAAAATCACAAGAGACAGAGAGTCAGGACCATTCAGTATCTGAACAGTGTCCAATCCTTCGCAATGTGGAAATGTGACTGGTGATTTCGGGGCATGTGGCTGCATCAGGGAGATACAGTGGGGTGCGAAAGTTTGGGCAGCCTTGTAAATTTTCCTAAATTTACATTTATAAAGCATTGACTGCTTGGATAAAAAAAAATCTGTTAAATATATCATATAGGGGACAAACACAGTGAAATGAAGTTTATATTATTTACAGAAAGTGTGCAATAACTGTCTAAACAAAATTAGGCAGGTGCATACATTTGGGCACCACAAAAAAAACCTTAACTCAATATTTAGTAGATCCTCCTTTCGCAGAAATAACAGCTTCTAAACGCTTCCTATAGCTTCTAATGAGAGTCTGGATTGTGGCTGAAGGTATTTTAGACCATTCTTCTTTACAAAACATCTCTAGTTCATTCAGGTTTGATGGTTTCGGGGCATGGACAGCTCTCTTTAAGTGACACCACAGATTTTCAATAATATTCAGGTCTGGGGACTGAGATGGCCATTCCAGAACTTTGTACTTGTTCCTCTGCATGAATGCATTAGTAGATTTTGAGCAGTGTTTAGGGTCGTTGTCTTGTTGGAAGATCCAGCCCCGGCGCAGCTTCAGCTTTGTCACTGATTCCTGGACATTGGTCTCCAGAATCTGCAGATATTGATTGGAATCCAAGCGTCCCTCAACTTTAACAAGATTCCCAGTCCCTGTACTGGCCACGCAGCCCCACAGCATGATGGAACCACCACCAAATTTTACTGTAGGTAGCAGGTGTTTTTCTTGGAGTGCTGTGTTCTTTTTCCTCCATGCATAACGGCCCATGTTATGCCCAAATAAATGTGCTTTAGCACACCTTTAAGCGGCTCGGTTTGTGATGTGGGTGGAGAAAAGGCTTCCTCTGCATCACTCTCCCATACAGCATCTTCTTGTGTAAAGTGTGCCGAATAGTTGAACGATGCACAGTGACTCCATCAGCAGCAAGATCATGTTGTAGGTCTTTGGTGCTGGTCTGTGGGTTGACTCTGACTGTTCTTAACATCCTTCGCTTCTGTTTATTCCAGATTTTTATTGGTCTGCCACTTCGAGCCTTGACTTGAACTGTGCCTGTGGTCTTCTATTTTCTCACAATGTTTCTCACAGTGGAGACTGAAAGCTGAAATCTCTGAGATAGCTTTCTGTGTCCTTCACCTGAACCATGATGGTGAACAATCTTTGTTTTCAGGTCATTTGAAAGTTGTTTTGAGACTCCCATGAATCGACTCTTCAGAGAAGATGCAAAGACGAGAAAAACTTACAATTGCCCCCCTTATATACCCTTTCTCATAATTGGAGTCACCTGTGTATGGAGGTCAAGGGTCACCAAATTTGAGTTCCAATAATTAGTTCTAAAGGTTTTAAAATCAATAAAATGACAACAGTGCCAAAATTTATGCACCTGCCTAATTTTGTTTAACCAATTATTACACATTTCTGTAAATCATATAAACTTCATTTCACTTCTCAAATATCAATGTGTTTGTCCCCTATATGATATATTTAACGCAATTGTTTTATCCAAACAATCAATGCTTTATAATGGTAAATCAGGAAAATTAACAAGGCTGCTCAAACTTTCGCACCTCACTGTAACTCTGGGAGTTCGGAGGCGACAGGGAAACCTGGAAGCATGACATCTGGACACATTTACTGCCAAGCAAATATTATCACCATTTCTAGGAAGTGAGTTAGTGATGTGAATGAATGTATTTGTTTATTTATTTAGATTTTTAATTCAATTTAAATTATAATTCGTTTCTGATTGTAGGACAGAGAGCCACACTGTCTCTCATGATTAACCGAAAAGACCAGACACCTGTACTACGTCATAGTCATGAGTGTATTCAGAAGTTTGTGTTTTTCTGTTTTTGAAGTAACATTTTCACATTTAAACTTAAACTCTATTTTAGCTCTAGGTTTAATTATTTTGTGTGGAAAGTGCCGTTGGATTGCTGCTCAATTCCGTCGTATGCTGTGCAATGATAATAAAAGTATCTTATCTTTCTTATATAATCTTAAACCAGCGTATGAAGTAAACAGCCTCTATTCCTTCGTCCCTCAGGAGCTGGACCCCAGTGGTACACCTCTCTGTGTGTACTGGAATGAGACTAACTGGGTCACAGATGGCTGTAAACGTATACAGACCAACAGCAGTCATACTGTGTGCTCCTGTACTCACCTGTCCACCTTCGCTCTCATCATGCAGACCAACCAATCGGAGGTAAGCAGAGACACTTTAACCTGGTGGTCATGGGTCATACGGTTTATTAATGCCACTCATATTTAAAACTAGACACTGTATATGAAGTAGGCACGCTCCGTCCTAGGATTCCTGTCGACTGAAATTCTGTATTGCTGCCACAACTGCAAATGCACGCTGTAGCTGTCGCTTCACTCGGCCAGCGTAGCTGATGATGGACGTCACTGCTTGGTGAAGGAACTGACGCTAAATGAATTTCCTATTAAGGGTTAGTGCATTTAGTCCAGTTGTAATATGTCCTGGTTCTAAAAAAGCCTTAAGGTGAATGCATGTGTGTACTGTAACATAAGTGAGGCTCCAGGACATGGCCTTGTCACACGTCCATACTGCAAAGCTCCTAGGGACTCTGTCGTCAACGTCGTCGTCATGCTGTACAGACCCCACCGTGTAGCCCAGCCAAACTTCCCCACTGCAGTGAAACATTGCCTGGCTCACTACCTTAACCCCATTGTAACGGAGTTAAACATGAAGTTTCCCGTCATACAGTATACTGTCCCCACCCTGCAGTCTGGACCAAGTGAGTCTGTCTGAGTAATTATTAGCCTCTCCTGTATGTGAATTGGTACAGGAGCAACTTCAATAGATGATTTCATCTACCACTGTACAGGGAAATAAACTCTAGACCTGATAATTACCGGCACATCAGCCTCTACATAGAATCAATATCTGCATGAAGCCTAAAATTATAAAATGGCTTTCCGTTAGACCACTGATCAGATGGACTCACACCACTAGTCCATAAAACAATATACACCATACAGTAGCCCATCTCACAGTTACCTGGCAACAAAGCTGTTTGATCTGTGTTCTTCTTTGGGATGGGTGGTGTTGGCGAGATATTCCAATTGCACCACTGTGAACCTTATACTGTATTAACTGGACAAAGTTCATATCATGTCCAAATGATGCCATATCATATTTACATCAGAAAGAAGATGAATAACACATCTACACAAGGTAATATCTTTATATAACATATGACATCTACGCCAGGTATCCAGCTACATTCATCCTGGGTTTGTTACTTCTTGGACATTCTTATTATGGAGCGAGCCCAGCTAGATTTCATAAGGCAAAATCTGCAACAGTCCAGAACTGGTCCAAAGCTATTGCTTTTGTCAAGGCCCTTTACAACTAGATTATTTACTATTGGTCTTTGTTTGCTGCTGTGGTTGTTGTGTTTTTTCTTTTGTTTGTTTGTCATAATCTTTCATTTTGACTTGCCTTTTGGCTTGGGCATGTTCTCTCACCCCCCCCCCCCCCAATTATTGGATTGGATTTTGCTTATATTGTGGTTTTAAAAATCATACATTCCGATCACAGACAATTGCCTGTGGAGATTAAGAGAAAAGCTCTGCACTGATGGAAAAAAGTTTTCTAGCTTGTTAATTGTGTTGCACTGCTGTTGTCTCTGGGATGCAAATAAGACATAACAGTTTTAAGCCCTTTTTAAAAAAGACATATGGGACATATTGTGGGACAACATCACAGCCATAAACCGTGTGAAATAAGTGCACTGGGGTGAGTTTGGAGCTGATATACTGTTATCCACTGGAGTTTATAAAGTTCACTCTGTAGATTTACAAGGCGTGCACATTCAGTATGGCTGCTGAAGTACAGTATGGTTCTTATTAACTGTCCTACACAGACTAGTGGATATTTCATGTTCCTGAACCAGGAGGTGTAGCCCTGTTGTTGTACTCAGATATGGATGTCTATGTAACATTAATATACGTCCATACCAACATTAACTGAACTAAAATGAAACTGAGGAAATACAATGCGACACTGTGAGAATCATATTCTGTCTACTGGTTGATTACACATGCCTACAGAGCACAGTCCCACTCATCCTGATTGCCCGTTTATTACTTCAGACTAGCCATCGCTTGGAGGTGATCAGCGCAGTGGCTGTGACATTGGGGCTGGTGTTCCTGGTCTTGTCTCTTTTCACCTTTGCCCTCTGTCGGAGGAACCCGAGAGTGGTCAGCGTGGCTCGGATCAACCTGTGTATAAGCCTGCTGTTGGCCCATCTTCTCTTCCTGCTCACCCAGACGTTAAATCACAAAGACCAGGTAAGCGTCATTTCATACACTGATCAGGTTCCTACCTATTCGCCCCCTCGGCCTTCTGCGAACGATGGCACTTACCCACAATCCAAAGACTGCAGGTGATGGATAACAGGCAGGCTTAATACCCCCATATGGAAAAAGGAAACCTTCTTCTCAGCAGTCTGTACTTTAATCTGAAGAATTAGAACTGGTAGAGCTGCAGCGGCCTGTGATGACCAGCTCAGCTATGGACTAAATGAGCTTCTGAACTAGAATTAGGCTTTAGGTTGGAACGTTAATGGTGGATACACTGTAAAACTGTAACACTGAATAGAAGCGTTGTTGTAAACTTGAAGATGCGATGGTGTGTTGGTGTTAAAAAGAAAACTCAACGTCAAATACTGTCTTGGTCGAACAGATAACACTTTTATTACATACAGCATACAAGCAACGTTGCTTGGCGGACGCCTTGTCCAATTCTAGCTATCCCTCCTTACAGTACAGACAGTCCCATATATATAGTCTACAACGTATAGACATATTTAACCCCTTATATGGAAATGGTCCCCTCTGCTTGCTCCTCAGAGAGAGAGACCCATTATCTCAAACACATACCATACCCATGAAGGGAAACTATGGCCTACCCATATAGGCTTTTCTGCCAGTGCCACTGTGTAGGAGTGTAAATGGGTTTAGATCTAAGGCTAAGGCTCAGGTTAGTGTTTCCCTGGGATGAGTCCATTCACGTCTAGGCAAAGCAGATATTTATTAATGGGCCGTCACAATGAAGGATAGTAGTACGCTGTATATTGTGATATAGCTGTACACCTCTCCTTCATTCTGCCCATGTACAGTTGGCGTGTGCAGCGCTGGCAGGCATCCTGCACTTCCTCTTCCTCTCTGCCTTTGTGTGGATGTTCCTTGAGGCGCTGATGCTCTTCATCGCTGTGATAAACGTGTCACGGCCTAAATCGAAGCAGAAGGAGGTGCTGAAGTGGAAGCGCTTGACTCTGCTTGGGTATATGGTTGCTTTGGTTGTGGTGGGTGTGTCTGCTGCAGTGGTACCTGATGGATACGGCAGTGAAAGGTGAGTGTGGAGAGTGTTAGGTGTTGTTTGGTTGGACTGTACATGTAAGGCATTTAGCAGGCGCTCTTATCCAGACCATGCTTAGTGCTCCAACGGATAATGTTTCCTAGCTAGTACAAGAAGGTCTAGAGTCTAAAACTCTGCCAGTGGGAGTTCGTTCCACCATCTGGGCTCCAGGACAGAGAAGAGTCTGGGTGCTGAGTCAAGCTGTACCTGAAGCTCGAACCATTGCCATAAGATTGGGTGGGGCTGGTACATTCTGGGCTTTGTAGGCATCAGAGGTTTGTTTTTGAAGGCAGTGCAGCAGAGGAGAGACGTAGGTGAACCTGGGAAGACTGAAGCCGAGCTGCTACATTCTGAACCAGCTGCAAGGGACTGATGGCCCGTAGAGGAAGACCTGCCAGTGTGAGAATATTCAAGCTGCATGGGATGGATTATCACAGGACACCATTAGGAACCTCTACAGCTCCATACCGAGACGTCTGGCATGTTGAGTTAGTGAACACGGCGGCCCGACGCCATACTGAGAGACAGACTTCTGTATGTGTAGCTCAATAAATGTTGATCATGTCAGTCTAAATTTCAGTTATTGATCCTGGTCACCTTTATCTTCCTACCCTACAGCACTGCACTACGACACCTCCTTATGGGTTTCATTACTGACTTTCTCTCTCTCACACACACACACACACACACACACACACATACATACATACATACATACATACACACACAGTGAAATCTTCCCACTCCAGTTAGCAGAGTTCTTTGACCATCAATGTGTTGTAGGTGCTGGCTGAAACATGAAAGAGGCTTCCACTGGAGTTTTCTGGGCCCTGTTTGTTTCCTCCTCGCAGTAAGTACTGATGGAACCGTCACAGTCACATTAGAGAACACTGGTTCAGAAGGGCTTTCTTTATTGTTGTGGTTTTATTGAGATGATCTCCATCAAATGAACTAAGAAACTAGTTGTGTCAGGTTTAACCTCATCCTGACCTTGTTTTCCTTACATTCACAGTGCAACACAATCCTCTTCAGTCTGATCGGAATCAGACTGGGATCGTCTCTGGCTCGTCTGAACAGTCAGGTTTCACAGATCAGACAAACCAGGTAACATAGAGCTTCATTTCTGTTAGGGTCATTTCTTAATTCGGTCTAAACAGTAGATCTGAACAGATCTCAGTTCTGAATATCATGCAGGTGTATTTTCATGATCAGGTCTGATGTGACAGGTAGATGTCTGATTGAGGTTAATTCAACTGGTTATGATTTCTACTGATATTCTGATATTCTAATATTTTTGTTATTATTTCATTTCAATAAAGTATTATTAACATGCTGTACTTTATGGCTTAACGATTATAATTGTTCTAAAATACTTTTGGCCAAGTCATTTCATAACACTGATCGCTCTTCGGGAAAAAAAAAACGTATAATTGTGTAAAACAATTTGCATACGTAATATATTTACAAAAATAATTTAACATTTCTACCTTAAACTCAGTCAATTATTATTATTATTATTATTATTATTATTATTATTATTATTGTAGCACCCTCTTAACACTAGGCTATGCTATGAGTGAGGTGAGTTTGTGCTCTATTACTTTAATTATGAGCTGTTACTAAATGCTTAAATAAACCAGGAATAGTTATCAAGACAGGCTAATCCAAGACCTCTTCTGAATATTTTACCTCAGTGATAATTTAGGTATAGCAATAATAATAATAATAATAATAATAATAACAATAATAATAATAATAATAATAAGTTATAATTCCAAATATGAATTCGCTTTAATTAAATAAACAAATAAAAAACAAATGACAATTCAGTATGCAACTGTTACTCAGAATTTGCAGATTAATATACACGACCGATGTGGGCCCACCTTCACTCAGATTGTACCAGAACCCTTTAAACTGACCTGGTCCGGAATATTAAATAAAAGAACATGAATACGGGGGACCCCTTTAGTTCTCTGAGTGGGTCTCAAACGTGGCGGGCCCGTTCGCTGCTTGTGAAGGTGGTGGCCTCGAACAAAATGGCCGCTTCGCGCTCCTTCGCGCTAATAAAAAAACAACACTCGCCTCGCTTTGACTCGGTCAGGATCCATGATGGAGAACGGGGGGAGGAAGCCGCCGCTAACCTGCTTCGGAGAGGGGAATCCAGCGTTGCCAGAGGAAGTCTGAGCCCACGGTTGCTCAGACTGCTGTCTGATGTTCCCGAGGTGGTGTAGGATGAGCACCCGCTTCTGGTCCCAGTTCACTGGGAAAGAGAACTTCACTAAACCTAACGACCGAGTTAGCCGGTTTGGCTAATGCTAACGGAGCTTAGTGCTAGGAGCAACAGCGCCTCCGAACAGAAACTCACTTTCCGAGGGAGAGTTTCACCTCTGTCCGCACGCTCGGTCAGGACAGTACACTGAGGCACTTGACTTCACGAGGCAAAACAAATAATATTATAACGTTTTTTTTAACATTTTTTCCATCATGGGAGCTCCTGGCTAGACATGTCCTATAAAGAAAACTCCAGACCAGCCACCTTCTTCTCCCGACACACGCGGCTGCAAAGCGCCAATCAAAAAGCGAGGAAGTGTATAACCAAGATTGACAACAGTTACAGCCAATGAAAACACACTTAACTTTAGCAGGGCCTCATATTCAGTATTTTAACATTTTTTAACAGCTTTTTTAGTGATTTTAAACCTTTTATCAAATGTTCAGCATATGAAATAAAAAAATAAAAGCCACCAAATTTACAAGGTGCTACATCATCATCATCATCATCATTATAATTATTATTATTATTATTATTATTATTTTTTTTTTATTATTATTATCCTTATTATTATTATTATTTATTTACTTAGTTATTTTAATTGGTATCTTGTTTTAGTTATGCAATTACAACACACCATATTTTGCCTCCTAGGCATAAAGAAATAATGTTTTTAAAATCTCATTTATTTTTTAACTGAAAATCTCTTAATTTCTTTAATTTTAGTAAGTACTGAACAGCTGAGTAATTACCAGCTGCTGGCTTGATGGGTCTCATTAGCCTTATGAAGCCCTCAGAATGCAAGCTTATATAATATTTACCAATATTTACATACACATATTTACAGACGTTCACACCTGACATATGGCTCCAAGACCAAAACATCTCCTTCGTTTCCTCTCTGTAGGACCATTTTGTTTAAAACCACGGCCCAGCTGGTCATCTTCGGCTGCCCATGGCTACTGGGCATGTTCACCAGCAACAGCGAGACAATGCAGATTATCTTCCTGATCCTCAACTCCCAGCAGGGCACCTTCATCTTCATCGTCCACTGTGTCCTCAGTAAAGAGGTCAGTCGTCTCTGTACTACCCACCAAACTGAGAGAGGAGTGTATGGTGTTATTGATGGCAGCTCACAAAATCCTCCACCTTCAAAACATGGAATCTAATCTTTCCTATCCGTAGCACACATCAGCCTTACAGCTTCTGCAAAACAGTAGGTGTTGTGTAGGTCAGCCATTATTTTCTAGCTTCCTGGAGACACTCGTTCCCACACATACTACCACTTAGCTACATTGACTTTCAGAGTTGTTTGGATAGCTGATTGCAGTTCAGTCCCATACAGGATCAGAAATAATGGTTGCTAAATAGTTCTTGGTTCCAGATAAACTGTTCGTTGGTAGACATTCAGGCTCCGGCAGATGCTGCATGAGGATGATAGGACTAGAGAAGAGGTGGTACAATGACTCTAAAGCAGATGTAGTTGAATCTGCAGGTGTATGGAAGCATAAGGTCATACAGGTCTACCAGCAGTGGCTAAAATCCCAGTCTACAGGGAATTCTCCTCAGAACTGTGCCAGGGAAGGCTTCCACCAAATCTGGACCAACTGACCAATTCCTCGATGCAGGAGTGTCTGAACATTGATGTGGTCTACATCCAGAAACGTGCAGTACATGCCAAATCCAGTCCCAGCTGTTATCTGTGCTTGTGGAGGGGTTACATGCTACTGAGGTCAATTCAGTAACAGGTGACTCATTTTTATCCAGAGATCTTATATGTAATTCTAACCAACACAAAGGAATGTAGGGGTGCTGGAAGGGCTGCTGAGCCGCCGGTCCATGTAGGAGTGGTGAATATTAAGCTGAAGAAAGCACTATGAAATTAATATGAAACTCACCAGACAATAAATGACCGCCCTCTGACTGAAACGTACCCAGTAGCGTCTAATAACTCCATGAGCACCAATAACAGCTCTGATTAGATTTGTCATGGACTGGACAGGTTTCTGGATGTAGGCCACATTAACATTTAGCCACTCTTGCATTGAAGAATTGGTCGAGTGGGTCAGATTTGGTGGATGCCTGCCCTGGTGTTGGACTGGTCGTTCCAGGTCGTCCCACAGACTTGCAAATGCCAAAACCTGGTTGTCCCGCAGCTCAATGTAGACATTCAAATTCACCATCACCTCAAACAAAGAACCCATTTCCACCTCAGAACATCACCGAGGGTACTCGCTGGTTTTCTGGGGGGCTTATTTTGCACTAAGTCACTTACCTGCTTAGAACCTACAACCTATTAGGCCTTTGGGAACCAGTTAGTAAGACTGTCCTGTGGTTACACGCCGTGTACCCAGGAGTTCTTACATCACGCATATCCTGCTACTGCTTATAACCTGCTTCCCTGATATGTAGCTTTGTCTGGACGCCCTGCTGAGGTGCTCGTACAGTGTAGCTCAGGATTTCTGATCTGATCTCTGTCCTGATTGTACACGCTGTCTGACACCGTTTGATGTCTACTTCCAGGTGAGGCAGGAGTACAGGAAGCTGCTGTGCGGGTTTCAGACTACCTTCACTTCAACCACCGTCACTGATGTCCAAACCACACAAACATGAAACCCAAACCTACATGGCTATGATGATTACAGTGTCTATGGGGGTGAAGGCTGAAGTGCCTGAACACAGTGTCTCGTGTAAAGGTTCTGCAAAGATGCATCGTATGGAAACGTTCTTCTTCAGGAAACATTACACTGTAGTATTACGGGGTAAATTTGTGTTCCTTTAACAGTGAATATCTCATTTTTATGGCGTTTAAATCTTTGTTTTTTACGTTGTTACGTTTGTTTCTTTTATTTGAGTTTTCTGATTCAGGGTTTATATTTTAGGATGCGTCAGAGTGCTCTATAAATGTTATCAGTAATGAATGATATTGCATTGTGTGAACTATAGTTTCCACTTGTGTTGTAGGTTTGTGTTTTTTTCCCTGTTGATTTATTGTTATGGTTGTGCATTGCAAAGCACCTATCTAACCTACTTCCGCCCGACCTAGACACACCAAATTCGGATACGCTGGCTCAGGCCTTCAATGTTTAATTGATAATCGTTCCTCCCATAGAGTGCCAGTCATTTTTGACCCAACCCAAGCAGTAATGCTTTCTTTCGCCCGAGAGCCACCAAACTTCACCTACTCACTAAGGGCAGGCCCCCAGATGCTAATCCACAGTCATACCGACCTGCACTCGTTTTTTATTTATCCCTCGTTCCTCACTGAGCAAGCTGTGCAACCATCCCACGTTTCCTTCAGGAAATGCACTTTTCTAGTTCTTCTTCTTATTTTTTATATGATGTTAAAGGTAAACTTCTTACCACGTCTTTCGGATTTAGACAGGTTCAATAAGTGCCTAGTCAGGACCAGCAGATGAAAACCCTACAAGACCACAGGTTCTTACTGTTAGGGGAACCCGAAGCCTTAGCGGGCCTGTAGTCTACACCAGTGGTAACAACCCCACCTCCAACACACCAATCTCCAGCATCTGGTTTGAATATGAGCATCAGGAACAAGGAACACTTGGTTGGACAACATTAATGAGCAGTAATGTGGCATCTGCCCTGTGATGCACTGCCAGTCTGTCCGGGTCTTTCCTGCCTTCTGCCCAGTGTGTCCTGGGATTGGCTCCAGCACCTCACGTGACCTCAGGAGGATAAAGTGGATTATAGGATGAGCCAGTGACGGAGTAATGTGGCATCTAGGGTGAAATGTCTAGCACGTCAGAATTTGAGCATTTGTTAATGTCATGGATATAGACAGCTTTAGAGTTGAGGGGGTAAAGGAGTAGAGGGGCTCAAGCTAAAATGGATCTGAGCATGAATGAAACCTCCACGCTGATGGACGATATGACCGAGTGGGAGCATGTCAATTATGAAGAGAAGCAGGCCAAGAACAGAACCCTGAGTCACACCATGAGCAACTATAAGGACTACTATCTGCTGTTGAGAGGTGAAATGTAGGACCACCTCTGAACAGACCTACCAAATAAAACAAGAACATAGTTAGCATCTCTCAGAGGAATGACACGAAACACACTCCCACTAGATATAACCCTCTGATTACTTCATATCCTAATATCAGTTAACAGTCCATGGTGTGGACTGACCAGAAGCTCACAGACATTATTTTAAAGGCTGAAGGAATGGACTAGTAAGCTAACACTAAGGCTACCCAATGAGACATGAGCAAAACAGAGTCAAAATCAGACAACAAGAAAAAAACAGAAGCTGTAAACCAAACAACCAGGCGGGCAAAGCTAGAGGGGCAAACTGAAAGTGAACTGAAGTGGTTTCGTTTCTTTCTTATTAAGAGGGCAAAGACAAAAACCAGAGAGCAGAAGAGGGTTCATGCCTGAGAATGCAGATAAACAGATACCAATAGAGAACCGCTTAGTAAGCAAAGCTGGGTCGCCAGTGTTTCACAAAGTGTATATGACCAGAGCAGGTATATATACACACAGCAAGTAAATGGAAGACAGGTGAGGTTCATCAGAACTCTGGTGAGGTAGGGCGGGGAAGCTCTTCCTGATTGGTGGTGATAGAACTCATGGGGTTGTAGTCAAGGAGGAGGGGATCATGGGGAGTGTAGTCCCCGGAGTGGGTGGAGGCAGAGACGGGATGACCCTTATGGTATTTTTAAACAAGTTGAAGAGTCAAGTTTAAAACGCTGACTGAATATTAAGCTCATTGAAAGAACTGGCCAGTCTGATGTTTGAAGTATATCACAGTAATTAAGATACTTTAATGTTCTTATTATTGTAATTTTTTTTCTTTTCTGTGAAATTTACTTTATTTATTTAATCAGTTATTTATTCCCTTTGTCTTTCGTACTGAACAGTATTGAAACGTTTTCCATGTGTTTTTCTTGAACTGTGTATGTCTGGCATGGTAACGGCTGGTGCTGGATGGGTTATATGGAGGGTAGGAATGGCTCATTTGGTAATATTGATCAGTCTACCATCACAATCTATGCCTGTATTCTGTTTCTGCTTTATTAACCTTTTCCTTTGTGTACACAATAAACAGAATGTTAAAATAGTGAACTTCTGATCTATTAAAGTATCAATCGGTCATTATGTGCAAAGTGTGGAGGCTCCACGTTATTTTTAGGATTTTGAGTTCCCGCTATCATCAGTTCCTTGCTGCTGTCGCCCTCTGCTGGTGGCTGGCAGCACATGCTGACCCCTTACACAATGAGATTTGCAAAGCGTCCCTGCATTCTATCATCATTTACACTTATTGTAACATCTGACACGACCGGGAGACAGGATGCAAGTGCAAGTCTTTAAGGGAAACTAATAAGAGAAAAAAAAGACCAAAGACTCTAGAACAACTAACAAGGAACACGGTTCCAAAAAACAAGCGACAGACAAAACACCAAGCAAGAACACAGGGAATAACAGGGAGTATGAAACAACAAGGACTAACGAGGAACACCTGGGAAGGTGCGGAGCTACAATCTAGGAACAGGTGTGGGTCCTGACAAGGGGGTGGAGACAGGAGGAGTCTTAACCAAAACAAACAGAAGCACATGGCACAGGACAACAAAAAAGCCACATGGAAATGACAAGAACCAGGAAACCAGAGAAAGTGGAGACAAACAGGGACGAGACACTTTATTATATTAACACAGCTTCCACACTTTTTTGGAATTGGGTTGTAAATTAAACTCTGTACTTAAAGAGTCTTTGAAATCAGAGGAACAGCCAGCAAAACCATACAGAATATAAAAACCCTATAAAAATATAAATGTGTGTTAAAAAGCTGTGCCTAAAGTAACATGATGTTATAACACCAATATTAGGTTATGTAGTAAACATGTAGTAGCTGTGTGTTTACCTGCCTACCATTAGTGAAGCCCTGTAACCAGTGTTAGTGTACTGCTTCATGTTAGTCAGCCAGTGCTAACTGTAGCGTGCTAGCTTAATGTGAAATAATAAAAGTCCTGATACGAGTACAGTCTAGAACCTGATCTGTCCTTGACATTTGTGGTTTTTCTGTCTGCCTCTGTGTCTTGCACCATGTACGCAACACGTTGCTCAGCGTCTCACACTCTGTCACAGTCACTCTGACACAGATGGAAGTGTACTTGTTCCTGTTTATTGCGATTAGAGTGCTGCATCTTAGCGATCCTTAAACCAGCCCTGTCAGAACTAACCCACCACTCAAAACCAAAACACCAGGCTGTCCCAAAGACTGACTAACACCACTGCTTGGTGCCACCAGGCTCAGGGAGTGGAGGCTAGCATGTGGAGGCTAGCTAGTCTGTGGAGGCTACTGTGCATCCGCTTTGTTGTGCCAAGTTTCTTTCTCATCTTGGTACATTCCAGCCAACTCATGTAAACTCTGATATGTCTTTGTTGGGTAAGTGTGTGGGGGGACACATGCTTTATCCCAAATACGCTGGATGTGTTGGCTGTGTTCATGTGTTTCTAGAATTTTGGTTGATTGTTGTTGTTTGGTATCACCACAGAGCAGATGTTCTGAAACAGGTACAGTGATGACCGCAGGCTAATAGTAAAACTCCTCAGTTCTGGTATCAGGCACACGCCATCGCATGTATGTTCAGAGAGGCTGTCACTGTCAAGCATCACATCAGCTTGGAGGAGTATGCTGAGTCTGTGACAGGACATATGTCCAAATGTGTGGAAGATGTGACTGTTACCAGAAACGTCACCACATGTGCCAATTAGAAACCCTGACTCACTTCCTCAACATACGCAACACCTACTTCAGCGGGTTTGAGGAAAGCAACACCACCCCAGTAATGAAAGCACCCCTCAGTCCGGACGATGAAGTGCTCTGTCTTGACCCGGCTGACGTCCAGAGGGCCCTATGTAAGGTCAACCCTCGGAAAGCTGCAGGTCCTGACAACATTCCAGGGTGTGTACTTAGGCAATGTGCTGACCAACTGGCATATGTCCTAGCAGACATCTTCAACACCTCCCTGAGCCAAGCCATCGTGCCTCAGTGCTTTAAAGCCACTACCATCGTACCACTGCCAAAAAAGTCATCAGCATCATCACCCAGTGACTACTGTCCCATAGCACTCACTGCCATCACAATGAAGTGCTTTGAGAAACTGGTCAAAGATCACATCACATCCAGACTCGTTCGACCCAATCCAGTTTGCATACCCCGCCAACCGCTCCACTGATGATGCCATATGATCAGCATTTCACCTGAGCCTGACTCATGTGGAGAACAAGAACAGCTATGTGCGGATGCTCTTCATTGGCTTCAGCTCCGCCTCCAACACAGCCCTCCCCCAGCACCTGGTAGGAAAACTTGGTCCATTAGGCATTGACGCCCCACTGTGCAATGGGTTATTGGACTTTCTCACAGACAGACCACAGAGAGTACGAGTGGGAGGAAACACCTCCAGAACCACCACCATGAACACTGGAGTTCCCCAGGGATGTGTGTTAAGCCCTCTGGTGTTCACCCTGTTGACCCACGCAAACCACATTATTAGGTTTGTGGAGGACACCACACTAGTGGGGCTCATCAGCAACGACGATGACTCTGCCTACAGAGAGGAGGTGAACCAATTCATTGCCTGGTGTGACAGTAACAACCTGACTTCAGGAAGAGGCACACAGTGCATACTCCACTCACAATCACTGGCAACACTGTGGAGTCTGTGAAGAGCACCAGGTTTCTGTGGGGTGCACATTGCTGACGACCTGATGTGGACCACACACACACCACCTCCCTTGTCAAGAGGCAGCGCCTTCACTTCCTACGAAGGATGAGAAGAGCAAACCCTCCCCCTCACATCCTCACAATGTTCTACAGAGGAACAATAGAGAGCATCCTGACCAGCAGCCTCACAGGCTGGCATGGCAGCTGCACCGCCTCAGACCAGAAATTACTCCAGAGAGTGGTGAGGACAGCAGAGGGAATCATCAGGACCTCACTTCCACCCATAAAAGATCTGTACCCGTCAGGGTACTGCAGCAGAGCCACCAAGATGGTCAGCGATCCCACCCATCCAGCTCATGGACTGTTCAGACTGCTGCCCTCTGGCAAACGCTATCTCGTTCAGCTTGTACTCCTGTTGTAAAGTCTTAAAGACAATAAAGTTCACTTTGACTTTGATACAGTTACTAAACTGGAGGAAAGAAAAGTAAGCTGTGAGGCCACAAACTAATCTTCTGCGTAAAAATTCTCCGGAGGTGGTTGCAACAGCAGTAGTTGGCGTTGACGGGAAGCGAGAGATCATATCTGTTGGTGTTGAATGTTGCAATACTTACTGCCTGCATTTACTTTCTGGCACATAGAACACATCTAGGTCAGTAAACATAAACCCTATACTTAACATAATAGCACTTCTCCAAACACGGACCATGGCATCAGTGCCTCACCTGACTTACCTGCAATCTCCTCATAATCTTGAGTGCCATCCAGGTGTTGCATTGTCCAGACTGCTGGACAGCAGGAAACTCTGTGGTGGTCCAGCACATCTGAAGGTTGGTGAACAGGGGCACCCCTTACAGATAGACAGAATCAGACCGCACAGGATGGGCAGTTCTTAAGCTCGGTAAATAAACAGCCTTGTGAGCTGGTTTGATCCCCTGAACTGACAGGACATGACTGAAATGCCCTTGAGCAAGGCACCTAACCCCCGACTGCGGCCTAGGCACCAAGGATAAGGCTGCCAAGCATTTTGGACTGGTGTGCTTACTGCCCCCTAGTGTGTGCGTATGTACATGACTGCAGGCATAGGTTAAACGTAGAGATCAGATTCTTCTTCTATGAATAGGCACGTCTGGTGGGAGTGGCAGAAAATTCAAGCTACATGGGATGGATTATCACAGGACACCATTAGGAACCTTTACAACTCCATGGTGAGACGTCTGGCATGTTAGGTTAGCAAACATAGCCATACTGAGAGACTCTACTTTTGTATGTGTAGCTCAATAAATATTGATCATATCAATGTGTCATCATTTAATCTCTGCTTTGCGTTTTCATTGGGGTGTTATTCTGATAACAGCTTGTTCTGATAAGCCTAGCAGGCTAAAAGATTGAGTGATGAACGCTGTGTAAAAATAGCGGAAAAAAAATGTGCATGAATATGAGTCACATGATTAAAACTGACAAGATATAACACCACTTCTTGTTATGGACCCAGGAACACATGCTACACACAAACTTCTCATGGCCTGAAACTGTAGGATTATCAACTATTAGACATGAACCACAATCCGATAACGGCCAAAGGGGAGGAGTCAGGGAAAAGGGGAGGAGACTTAGGGGAAGAAGGCCATCCTAACATAAACAGCCCTAATAACAGGCTTAATGATGGAGAATACCTTTGTGTAATTACAATGTAATAACATTGTATAAGATATATGTAACATATATAGACTTTTAAACTTTGTATATAGACAGACAACATGCATATTAAAACATACTGTGAATTCACTGTTATTGGAACTCTATGAGGTCCACTGAGGTCACTGACTTCAGAAGGAGGAGTCTCTGGGCAGTTTAAGACGAGGGAGCGATCGTGTTCACTTCACTGACTGGTAGTAAGTTGTGAGCAGTTTGTGTTTCAGGCTAAATGTCTGTTACTGATCTAGTTTCAGCCGTTAGGATGAGAACCATCTCCGTGATCCTCCTCTTGTCCTTCACAGCTGGTGAGTGTTTCTACCCTGTGTAGCACTAATTAATGTAACACTGTTTGAATCTGAAGCTTTATTCGCAGATGTAACTGGGGACGTTTAAAAGAGAGCTGCTGTTCTATTGAGGGTGTTGATGTCTTCCCAGGCAGTGTTAGAAACAACGTCAACATCATCAGCGTTCTATGAATTCAGAGCTTACGATGCTCTTTGGCTGTTAAAGTCACCCCAGAGAAGACATGACCGGATCATTACCGTTCTTCATGCCCGCTGTGGTACAGTGCTTGTGGATTGGATTTTGAGTTGAAGTTAGGGCTACTATTAGGATTAGGACTGGCATTGAGTTTAGGGTTAGTATTATGATTAGGACTGGTGTTAGATTTTGGGATGAGGTTAATGTTTGGGTTAAGGTTAGCATTGGTTTTGGATTAAGGTTAGAATTTCATTTTGGGTTAAGGTTAGGTTGGTTTAGGATTAGGGACTGGTGTTGAGGTTAGGGTTAGGTTTTTGGGATAAGGTTAATGCTTGGGTTAGGGGTAGAATTGTGTTTTGGATTGGGGTTAGAGTTAGGGTTGAGGATAGGGTTATCCATTGGATTTTGGGTTTGGGGTTAGGAATTGGATTTTGGGTTGAGGTTTAAGGCTGGGATTGGGTTTTGGATTGAGGTTAGAGTTTGAGTTTAGGTTGAGGATAGGGTTAGCATTGGGTTTTGGGATGAGGTTAGGATTGAATATTGGGTTGAGTTTAGGGTTGGTTTTAGGATTAGGATTGGGTTTTGGATTGAGGTGAAAGATAGGGTTGGATCTTGGGTTGAGGTCAAAGTTGGGATAAGGGTTAGGATTAGGTTTTGGATTGATTGGGTTGGGTTGGGTTTTGAGTTAAAGTTAGGGCTACTATTAGGATTAGGACTGGCATTGAGTTTAGGGTTAGTATTAGGATTAGGACTGGCATTGGGTTTTGGGATGAGGTTAATGTTTGGGTTATGGTTAGCATTGGGTTTAGGGGTAAGGTAAGGATTGGATTTTGGGTTAAGGGGTTACAGTTAGGGTTGGATCTAGGCTTGAGGATAGGGTTATCATTCGGTTTTGGGTTTGGGGTTAGGATTGGATTTTGTGTTGAGGTTAAGGTTGGGATTGCGTTTTGGACTGAGGTTAGAGTTGGATTTTAGGTTGAGGATAGGGCTAGGATTGGCATTTGGGTTGAGTTTAGGGTTGGTTTAAAGATTAGGATTGGGTTTTGGATCGAGGCTAGAGTTAGGGTTGGATCTTGGGCTGAGGTTAAGGTTGGGATCAGGGTTAGGATTGGGTTTTGGATTGAGGCTCGAGTTAGGGTTGGATCTTGGGTTGAGGTTAAGGTTGAGATCAGGGTTAGGATTGGGTTTTGGATTGAGGTGAGAGTTAGGGTTGGATCTTGGGTTGAGGTTTGCATTGTGTTTAGGGTATTTCCTAATATCAGGTATATGTTGTTTCATGTATACAGTTCTGAAACTCGTGGGAAGAAAAGTAAGCTGTGAGATTTCAGGCCACAATCTTATCATCTGTATAAACACCCTCTGCAGGTGGTTGCAACAGCAGTAGCTGGTGTTCTTATCTTTGGTGATGAATGTTGCAATATTTACGACATTTACTTTCAGGAACATAAAGCATATGTAGGTCACTAAGCATGAACTCAAACACAGAGAAAGAAACATAACACTCCAAATGAGCTATGAACTCCAAATGAAATGAACTACTGAAAAGCTGAACAGTCAAAACAGGCACAGGAACATTCTTTTAAACCCTTTGAACACTGTAACCCTGGCCTCTCCAGCAATTTTTCAACAGTTTTTTTCAAAATGCAATATTTTGTATTCAAAATGCATTCAGAATTTTATTCAGCGCCGCAGTTTCATTTTAGGCCTATTGACCTGACGGCAGAACTGAACCTTTGAATGATAGGCTTCAGAACAGTTATCATTTCCAGAGGCAATGCACAGAAACACTGAGCACGATTCACACCAGTACACCGTTTTAGGGCGCTTTGGCAGGCCCTTGTCCTTCGCTTCAGGAATTGCTTTTATTTTTTTTTGGCTTGCTCTGTACTTTTCGGGACAAACAATGCATCTGTTGTTCAGAGATGCACCTTCCGGTCGCTCAGGCAGGTGCAGTGGGATGCTGGGTTCACTCTGCTGCCGAGCTTCTCCTGTTTTGCGACGTGACATAGGCACCGGCTCTCGGCGGTGTGTCCCAATCAGGTCATGACACAGCTCGTCAACAAACATCCGTAAAGTATGAAGCGGCTTGCCAGGTTGATCGTGTGGTTTGTAACAGCTCTGTATGATGTAAGCATTATACGCACACCACACACAATACCCACACAGTGCTATTTTTAGACCAGCAAATTCCAGCGTCATGAGTGCCATGCGCAGTCTGACCAATAATACATATGCCTTAGAAGAACCACTATCCTTTCACCCTGATTGTTGGTGGTGTGTTCCTGACTCTAAAAGACTCGCTCTGATTGGTTGACGAGGTGATTCTGACTCTAAAAGTGTAAGGGCAGGTTCTGGGACTTGTCCTGCGCCGGCCACTAGGGGGCAATGCAGGAGCAGTCCCAATTAAGACAGACTCTATACACCTGCGGGACGCTCTACTTAAGAGCAGTGCTCCAGACCAGCATTGCGCAGTCTTTGTTTGACTCCGCCGGTAAGCGGGTCTCTCTTGAAAAGAGAGAAGAGAAAACTGAAAATAGAAAAGAGAAAACTGAAACCTGAAAAGAAAAAACTGAAACCTGAAAAGAGAAAACCAAAACCTGAAAAGAGAAAACTGAAACCTGAAAAGAGAAAACTGAAAAGAGAAAACTGAAAATAGAAAAGAGAAAACTGAAAATAGAAAAGAGAAAACTGAAAAGAGAAAACTGAAACCTGAAAAGAGAAAACCGAAACCTGAAAAGAGAAAACCGAAACCTGAAAAGAGAAAACTGAAACCTGAAAAGAGAAAACTGAAACCTGAAAAGGAAAAACCGAAAAGAGAAAACTGAAACCTGAAAAGAGAAAACTGAAAAGAGAAAACTGAAACCTGAAAAGAGAAAAGAAAATAAAGATCCCTTGGTTAAAAAGCACATCCCTCTTTGTTGCCCTAATCCCTCAGTCTTTTGTTTGGGGGAGACTCGTTTTGCTTCAGTTGTTTGTTGCCACGTGCTTACCTGCTCCCCTGTGTTAGAAATTCGGGTCTTCAAGAAGAATCAGGAGTCAGGAGACTGGAGATGAGGTTCAGCGTTGTGTCGAGTTTATTCACACATACAGAGATGCATGGGTACAACTCGGTCGATCAATCTAGTCTTATTCATGTGCATGAAGAATCATGCACGGGCACCAGGCTTAGGTTGTCAGTCCTGTCCAGTCTGGCCTCAGTCTCGTCCAGTCCAGTCTTGTCTGACTAGGGGTATAACTGACACAGTTTCCTTATATACATTGGAAACTGTGGGAGGGGAAAGGATGAAGGTGAGAGGAGTTGAAGGAGGAGTAGGATTGGGTGAAGATGAGGGTACTTGGAGTATCAACATTGTGGGGGTTAATGGTCATCACACAACAAAGGGTTATAGTTGGCATTCAAACAGATAAGGGAGAGTGATCAGCTGATGGTTATCACCTTAAGGTGGGAGACAGTGGGTCATTTCCATATAAACTGCATAGCAGTTTGTGGGGTGTGGCCTACATACATAATTCCATGACTGCTTATAAAGCATTAATAATGTAGAACTCCGTTCTGATTAATGTTCATGTTGTATTTCTGATTGTGTCATGTGTTCAAGCTCTCAGCTCAACAACCACAGGCGGTTACACAGCTGCACCCACCATCACAAAAGGTATGGGGAGACAATTTACATTTTCTGTAACAAAAGAAACCATCGCACTTTCCCCACAACAACAGGCCATTTGCTAGAGCTTAGTTGAGACCATATGAGAATAGCAGAATTCAGACGATTACATTAGAAAGGAAAATAACGTATGTTGAGGCTAGTTTCTTTCACCGGCAATCCTTTGTTTTCCTGGTCGCCATATTTGTTCGCCCGTGCCTTTTTAGTTTACACCTCTCTTATATAGTTCAGTTGTCTGCTCCTTTTCTGCTCTGCACATTGGTTTCTCTCAGGCTTGCCGGTGGCTCACTCAGTTTATGTTGGCTTTACATGTGGCAGGTCTGGGTTCGACCCGCCTGGAATCACTCATTACAAAAAGACTCAGTCTGATTGGTTGAGGGGGTGATCCTAACTCTAAAAGACTCAGTCTGATTGGTTGAGGGGGTGATCCTGACTCTAAAAGACTCACTCTGATTGGTTGAGGGGGTGATCCTGACTCTAAAAGACTCAGTCTGATTGGTTGATGGAGTGATCCTGACTCTAAAAGACTCAATCTGATTGGTTGAGGGGGTGATCCTGACTCTAAAATACTCAGTCTGATTAGTTGATGGAGTGATCCTGATTCTAAAAGGCTCACTCTGATTGGTTGACGGGGTGTCCCTGACTCTCTCGCTATCTTAGTAAGACGTTTCAGTGACTTGTATTCTTCATCAGAATGAACAGTCTGGAGTAAGAAGGTCTCTCTCTGAAGGTCTCAGAGTTCAGAAAGTCCTTACTACTCCCGTATACTCCATCTTCTTTTACAGCTGTCAGTGCTGTCCCTACTGTATGTGGATACAGAGGACACTCAGCTCAGATTAGATGTCCCTACGAGTCTAAATATAAAACCTACAGAAAGTATCTCTGCAGAGGAGAATGTTCTACTCTACCCTGGAACACTAAAGACATCCCTGTTCAGTCTGGAGCTACTGCTAAAGATCAGAGATTCTCTCTGAATGATGACACAGCAGCTAGAGTCTACACCATCACCATCACTGATCTGAGAACTGAGGATGAAGGAACATACTGGTGTGCAATACAGATGTCTAATCTATTGCCTGATCTCTACACAAAGATTTGGTTAAAGGTTGAACCGGGTGAGTAACAGGCAGACTGAAATCAGACTGATTCGAGTGAGTCATTAACAGAGAGATATAGATAATAACCTTCCTGTGTGGTCAGTAAGATATTAACGCTGACAGATTCACTCATTTTATGCTGTCTCTATTTTCTCATTAGACCCCTCTCCTGCTTCCATCAGGATAATTAATAGTGCTATGTTAGAGTAGGCAGATACTCTGTTGTTCAGATATTCAGGAAAGCAAAACCACAGTGCCTGAAATGAAAGACATACATACTACATACATAATTCCATGACTTCTATTAAAGCATTAATAATGTAGAGCTCTGTTCTGATTAATGTTCATGTTGTATTCTTGATTGTGTAATGTGTTCAAGCTCTCAGCCCAACAACCACAGACAGTTCCACGACTGCACCCACCTGCACAGAAGGTATTTAGTCTTCTACATGGTCTTGTGTGATTCTAGTTCTAGACATCGTATCATCACAGTCCATAGAAAAACACGTCCTACAAATTAAATATGTTTTAAAATGAACTATATTCTACTCTATTTTGATATTAGCAATTTAAGCACATTACTGCTGTTCTATGTGATAAATACTATATACAGTGGAGGAAATAAATATTTGATCCCTTGCTATTTTTTTGTAAGTTTGCCCACTGACAAGGATATGAACAGTCTATTATTTTAAGGGTAGGTTTATTTTAACAGTGAGGTATAGAATATTACATTGTATAAAATATATAAATTTAATTGCATTTTGCAGAGAGAAATAAGTATTTGATCCTCTACCAAACATTAAGAGTTCTGGCTCCTACAGACCAGTTAGACGCTCCTAATCAACTCATTACCTGCATTAAAGACAGCTATCTTAAACTGTCACCTGTATAAAAGACACCTGTCCACAGACTCAATTAATCAGTCAACCTCTAACCTCTCCAACATGAGCAAGATCAAAGAGCTTTCTAAGGATGTCAGGGACCAGAAAATAGACCTGCACACGGCTGGACTGGGCTACAGAACCTTCAGTAATACTCTGGGTGAGAAGGAGACAACTGTTGGTGCCATTGAAAGAAAATGGAAGAAATACAAAATGACTATCAGTCGACCTCGATCTGGGTCTCCATACAAAATCTGACCTGGTGGGGTATCCTTGATCATGAGGAAGGTGAGAAATCAGCCTAACACTACACAGGAGAACTTGTTAACGATCTTAGGGCAGCTGGGACCACAGTCACCAAGAACACCATTGGTAACACATTAAAATCCTGCAGTGCCCGCAAGGTGCCCCTGCTCAAAAAAGCCCATGTGCAGGCCCATCTGAAGTTTGCTAGTGAACACCTGGATGATTCTAATAGTGACTGGGAGAAGGTGCTGTGGTCAGATGAGACAAAAACGGAGCTCTTTGGCATTAACTCAACTCGCTGTGTTTGGAGGAAGAGAAATTCTGACTATGACCCAAAGAACACCGTCCCCACTGTCAAGCATGGAGGTGGAAACATTGTGTTTTGGGGGTGTTTCTCTGCTAAGGGCACAGGACTACTTCAGCGCATCAGTGGGAGAATGGATGGAGCCATGTACCGTAAAATCCTGAGTGACAACCTCCTTCCCTCCGCCAGGACATTAAAAATGGGTCATGGCTGGGTCTTCCAGCACGACAATGACCCAAAACATACAGCCAAGGCAGCAAAGGAGTGGCTCAGAAAGAAGCACATTAAGGTCATGGAGTGGCCTAGCCAGTCTCTAAACAGTAATTCCATAGAAAACTTATGGAGGGAGCTGAGGGTCCGAGTTGCCAAGCAACAGCCTCAAAATCTTAATGATTTATAGAAGATCTGCAAAGAGGGGTGGACCAAAATTCCTCCTGACATGAGTGCAAACCTCATCAACTACAAAACATGTCTGACTGCTGTCCTCGCCAACAAGGGTTTTGCCACCAAGTGTTAAGTCTTGTTTGCTAAAGGGGATCAAATACTTATTTCTCTCTGCAAAATTTTCCATCTCTCACTGTTAAAATAAACCTACCCTTAAAATAATAGACTGTTCATATCTTTGTCAGTGGGCAAACTTACAAGCGATTTTATAAACTCTATATATATATGATTGGGGGGTGTGGCCTACATACATAATTCCATGACTTCTATTAAAGCATTAATAATGTAGAACTCTGTTCTGATTAATGTTCATGTTGTATTTCTGATTGTGTCGTGTGTTCAAGCTCTCAGCTCAACAACCACAGATGGTTACACAGCTGCACCCACCAGCACAAAAGGTATTTAGTCATCTATATGGTCTTGTGTGATTCTAGTTGTAGTCATCGTATCATCACAGTCCATACATAGAAAAACACGTCCTTCAAATTAAATATATTTGAAAAGGAACTATATTTTACTCTACTTTGATATTAGCATATATAATTAAAGCACATTACTGCTGTTCTGTGTGGTAAATACTACTAACTTGATTGTGTAATGTGTTTAAGCTCTCAGCACAACAACCCCGGCTGGTTCCACAACTGCACCCACCAGCACAAAAGATATATACTGATCTATATGGTCTGTATTGAGTCCAGTTAGCTTACAGGACCCGGTCGGGTTCTTAATGCATATTCATTGGGCCTTTCTTGATGATGCGTCGTCCTTATACTTGATCATCTCTACTGTAGGCTAAACATTAAGCTGATCTGCTTACTGCACACAACATTTGCACACCTGCCAACCTTCACATACTGAACTTGTCCAGGACTTGTTTTACTCTACTGCATATTTACTTCTTGTTCTAGACATCATATCATCACAGTCCATAGAAAAACACATCCTACAAATTAAATAGGTTTTAAAATGAACTATAATTTACTCTACTAGTAATCTTAGTTTTGTTTTAGTTTTCTGTGCACATATGGACTTGCGTGTTTTTGTCTTTTTTTGCACTATTACTTTCTTATCTCTTGGTTTTAATCACGGCACTGGAGAAGTAGGTTAATAGTGTTCCAATATACTGTACATACTTGTGTTGGGATAAATGACAGTGAACGGGTCATTGAATTGACCTGCACCTTTGTCATGACTCTGAATTATCATAAGTGCTGTTCTCATAACAAACTCTTTCTTCTCAGGTCTGAATATCACAGCTCTTGAAGCTTGCAAGGTCTGGAGACGCATATGCACTTCCTTCAAACATCATTAATAGCCGTAGCTAACTGTGCCAGCTTCAACATGTTTAAATGACCCGCCTACTTTGTCTTCTAGGCCAATGCCAACCCGGAGTGTACCAACAGCGTGTTGATTGAGATTGACCGCATAACTGATCAAGTGTTACCAAAGGAAGTAAGTAGTCTGCTGGTCCTAATGAGCACTTTAATGGTAACCTGCTACTCAGACGCTTCTCTCAGTATACTGTTGGAGCATGTCTATGATGTCTTGGGCGTTTTAACTAATGATGTCATGCTTATTTATATACTGTACCTGTCCAAAGAAAAACAAGTGTCTCCAAAATGCCACTTTTACAGGAGAGGGCAAAAACCTCAGGTAACTTTAATGTAAGCCAATGGAACCAGACTTTTGACCAAGCGGTGCTGGGCCATTTCTATTGGTCCATTAATCATGAAAAAGCAGCTGTTGTGTTCAAAAGCATGAAAGTAAAAACGGACAAAAATGGAGACATGTTTTTCATTGGAAAGCCACGATATACAATTCATGTTCTACCTGATCGTTAACAGGTTGTGGAGGACACATTGAAGTTCCTTACTGATCAACAAAACAACCTGCTCGTTGGAAAAACTAGCCAAAAAGAACTGGCACACGCTTTCAGTCGCTTACTGAACGCCACTGACAAGCTGTTGTGTACTTTGGTGAAGAATGTAGAGACCAATTCTTCTGTTAGCATCTCCCTTCACACTATAGGTAACCCTGTAGGCATGCCATGTACTGTGAAAGCTTTACTTACACTGTTGTACTCTTCATTATTAGATATGGACCCAATTACCTGCCTTATGTTTTTCTATTAGAGGCTCGTGTTTTTGAAGTTGGACCAAAATATTCCCTGGAGACAGTCCTTCAGCTGGACACACCGAACGCTCAAATGGACATTGATCTCTTTGGGATTTCTAAACATACAACGAATCATGGTATGACCATTAGTGATACAACAGAACAACCAGAGTTCATTAATTTTCAATGGGAACTGTTGATTTACACCAACAGGAGGTAATGGGAACACTGGCAGTGTGGAGTTGGTGGAGTCAGCAACATGACAGTTAAATCAAGTTTAACTTCATGCCAATTAGGAGCAAAGTAATATGGCAACTACAGTCCCAATAGGAACTGAGCCGTGTGGGAAGCGCTGTATCTACCCCCACTATAAAACCATACTCTCCATTTTTGGTTTAGGTCCTAGATAAAGATGGAGCAATGGTGATGGTGCTTTCACCTGTGAATCTGGAGCAGTCTCAGTTTTATATATTCTCTGGATGACCAAACTATGTGAACCTCTAGAATTATCGATTTGTTTGTGAACGGATTCCAAAGGTTTAGGCAATGAGCGACCAGCGATTTGGGCGACAAGAAGCAAAATGTTGCTGCCGGTGTGAACGCAGCGTTAGTGATATTTCTACCTGCCTGTTCATCATATCACATTGATTTATTTAGACTGCTGCTTGAATGTGACCTGGAATGTGATCAGGTCTTCTTAAAAAATAGAGAAGGGTAACTTATTGAAAATAGGAACATAAACATTTATGTATATTTCCATCCATTTAATAAATATCATGATCCAATTTTATATATATATATTTTGGATGACCGAAATACGTGAACCTCTAGAATTAACGGTTTGGTGTGAAACTAGCTGACTGCATTCCAGCAAATGACCCTCATGCCAGCTGTGGTTGACCTCTGTTTACCACTCATCTATGCTAGTGCATGCCATATCTTATATAAATGACATTCATAAGAACCCTCTACACACGTCTGTATATGTAGTGTTTTATGGAGATATGAGGCAAAATCATGTATGTTATAGCTTCAATAATAAAAATGTATCTTATAGGGAATTAGCTGTCCATTTCAGCAGAGTCACACAATGTCAGCTGCGATGAAAGGTGGAAAGATAGTATCACAGTTTCGCATGGTGTGGCTGCTATTGTTTCAGGACAGCACCCTAACTGTAGCCTACATTAGCTGTCTGGACCTCATTCCAAACTCCCCCCTGCAGAAACTCCACCAGTCAGTTTAGGAAGAATGGTTAAACCAAAAGAGGTTTCGCATTTTGGGAATGGTTCCTGAGGGGCTGAGGTATGACCTTCTTAAATGAAAGTCCACCAACAGTCCGGAGTTAGAGAAGTTGTATTGTTAGGAATGGGCCAAGATTCCTCCAAGTCCGTGTGTAGGGCTGATTAACAGATCCAGAAACGGTATGGTTGAAGTGACTGCTGCTTAATGAAGACAAGAAAGAGAATTAAGGTTAGATCGCTAATCTGATACCATTAGAACATCAAAATCCAACATTAAAATCTAAAATAAATAAAAGGCCATTAAAGAGCATGAGCTTTTATACAGTGCTGGGAATTACTGTCTAGTTCACTCAGTCACACAATGAAATGCGATGAAAGGAGAAAGATATGATCTAGTTATCGCATGGTGTTCATTATGTGTTTCAGGGCACGCTGCTGTAGCCTTCATGAGCTACACCAATATGTCCAACTCCAGCCTCTTCAATATGACTACCCACTTAGGGACGCTTATGATGTCCACCGTGGTCTCAGCTACGCTCCCCAAAACCCTCGACACGAACCTCACCAAGCCAGTCAATTTCACCCTGAAACACCCCAAGGTGAGTTAGTCGCTTCTGTCTGGAGTCAGAGTCAGGAGAGACCATTCAGTATGTAAACAGTGTTTGGAAATCCTTCGCAATATGGAAGAGTGACTGGTGATTTCGGGGCATGTAAACAACACTAGACAATCAAATCTGGTGTTCAGGCGCGTACATTACACAGTATTAACACATGTGCCTACAGCTCTCCTCTACAGAGAACACGGTTCATTTGCTGAATGAATGGCCTGTGAAAAATGAATAGCACATTTCATATTCCATACTTTAGTTTCAGACGTGGTAAACTCAGCAAATAAACTGAAATTAAGCACAAAAATAAAATAATTTATATAACTGTGTTCTCCTAAGAAGCTGTGTTCACTTGTTTTTCTGTAACCTGAAAAACCAACAAAACATCCACCAGGTTCATATACAACCTGTAGACAGGATGCATCCCATTTGGAACATGTGTAAAAGGCTCAGTACGTCTGGCCCAAAAGCTAGCATAGCAACATCCCACATCCTCATGAGTTACACAAACACGCTGAACTTCAGCCAGGTCACTGAAACAACAACCCAATGATGAGCACCAGCATTTGAATGTAGGTAGCCATGCTAAAGGCTGTACACCTAAACTGGGCTAACAAGTATTGGCCAGTGTTGCTCACTGTTGTTTACTTAATTTAGAATTTTATAGATATTTCATAAAATACAGTATAAGAGCCAGTAAATGTGGAGCAGCAAACTGGTAGCTTTAATAATGAATGTGCTGCATTTTAAAGCCTCAGAAATCTAAATTAGCCAAAAGACCAGATAGAGTTCCACCATAAACACTGTCGTGTGCCATAGAGGGATGAGTGTATTCAGAAGTTTGTGTTTTTCTGTTTTCGTTGTAACATTTTCACATTTAAACTTCAACTTAAACTCTATTTTAGCTCTAGGTTTAATTATTTTGTGTGGAAAGTGCCGTTGGATTGCGGCTCAAGTTCGTCGTACACTGTGCAATGATAATATTGGTATCTCATCTTTCTTATCTTGTCTTAAACCAGCGTATGAAGTAAACAGCATTTTGTCCTTCATCCCTCAGGAGCTGGGCTCCAGTGGTACACCTCTCTGTGTGTACTGGAAGGAGACCGACTGGGTCACGGATGGCTGTACACGTATACAGACCAACAGCAGTCATACTGTGTGCTCCTGTAGTCATCTCTCCACCTTCGCTCTCATCATGCAGATCAACCAATCAAAGGTAAGCAGAGGCATGTTAACCTGGTGGTCATGGGTCATACGGTATATTAATGCCATTTAAAACTAGACTGTGTATGAAGTAGGCACGCTCCGTCCTAGGTTACTTGGCAACAAAGCTATTTGATCTCTGATCTTCTTTGGGATGGGTGGTGTTGGCGAGATATTCCAATTGCACCACTTTGAACCTTATACTGTATTAACTGGACATAAAGTTCATATCATGTCCAAATTATGCCATATCATATTTACATTAGAAAGAAGGTTAATAACATCTATAAAAGGCAATATCTTTATATAACATATGCCATCAAATATTATCTACGTCACATGGAAATCCCATTTCAATCACAGATTATGGCCTTCTTGTGACATTGTGAGGATTATGGTTATTGGAACCTAGTGGTTGTCGTTATCAGATTAAGAGAAAAGCTCCGCACTGATGGGAAATTGTTTTCTAGCTTGTTGATTGTGTTGCACTGCTGTTGTCCCTGGGATGCAAATAAGACAGATCCTGTTTTAAGTCCTTTTTAAAAAAAGACATTCGACACATATTTCTGTGCTAGTGTTGATGAAAGGTATTCAGAAGGAAAGGTGTTTAAAGGGAACAGGAGAAAGCAGGTCACAGGTCACTGGGTGGTGTAACGGAAGGCACTGTAACCAGATTTTTCTAATCAGTTTTGGGCCATTTCTGTTGGTCTGTTGTAAATGAAACCGAAACACAACAAGCACAATAAGCGTCACCTGTGACTGAAATCTACCTTATAGCCTTTAATAGGCTTCGCTTCACAAGCACAAGTAATAGCTGGTGTGGCAAACTGCACACGTTTCTGGGTGTGGGCCTCACAGAATTGGGCCAGATTTGGTGGATGCCTACCCTGGCACAATTCAGCTACTTCCTTCACACTATGGTTTTTGGGACACCCAAATCCAGTCACTCCTTTTAGCCAGACAGATTATGGCCTTCTTGTGACATTGTGAGGATTATGGTTATTGGAACATAGTGGTTGTCGTTATCAGATTAAGAGAAAAGCTCGGGCACAGCCCTAGAAATAAGTTTTCTAGCTTGTTGATTGTGTTGCACTGCTGTTGTCCCTGGGATGCAAATAAGACAGATCCTGTTTTAAGCACTTTTTAAAAAAGACATTTGGGACATATTGGAACATCACGGCCATAAACCTTGTGAGATAAGAGCACTGGGGTGAGTTTGGAGCTGATATACTGTTATCCACTGGAGTTTATAAAGTTCACTCTGTAGTTTTTACAAGGCGCCCACATTCAGTATGGCTGCTGAAGTACAGTATGGTCCTCATTAACTGTGCTACACAGACTAGTGGATATTTCAACTGTCTGAACCAGGAGGTGTAGTCCTGTTGTTGTACTCAGATATGGATGTCTATGTAACAACAATATACGTCCATACCAACATTAACTGAAGTCAGATTAAACTGAGGAAATACAGTATGTGACACTGTGAGCATCATTTTCCATCTACTGGTTGATTGCTCATGCCTACAGAGCACAGTCCCACTCATTCTGATTGCCTGTTGAATATTACTTCAGACTAGCCATCGCTTGGAAGTGATCAGCGCAGTGGCCGTGACATGGGGGCTGGTGTTCCTGGTCTTGTCTCTTTTGACCTTCGCCCTCTGTCGGAGGAACCCGAGAGTGGTCAGCGTGGCTCGGATCAACCTGTGTATAAGCCTGCTGTTGGCCCATCTTCTCTTCCTGCTCACCCAGACGTTACTAAATCACAGATACCAGGTAAGCGTCATTTCATACACTGATCAGGTTCCTACCTATTCGCCGCCTCTGGCCTTCTGCGAACGATGGCACTTACCCACAATCCAAAGACTGCAGGTGATGGATAACAGGCAGGCTTAATACCCCCATATGGAAAAAGGAAACCTTCTTATCAGCAGTCTGTACTTTAATCTGAAGAATTAGAACTGGTAGAGCTGCAGCGGCCTGTGATGACCAGCTCAGCTATGGACTAAATGAGCTTCTGAACTAGAATTAGGCTTTAGGTTGGAACGTTAATGATGGATACACTGTAAAACCGTAACACTGAATAGGAGTGTCATCTAATGTATATGACACAGATCGAATATCCAGTAACACTTCCTATGACTCACGGTGCTGTCTAAAACATGATACAAGTTGTTATAAGACATAATAACTTTCTAATATCGTTTTGTATCCTCATATGATGAACGCAGTGGAATAGGTGACTACAGCGCCATTAGTGCCTAATGAATGAGCTTCTATTAAAGACTGGTGGACTGAAAGACACTAGAGTCTCTTCACCTACACTGAGCTGATGAGTCCTGTTCCAGAAATGATAATAGGACATTAGAGCCGTAATAAATCATGCCCATGTTACTCTCCATACTTAAGTACATCTGAAGGTCCATACTTTTGTACTGTTACTCTCCATACTTAAGTACATCTGAAGGTACATACTTTAGTACTGTTACTCTCCATACTTAAGTACATCTGAAGGTACATACTTTAGTACTGTTACTCTCCATACTTAAGTACATCTGAAGGTACATACTTTAGTACTGTTACTCTCCATACTTAAGTACATCTGAAGGTCCATACTTTAGTACTGTTACTCTCTATACTTAAGTACATCTGAAGGTACATACTTTAGTACTGTTACTCTCCATACTTCAGTACATCTGAAGGTACATACTTTAGTACTGTTACTCTCCATACTTCAGTACATCTGAAGGTACATACTTTAGTACTGTTACTCTCCATACTTAAGTACATCTGAAGGTACATACTTTAGTACAGGTACTCTCCATACTTAAGTACATCTGAAGGTCCATACTGGAGGTAGTACTGTTACTCCAGTGGAGGACAAAAGGGTGGAGCTTCTACTGACACTGGAGGAGTATTCTACCTTGGGGATCTCTAATTAGCTTAAGTACATGCATATGTGCTTCATCCATCACTGAGGAATACCAAGTTGGCCTACCCATATAGGCTCTTCTGCCAGTGCCACTGGATGAGTCCATTCAAGTCAAGGCAAAGCAGATATTTATTAGGCACATGCTATTTGCACCCGGGTATATGCAGCAGTGTGTGCTATTTGCACCAGACATTATGGTTTTAGCAGAGATTAGTACTATTCTTTTGTGTTTTGTGACAAAACACATTTTACTTACAAATTATTTTACAAGAGGTGAAGATACTTTTGTTTGGGGTTATGGGGTGGACCTCAGAGTTTGTTCTTATTGAATTTTGTTTTTCACTTGTGAGTCTCTTCTTTGTTTTTCTATACCATGCTCTTAGAATTTAAATAGCAATTTAATTATCCTAAGTCGCTTGCCGTTAATGGCAGTAATCACATGCTAAATACTGCATTATAATATACACTGCCAGTGATAAATGATAATGTTAAAACAAAATGTAACACAAGTTAATATAAAGTCTGTAGCACCCTCATATGTACACCACACTGTATGATATATATATATATATATATATATATATATATATATATGTATATGTATATACAAATATACTTCCTGCCAGTACATTATCAGCCCCTTTAATTTAATTTAATTTCACAGAATGCAGAAGACAGATTTCTGGATGGTTTGTACATTTTTTAAAGAAGTGAATTGGGGTTTTTATTATTTACATCATGTTTAAATAAATTTAACAAAGAAACCCAAAGAATAAGATTTCTTAACATGCCTATACCAGGCGTGAGCAAGTGGGGTATCAAGCCCCCGGCTTTGAGCTATAGAGAAGTGGAACTGTGTTCTCTGGAATTATGTTATTTTTAGGTTAAGTTGGGGGGGGTGGACCTCACAAGATTTACTCTTTATTAGTCCCTGCTGCTATAATCCAATCCCGAATGTATAGCCGGATCTCATTCACTTGGCTTTGCTTCATGGATGCAGGATCTCCAAATCTCAGAAGAGCTTCAGCATTCTGAAAAATCACACACACACACACACACACACACACACACACACACACACAGAGTGAATACACATCCACTGCAAAACACCCCCTGAAATTCTGAAATGTCTTTTTAAGAAGCTGATTGGTTAACCCCTAGAATCCTAGATTTGTTATTCAGTTATTAATTTGCAGAAACAGTTGTGAATTATTTGGTAACAGGTTAGCATATCTTGTGGAGTCCCACAGGGTACTAAAATCTGCAGGTCAGGTTGTCTCCAGGAGCATCAGGTTGGAAAACACTGGACTAAAGCCAGGCCTACAATTTGGTGCTTGATCAGAAGTGACAGACTTTTGAGAGAGCAAACAAGTGTACCTTTTACCCTACGATCAAGCTCCAGAATAACGAGAGAGTTTTATTTTACAACTGTTCACTCAGCACAGGGAAATACATGGCTACATAACATTTGCAACAGCTGATTTGTCAAAGCATTCTCTTTTTCAAATTCATGGTTTACAGTTTTTCACAGTCGCTAACATCCTTTTGTCTGATCTGTAGTCACATTTTCAAAACTCTAAATGCACTTAACACATCATCTGTCTGTTGTGGACTATGCTACTGATATAATTAATTTAGCTATCATACAATATCCATTCAATTAGCATGTTTTTATCACGCTTCAATTTTCTGAGTGATGCATGAGTGACGGATTCTAAGAGGAAATTATCTCTCGTTTGGAAAAACTTTTTCTTTTGATTGTAATTCAGTAGCCGTGCATTTCAGTATAATGGTTTACATCGTCGTAATCCTGAGAGACTGCCCGTTCGATTAGTATATAATTTTGTCCACATTGGCTAAAAATGGCTTTAGGAAAAATATGAATATGCATACTTTACCTAAAAAAAAAAATCAATAAAGTTGTCCGGGCAAGGTATTTTGCGACCGAAATATATATTTTCTGAAAGAAACTAAAGATAAAATGGCAAAATCAATAAAAAGCAGAGATCTAAGCTTTAATATGGTATCTTGGTTGCCTATATTGGACCTGCAATGCTTTAGATATACTGCTAGATATTCACAGTGACGGATTTGTAGCCCATCGACGGGCTATGGCGTTTTAAGTCGTTAACCTGAAAATAATCCAGTAATTAGAGTCTCTCAGTACATTCACTGCCAATATAACTTAGAAAGCTTTGAGAGTGATCTTAATACTACACATTACAAGCTTCAAAACTACCTCAGTATGGACGAAACATGATTAAAAATAGCTAGCTGACATTAGAAAACTACTAGCCAGCAATTAGCTAGCTAAATTAATCAGAATAAGCAACAAAATACAAAACTTTTAACTTATTAACTAAGATAAGGTTAGATACAAGTTACCTAACTGCCTCAAACTTTAATTCAAGCAAATAACTTAAACTGAGATCCACCAAAACATTAGCTTAGCTTATTCATTGAATTAGCTATAGCTAGTAGTTTGATGGTCGAGTAAAGCTAAACCGAAAAATGTATTTCTTGTAAGCTAATAAAAAAAATATAGCTACATTTACCACGAACTGGAATTAACTTTACTTCTGAACTTCGTTTTAGAAGAGATTTCTTCATTGTCTGTGAACATAAAATAAAGTAAGTAAGATGACGTTTGTTTGCAAGTTAGCTATAATGCTCCAATTAGCTCAAATATATCAGTGTTCAGTCAACAGTGTTCGTTGGACAACAATTCTCACACTATTTCTTAAATATATATCTTAAAATGTAGAGTTAAATTGAGTGATGGACCTTTATACATAACTATTAACCAAATTCTGCTTACCATTTCCTACTGTCTCCGTTTCCCATCGGTTCCTTTTAATTTGCGCCTGTTCGCTCCCTCGCATTCATTGGTAGACATGCGCAGATGGGTTTGCTTTCTTTTTTTAAAATTGAGGGGTGAAAATAGCCTCGCTGTGTGGCAAATGCTACTTGTACCCGGGTGCAAATAGACACTCCGTATTTTTTTATTATTAATGGGCCGTCACAATGAAGGATAGTAGTACGCTGTATATTGTGATATAGCTGTACACCTCTCCTTCATTCTGCCTATCTACAGTTGGCGTGTGCAGTGCTGGCAGGCATCCTGCACTTCCTCTTCCTCTCTGCCTTTGTGTGGATGTTCATTGAGGCGCTGATGCTCTTCATCGCTGTGCTAAACGTGTCACGGCCTAAATCGAAGCAGAAGGTGGTGCTGAGGTGGAAGCGTTTGACTCTGCTTGGGTATATGGTTGCTTTGGTTGTGGTGGGCATCTCTGCTGCAGTGGTACCTGATGGACACGGCAGTGAAAGGTAAGTGTGGAGAGTGTTGGTAGGTGTTTTTGTTTTGGTAGATTTGTTGTCATGTGCCACACATCCAGAAAGCCTGGTGTCACTCCACCTCCACCCCTACCGCACCATCTGCATGGTATGGATTATCACAGGACACCATTAGGAACCTCCACAGCTCCATACTGAGACGTCTGGCATGTTGGGTTAGCAAACACGGCGGCCCGACGCCATACTGAGAGGCAGACTGCTGTATGTGTAGCTCAATAAATATTGATCATATCAGTCTAAATCTATCATCAGTTATTGATCCTGGTCACCTTTATCTTCCTTCCCAACAGCACCGCACTCCCACACCTCCTTCTGGGTTCCATTATTGACATTATCTCTATATATATGTATACACACACAGTATAAATCTTTCCACTCCAGTTAGTCGAGTTCTTTGACCATCAATGTGTTGTAGGTGCTGGCTGAAACATGAAAGAGGCTTCCTCTGGAGTTTTCTGGGCCCGGTTTGTTTCCTCCTCGCAGTAAGTACTGATGGAACCGTCACAGTCACATTAGAGAACACTGGTTCAGAAGGGCTTTCTTTATTGTTGTGGTTTTATTGAGATGATCTCCATCAAATGAACTAAGAAACTAGTTGTGTCAGGTTAAACCTCATCCTGACCTTGTTTTCCTTACATTCACAGTGCAACACAATCCTCTTCAGTCTGATCGGAATCAGGCTGGGATCTTCTCTGGCTCGTCTGAACAGTCAGGTTTCACAGATCAGACAAACCAGGTACCATAAACCTTCATTTCTGTCAGGGTCATTTCTTAATTCGGTCTAAACAGTAGATCTGAACAGATCTCAGTTCTGAATATCATGCAGGTGTATTTTCATGATCAGGTCTGATGTGACAGGTAGATGCCTGATTGAGGTTAATTCCACTGGGTCTGATCTACTGATATTCTACTATTTCTGTTATTATTTGATTTCAATAAAGTATTATTAACATGCTGTACTTTATGGCTTAAATACGATTATAATTGTTCTAAAATACTTTTGGCAAAGTCATTTCTTAATATTGATCGCTCTAAGAAAAAAAAAAAAAACTTAATACAATTTATATACTTAATATATTTACAAAATTATTTAACACATTTCTACCTTAAACTTAGTCACTTATTATTATTATTATTATTATTATTATTATTATATATTTTTTATTATTGGTATCTTGTTTGCGTATGTAATTACAACACAGCACATTTTGCCACATTTCACATATAAAGAATAATGTTTTTAAAATCTCTTAATTTCTTAATTTTAGTCAGTACTGAACAGATGAGTAATTACCAGCTGCTGGCTTGATGGGTCTCATTAGCCTTATAAAGCCCTCAGAATGCAAGCTTATATAATATTTACCAATATTTACATACACATATTTACAGACGTTCACACCTGACATATGGCTCCAAGACCAAAACATCCACATAGGCTACATCTCCTTCCTTTCCTCTCTGTAGGACCATTTTGTTTAAAACCACGGCCCAGCTGGTCATCTTCGGCTGCCCATGGCTACTGGGACTGTTCACCAGCAACAGCGAGACACTGCAGATTATCTTCCTGATCCTCACCTCCCAGCAGGGCACCTTCATCTTCATCGTCCACTGTGTCCTCAGTAAAGAGGTCAGTCGTCTCTGTACTACCCACCAAACTGAGAGAGGAGTGTATGGTGTTATTGATGGCAGCTCACAAAATCCCCAACCTTCAAAACATGCAGTCTGATCTCTCTCTCCGTAGCACACATCAGCCTTACAGCTTCTGCAATAGGTGTTGTGTAGGTCAGCCATTATTTTCTAGCTTCCTGGAGACACTCGTTCCCACACGTACTACCACTTAGCTACATTGACCTTCAGAGCTGTTTAGACAGCTGATTGCAGTTTAGTCCCATACAGGATCAGAAATAATGGTTGCTAAATGGTTCTTGGTTTAAATGCCTGGTTCCAGATAAACTGTTCGTTGGTAAACGCTCAGGCTCCGGTAGATGCTGCATGAGGATGATAGGACTAGAGAAGAGGTGGTACAGTGGTGCAATGACTCTAAAGCAGATGTAGTTGAATCTGCAGGTGTATGGAGGCGTACGGTCATACAGGTCTACCAGCAGTGGCTAAAATCCCAGTCTACAGGGAATTCTTCAGAACTGTGCCAGAGAAGGCTTCCACCAAATCTGGACCATCTGACCAATTCCTTGATGCAGGAGTGTCTGAACATTGATGTGGTCTACATCCAAAAACGTGCAGTACATGCCAAATCCAGTCACCAGACAATAAATTACCCCCCTCTGACTGAAACGTACCCAGTAGCGTGTAATGTCTCCATGAGCACCAATAACAGCTTTGATTAGATTTGACATGGACTGGACAGGTTTCTGGATGTAGGCCACATCAACATTTAGCCACTCTTGCACTGAAGAATTGGTCAGGTGGGTCAGATTTGGTAGATGCCTTCCCTGGTGTTGGACTGGTTGTTCCAGGTCGTCCTACAGACTCGCAAATGCCAAAACCTGGTTGTCCAGCAGCTCAATGTAGACGTTCAAATTCACCTCAACCAAAGAACCCATCTCCACTTAGCTACAACACCCTCAGAACATCACAGAGGGTACTCGCTGGTTTTCTGGGGGGCTTATTTTGCACTAAGTCACTTACCTGCTTAGAACCTACAACCTATTAGGCCTTTAGGAGTCAGTTAGTAAGACTGTCCTGTGGTTACCCGCCTTGTACCCAGGAGTTTTTACATCACGCATATCCTGCTACCGCTTATAACCTGCTTCCCTGATATGTAGCTTTGTCTGGACGCCCTGCTGAGGTGCTCGTACAGTGTAGCTCAGGACTTCTGATCTGATCTCTGTCCTGATTGTACACGCTATCTGACACCGTTTGATGTCTACTTCCAGGTGAGGCAGGAGTACAGGAGGCTGCTGTGTGGGTTTCAGACTACCTTCACTCCAACCACCGTCACTGATGTCCAAACCACACAAACATGAAACCCAAACCTACACGGCTATGATGATTACAGTGTCTATGGGGGTAAAGGCTGAGGTGCCTGAACACAGTGTCTCGTGTAAAGGTTCTGCAAAGATGCATCGTATGGAAACGTTCTTCTTCAGGAAACATTACACTGTAGTATTACGGGGTAAATTTGTGCTCCTTTAACAGTGAATATTTTGTTTTTAGGCATTTATATCTTCGTTTTGTGTCATAGTGATCTATAAATGTTATAAAAATATAATTAATGATATTGCATTGTATGTATGTGTTGCAGGATTATGTTTGTATACTCTGTGGAATTTTTTATTTTTTTTAATATGATGTTATTTTTTAGGGATCCATCGAGCCAGGTATGATACTGTATTGCATGAACAAAGTTTTTGGTTTGTGTTTGTCTGTGTGAGTGTGTGTGTGTGTGTGTGTGTGTGTGTGTAGTAGTGTGTGTAGTAGCTATAGACTTGGTGTGTTGGGATCCCACAGCTCATTTAAAACCCAGTAAATGATGGGAAATTCAGAACAGCAGGTATCCCACTATACAAGCCATTGACTATATATATACTAATGGAACTCTCACTGCATGTATAGCTCACTGTCCACCCTAAAGACTCACCCGACAGCTTACAACGCATAATTACCAGTTTCAGAAGCTTTCTATTAAAAGGTTTTTGTACATTTAAAAGTTATTGGCAATCCTTGTGTTGATGTAACATGTTTCATTAATGTGGAAATGTTATTAAAATGTCCATCAAGCAAGGAATCAAGGAATGTTAACCTCTATAATGAACACAGGAAGACCGAGGACAGTGGCAGGGATCACCATTGAGCCAACAGTCTGGGCCTGCAAAGCAGATGCATTGCTAAGGTTTGTTGTTGACATTACTTAAGGTGTGCACTGGAGTACCAGAATTCTCTGACCCTCTCAGAGAGGGCCCTCTCTCTGACAAATGTAGGCTTGTGTTTACATACCTTCTAGATACGACTTTAGAATAAGACCTAGTGTTCCTTCCACGGTGAAGATATTCAGAAACTCAGTTCTGTCGTGTGTGCAGAGTTTCTGACTTGTAATGTTGAGCATGTGTCATTATCTCCTTCGTCTCTATGTAAGGATCCAAGCTGTGCCGCCTGCAGCCAGCAGAGGGCAGCAGCAGCGGCGCTGTTCTGGAGTGGGACTACAGGCCGGAACTTCAAACCCCAGTATGCCCCGGGCTGATCAAGCCAACAAGCTGCACCTGAGGCGTCAGCCATATAAGCCCCCATCAAACAACCATCTTTGCTACACCTTTGTAGAGAGGTAGCTGGTACGGTATGGCGTAGAGAGAAAAAGAAAAAGAAAAGAGCAGAGCAGAGCAGAGCGAAAAGGCAACTGCTTAGTAAATTAAATATATAAATAGCTACACAGAGTAGAGAGCGTGGGTCACTCTGAACGCAGAGACCCACGAAATCCCTTTTCTGTTAAACCCTCTCCTGTTTATTTCTGTTCTTTTATAAACTTCTGTTTTCGTTTGAGAACATTGTCCCTGGTAACTCCTTTGTTTGTTTTTCCCGCCATTTCTCCCTCACAAAACCCCTCCTGACTCACCTCACGTGTACTGCCACGTAGAGCAGCGGTAACACGTGAGGTTTTCACTCCGGAGGTCGGGGGCCCCCGCCTAAACCTCCTCACTTAAATACGTTCCCCCAAACAGTTCACTCCCCTCACACCTGCATCCACATCCAGGAAGTCTGTTTGCTTGTAGTATAAACCTTTATATCGCCACAAATGGGTTCCTGCCCTGTGTTTGGGTCCACACCCAACCGCACCGTGACACTCTAGGAGGTGCTGGATTTAGCATCGCTAACAGGACTTGTTACATGTTCAAGCATATCCACAGTTTCCACTCTCACGCTATACTGAAGAACAGAGGCGTCAGAATGTGCTACAGAGATCCCTGCTATATCCAGCACACCCACCACATAGGGGCTGCCTCCCAAACCGCACACTACAGCGCTAAACAGTGTGTACTGTAGTGCAGCACCGCTAGGCGCAGTAAATTATTGTTGCACGTAAAGTATAGTAGTATATGGTTTGGGATGCAGCCAGGCTTCTGATTGGCCAACTTGGCTTCCTTAGTCAGCAGTTAAACCTTTCTGCTTCATTATACACTACCAGTCATACATTCAGACACACCCAGCTAAATGGATGGTGTTGGTGATCTTAAAGACTCTACAGTCGTACACTGCACAGCTCCAACTGATGAGAGTCTATACCAGTCCATATCCTGATGTAGCACAGTATGATACTCCTCCATATCTCCACCTCTAATATATATTAAGTGGTGTAAAAACTTTGATCTTTTTTTCTGCACAGTGTAAAAGCTCTAGTTCTCCTTTCAGGTTAGGGAATATTAATGAGGGACCGACCAATAGAATCGCTCCAAACCTGCTTAGTAATAAATCTTGTTCTATCAGCTCCACTGCAGCTTGAGAAAGCTGGTTCATCCTCCTGTACAGCTCCACTCCGGAGGGTTTTAAGGTGGACTGCGTAATTCCACAAGCTGCTATGACTAGCCGTGTCTAAGCTATTGACTGGTAGTGTTCATATATTCATATTAATCAGCCATAACCGGCCACATTTAGACATTTTACATATCGTTAGGTATTAAGGACGACGTCATGACTTTGAACTGTAGATAAACCCTTTTCTACCTGTAGTCATACCTTCTCCAGTGAGCCTTGACATGCATTCTAGTGTCTTTCTTGGTAATGCTGATGGTTTAACAGCTGGAGCTGCCACTTTTGCATCCGTTTGATTGTATGAAGGTGATCATTTCTTTCTCAGTGTTCCAAAACAGACACAATGAAACGATAAAAGAATCGTTTTACTGTCATTTGTTCAACAAATTGATCCAATATTACAAACACGTGCTGAACAAACAATCTAAAACCGCTTGTGTTATCGGTACAGTATAGGGCAGGGGTCGGCAACCTGCGGCTCCGGAGCCGCATGTGGCTCTTCCATCCTTATACTGCGGCTCCGTGTGGCATGGGAAAATAAATGATAAATTTAATTGAAGTGTGCTTTTTGTGTTAGTTTTTTTTTAAGCTTATTGTGGTCTGGAAATAAAAATGTAAAAATTTAAATTAGAATAAAATTATATTTTATTATTTTTCGTCACACACGCGGAAGCCGGTATACCCGCCAAAACATATGACGTCTATTTATCGCGACTCCCAGGTAGGCCAAGTATGGAGAAATGTAAGAAACGAAAAATATCGAAAAATATACCCTATTCCTGGGTAGATTCATTTGCATTTACATCTGATGGGAGTGGCCTACCAGTATGCCTAATTTGTGGAGAAAGACTGGCTAACAATAAAAGGTCAAATGTCGCAAGACATTTCCAAAATAAACACAGCGCCTTTGCTGAAAAATATCCGGAGGGGGATGAGAGAAAAAAAGCTGTTTCGGAATTGATGCGGAAGGCTGATCTGTCGAAAAATCAATTCAAGAAGTGGGTGAAGTCTGCGAATTCAACTACATATGCAAGTTTTGTGGCCGCTCAGGAAATAGTCAGGCATGGGAAACCGTTCACAGACGGAGAATATATGAAAGAGTCATTCATTAAGATTTCAGAACACCTATTCGCGGACTTTAAAAACAAGAGTGAAATTGTGCAGAAAATCAGAGAGATGCCTCTCTCTGCGAAGACTGTTAAAGACAGAACCATAAAAATGGCAGAAAATATCACAAAACAGCAAATTAAAGATATCAATTCAGCTGCAGCATACTCTATCGCCTGTGATGAGTCCAAAGACAAGAGTGACATTGAACAAATAGCGCTGTTCTGCCGATATGTGAACTCTGCTGGACCACAGGAAGAAATGGTTGAGCTGATACCACTAAAATGCCAGACACGGGGGGAGGACATCTGTGAGGCTGTGCTTGATTGTTTAAGAGCCAAAGAAATAAAAACAACCCACCTAGTGTCAGTGGCTACTGATGGGGCACCGAGTATGACTGGAGCGCACAGGGGCTTTGTGGCCTTGCTGCAGAAGTCACTGAATAGAAAGCTGCTGACGTTTCACTGCATCCTGCACCAAGAGGCATTATGCGCGCAAACCTTTCCTCCAGAATGCATAGAGGTCATGAATGTTGTCATTCAGATTATCAATAAAATAATGGCAAAGGGTTTAAATCACCGTCAGTTCCGTTCGTTACTGGATGAGGTGGAGAGCACGTACTCTGATCTCATGCTGCATAACAGAGTCCGGTGGCTGTCCAGAGGAGAGGTTTTGAAACGTTTTGCTGCATGTCTGGAAGAGGTGAAAACTTTCATGAGCAGCAAAGGGCTCACCTTTCCTGAGCTGGAACAGCCAGAGTGGCTGGAAAAGCTGCACTTCATGGTGGACATGACAGCGAACCTGAACACGCTGAACACAACTCTTCAGGGGAGAGGAAGCACAGCGCTACACATGTTGGAGGAGGTGTTAGCGTTTGAGCGCAAACTGACAGTTTTAGCCAGAGATTTACAAAGAGGCACGCTGTCCCACTTCCCCTCTTTAAGGGAGTTCAAACAAGCTCACAAGGTGATCAATTCAGAGTATTTACAGTCTGCAATCACCACAATGCAAGAATCGTTTGGGAAACGATTCCATGATTTCAGAGAGGAAAAAAACACATTGTCCTTCCCCATCACTCCTCTGACCATCGATCCATCCCTTTTAAATGTGACTGCATTTGCAGGTGTAAGCCAACCTGATCTGGAGCTGGAGCTGGCTGACATAGCTGACAAAGACATGTGGGTGTCCAAATTCAAACGCTTGACAGAGGATCTTGAAGATGTTGCCCGTCAGAAGGCCACTCTTGTTCAGAATCACAAATGGAGTGATATTGAAAACCTTCCAAGACCGGACAAACTCGTGTTTGAAACATGGAATGCCATCCCTGACACCTACATAAACATGAAGAAATATGCATTTGGAGTCCTGTCGATCTTCGGATCCACATATGTATGTGAGCAGCTATTCTCCACCATGAACTACGTTAAAAACAAACACCGCACACGCCTCACAGACAACAGCTTACAGTCCTGCGTAAAGGTGAAAGTGACTTCGTACAGCCCCGATTTGCAGACGCTGTGCGCAGAGGTTCAGGAGCAGAAATCCCATTAACCAGGTAACATACATATTTAAGCAGATATTTTGCAAATATTTATTTTTTATTGTTTAGTGATCTAGTGCTTTTTTCTCTCACGTATTATTATTTTTTAAATTCAGGTCAAGGCTCCGCTACACGCTCCGAAAGCCCAAAGGCGATATAAGGATGACGGCTCACGGCATTTTTTTTTTTGTTTGCTGCGTGGATAATTTAAGTTTAGCTTTTTAATTCATTTGATAGAGACCTTCAAATCATCGTGTTGCTTTTTTTGTTATAATGTTTTCAATAATTCAAAATGTTGAAAATGTGTTCATTACATAAATAAAGTAAATATTCTCTGTCGCACTTCATGGATAAGCAACACGCTATAGTTGTTCATACAATAAAGGTAAGAAAAAGCAATATATACAGTGTTACCTTCATTTTAGATGTCAAAAAGTATCTGCGGCTCCCAGTGTTTTTTTTTCTGTGGACACCGGGTCCAAATGGCTCTTTGGGTGTTAAAGGTTGCCGACCCATGGTATAGGGGTTTTAGGGTCAATACTGCCAACCAGCCTCTAACTTGCCTTAGCAACACATTTAAATATGAAGACTATTTTTAACACTCAGATGCAAATCCATAATAACTGCCTGAAGGTAAGAACCCATGTGTATATAACCACACTTAAGTTGTTTCTTGTTTGTGGGTCTTTCGGTGCTCAGTGATGACGCTCTTGTGTTTGGGCATACCGGGAAACATTCAGGATGAAAACGAATTTATTTAAATGAAGGTTTGCATAGCAGGGTGCATCCATATAGGCCTTCCCACATGTACTGGCTCGGTTCACTGCCCACCAGCCCATATCACACTGACATTTAGTCCTGTGGCACAACATACTGCGGTGCCATCCACAGGGATCATACAGGAGTCATGTGAGCTTGCAGACCTGTACAATGGGGCTGTTTCAGTAGCTCTGTAGAATTCCAGTTTTATAGTCTTCCACTGGATTCCAAGGCAGTTTTGTATATTTTGAATGCATACTCTAAATTAGTCTGTGTAAGCTCACCTAACAAAATGAACCACCTTCCATGTTTTAGGTTGTAGTGACTTCAGGCTCCTGCAGATGGCGCTGCTGAGGATGGCGGGGCTATAAATACCTGTGGGGTGTGAGTGATGGGATCCATAGATTGGGAAGAGGTGCTACAGTGCAGGGAATGTCTCGTTCCATGTGTGGAAAATGGCTTCAGAGCAGATGTTACTGATTGGCTAAAAGGAGGGACTGCATTTGGGCGTGGCCAAAGACCACAGTGTGGAGGATGTAGTTGAATCTGCAGGTGTATGGAAGCATGAGGTCATACTGGTCTACCAGCTGGTTCCTCTTGAGGTTTCTTCCTCTAAGGGAGTTTTTCCTCGCCACTGTTGCCTATGGCTTGCTTATAAGGGGCTTGGACCTGGATTTCCTTTCCTACGTCTGTACATGGACTTTCTCTTATTCTTATATAAACTGCTTTTCTGTGAAGCTGCTTTGCGACAACACAAGTTGTAAAAAGCTCTATACAAATAAAGATTGATTGGTTGGATAGATGGATGGACGGATGAATGGTTGGTTAGTTGGTTGGTTGATTTGATACCAACAATGGCTAAAATCAAAGGTACATTTTTCCAGTGTAACATTTTACCCTGCTTAAACCTAGAGAAAGCTTGGAGTCAGTGCAGGCAGCATGTAGCCAAATCATCACTTCATCATTCCAATGAAAACCATGTATCCCCATTTTTGACTTCTCTGCATTGTTTGAACACAGCAGCTGCTGTTTACACTGTGTGAAATGTCATGGTGAAAAGACCACCATTTCTGGCCCAAAACTGCTTTGGGGGATGTATGGTTCCATTGACTTACATTAAAGTTAAACTCGGCCATTCTGGATATACTGTTTTTTACTGGACAGCAATGATGCTAAATGCTAAATGTTACAATTATGTTGTCTAACTAAACATACTGAAGACCCAGCCCCGTGACGTGAGGGGTACGAGCCTATTGATAGTTTAGTACAGTTTCTTTTCAGTGCAGTCGTGATGATTCAGGATCTTTTAGAAGACCAGTGCTTTTATGATCAGTGGTGCCATGCAGGCTTAGCATACACTGTCATGGCCATTTCATATTCTTTTGAAAAGGGTTCACATTGACCTGTTACGTTTCCAGAGGCACTGAGGAAAACATTCTGCTGTTCATGTGCTGTGGCATTTGAATATGTGGTTTGGATATTGTTTCATTAATGATCTCAGTAATATGATAAGGACGTGGTGCATTGCACAGAACATGTGGATGCAGTATACAATGTAAGTAAGTGTAAATAATAACCCATACTGTGAAACATAGAACACATATCAGATGTTGAAAGTGAGACGTTTTCCCAGTTCATGAAAATGATTAACTCATTAAGACCTTGATAGCTGTAGCACATCAGGTCAGGCCAGCACCTGGACGAGTCTTCTGCAAAGTCATGATGTTGTGATGGATGCAGTATGTGGTTTAGCACTGTCCTGCTGGAATAAGCCAGGCCTTCCCTGATGTTATCTGGATGGGAGCATATGTTGTTCTAATACCTCTATACACTCTTCAGTACTGATAGTGCCTTTCCAGATGTGTAAGCTGCTCATGCCATAGGCACTAATGCAGCCCCACACCCTCAGAGATGCAGGCTTTTAAGCTTTGTGCTGATAACAAGCTGGATGGTCCCTCTCCTCTCGAGTCTGCTGGACATGGCGTTCGTGATCTCCAAAAAGAATTTAAGATGTAGCTTCGTCTGACCACAGAACAGTCGTAAAACTAAAAACAGAACAGAAGCTGTAATAAGAGCTATAACCAGTGGACACGCTAAATACTAAACCAAAATCACTATCTCTGAGTTATCCCTCATTTAAATGATCAGCACGTATGAGGATTCATCATTTTCATTTGTAAAACTAGAAAATACGGTGGTACAGGGTGTTTACCCTCTATGGTGGTACTGGCATATGCCTCACCACAGTAGGTTACATCCGTAACCAGTACTCAGGAGTTTTTGAGGGACCGTGATGCCAGTACAACATTTGCATGGTGGTGTTTTGAGTTTGCTGAGTTAATAATCAACAAACAATGCAGTCTTCATCAAAATTTGCAAAGCTGCACAGTACATGAAAACCCCCCTAGACCATTTCCTCAAAATGCAAATGAACAAGGTTTCCAGGTACCAGATGCCCCAGCCGTAGTCTGAACGCAGTCAGATGCTTTCCTCACACAGCTCTTATTTGGTATCTACGACGAGAAATCAGCAGGAGGGAAATATGAACATGTATGACAACTACCTTTTTACAAGTGAGTAGTGTGATGTTGTTATTGTATGCAGGGTGGGTTACTGTGGTGGGGCTATGTACATTCATCATGTTATAGAGTAAACCAGCTGGTTCAGGGTCTGGTAACTATTGCTCATCCATTCAGTAACTAAGGAAAAGTATAGAATGGGTTCTATCTTTGGAAACTGATATTAATTTCCAGCTTTATATCATATACTTTATTTCTGCTGTTGTTTTTCCATAGTTAATACTCACACGGTGTCTTGTTTTGGTGTACTGGGTTCTGATCTATTGTTTGCTGCTTATCATTTGAATCATTCCACCAAAGTTTCTGCATAGAGATTTTAGTGACTGATATGTAAACAGAGTCATTGAAAAAGATTTGGCGTGAAATGGTTGATTTATGGAGACCCAGCGCTGGTGATGGAAGGCACCATGTCTACATGCCTGAATGTTTTTAAATAGCCAGATGGTGCCTCTCCTCTTTAGCCCGGAAGATGCAGAATTCATGACATTCAGAAAGAATACTGACTGGCCAGGGCACCGGGCCCTTCTCCACTTCACATCAGTCTTTAATAAGCTCGGGGCCAGAGGAAGCAGCGGTGGTGTTTCTGGATCTGCTTGTATCTGGTTTCTTTCCTCGTTGCATGGTGGAGTTTTAACTTAAGTTTGTGGAGCAGTGATGAGCTGGGTTCACAGATGGTGTTGGGAAGTGTTCCTGATCCCATGCAGTAACTCCACTCCATGTCTCCTGCCGGGTCCAAAATCATGGCTATCCAGTACTGGTTCTGGTTCTTGTCCCCTGAGTACATAGGTTTTTGGATTTTATGTAGATTATTGATCTTCAGGATCTCAAAGTTGAGAAATGTTCTTTTTGAATTGTTGAGCATTTCAGAGTGGTGACCCCTCCCCATTTTTACTGAATTTTTTTTTAGAGACTCCGCCTCTCTGGGAGGCTCTTTGACTAATGTGTTGCCAATTGACCTACTTAGCTGTGAGATCCACCAGCTGTTTTTTAGTGCTACATAACAATAAAACTGGTGTTGGCACAGTCAAATATAGGTCACTGTTATACTGCTGTGTGTGTGTGTGTGTGTGTTATTACATTGTTATAGCGTAGTAACACACATGTATATTTCTGTTGCATCCTTTATTGCTTTCCACTCATAAGAGTCTAGACTAAGAAATCGGTCAAGCCCAAGAGATTACATAACACAGAGTGTACTCAGATGTACAGTCATGACTTCATTATATGCCGTGATCAATAGATGCACCCAATTCTCTTCCTCTCCACCAGGGGGCGGTGTGCTCTTTCTAATTGTGATACAGACTACAGCCACATATTTTGTTATCCTGGAACCGTGTGGCCTACCACATTACCGTAAGTACGGCCTAAAGTCACCCACACAGAGCTCCAACTGGGATACACGGTACTGTGCAAAAGTCACAGCTTACGCTTTTATTTATGAACCTCGCAGCCAAAACAAGCAGAAGATTGGGCGGGGGCAAAGTTTTTTTTTTTTCCAACGTTGTAAACGCATGAACAAATTAATAGTACTTTAATAGATGTCATTTTGACTGAAAGTCAAGATTGAGCGGGTGGGCGCTCTGACATTTTCACAATACTACATTTTAACTCAACACTTCATAACATGTTTCTGGATGCTGGGTTCTGTGTGTTCTATTCCAGTTGCTTATGTGTAAAGCGTGAACATAAGCGGCTCTGTTTATCACAGACCCAGTTTCTGTGAGCAGGGCAATGAGAGCTATGTATTGTATGTCCTCGGTAATGTGTAAGATATTCACACATGGCATTAAGAGATTTGTCCAGAACGTTGAACTTCAATGAATTTTCAAAACTCTACACAATAAAATTCGGCCACCTCAGGGAGCAGCAATCATCCACTTCACCGTCAAGAGTTCTCCTGCAGTGCTCGCCCGTGAAATGAGCTGCCCATGGTTTGTCCTGACCCCCCTGACAGGCATGCTGAAGCATGCTATGACGGCCTCGTACATCTTAGCAGATGCTTTCACCAAGTACTGTTCCGCTCTGGTCTTGATGAAATGGCCATAGGTATAGCAGAATACATCTGCTGGGTGCTGCAGCCACTTGATGCCTCTAAATGACCTGTAGCTCTGTATCCATTATCCACTCACCCAGCTGGAGCATCAACTCAATCGACTGTTTAACACACCTGTAGTTATACTGCTAAGTAGACTACTGGACAGTCCCAGACAGTTCTAGATAGTTCTAAACAGTTCTCAAAAGTTCTAGAACATTCCAGACAGTTATATATATATATATATATATATATATATATATATATATATATATATATATATATATATATATAAACTTCCTGAAAGTTCTCAGAGTTCCAGAAGGCACTTGAAGTCTACTCAGCACTGAATGTATCACATATGTCAAGGACTTTCAAAAACATCATTGTCCTGACCATAAAAGCAAAGTTTATGGGGACCGATAACCATCTTCGGTTCATTTTAGTCCTGTGGAATTAAGAAAACACTGTTAGCAGCCAGGAACAGGAACAAAATACATATTATTATATATAATATAATAAAAAGGCCTGTGCGTCGTTTTATTGGTTACCCTAAATGAATCAAGATAAAGTTTCTACTCTTTATTTACTCAGTTCAACGTTAATTAAATAAACAATTTCATGATTTCATTAAAAATATTAAAGAACATTTGTAAAGACTATCTCAAAGGCCTTGTCTGAAACGCCGTGATGTTTTGAATCCTACAGCTGACAATAAATACATGCTATTAACCAGACTATGGTCAATGGGCCACTTCATTAGGTTTATCTCTTTGTATCCGTTTCATCCATATGAGGACTTTGTTGACATTTGAACACCACTGGTTTCTTTCTGCTCAGGTAACGTCACGGCTAACGGGAATTCTAAAGGAGCTCCGTGTGTTTTTCCATTCTTCTATAATGGAATGTTTTACAACAAGTGTACTTGCTTGGGTCGCCCTAAGCCATGGTGCAGCACGACTGATAACTACACCAGAGATGGACAATGGGGAGAATGCCTCGATTATGGTAATATTTGTTGGATATAATTTTATGTATTTATTTATTTTACATGAGGCCGCTCACTCTCTTTACTCTATGCATGTGAATGAAGAGGCTTTCTATGTCAACAGCACATAAACAGGAGTAATTATATCCTACAGTATATCCTATAGTATAGAGAATTCATGTATCTGAATGCAGTCCTATGACCCTTTTTTCATTATATCGAGTCATTAAAAGTCTTGGTCTGATTTGTATGGTGCTGTAATTCATTTGTAGCAAAAAATCCCAAATGATGATAAATATGATAATGAAAAGAAACATGTGAAGATAGAAGATTAAGAAATATTAACTCAAGATTTAACTCTTGCCCTTAAATGCAACAACACTTTTATTTGGGTTTTAATTTGAGTTTTTTATATACATTACCAGTAAAAAGTTTAGACGTGACTAATCCTTATTTCCTTATGTTTATCTTAATGCCTTACTGTAGAATAAAAGACCTCAATATGTAAAATGGCACGCATGGAATTATACAGTCCACCTTAAGAACCTCCAGAATGGAGCTTTACAGGAGCATGAACCAGCTTTCTTAACCTGCAGTGGAGCTGATAGAACAAGGTTTATTACTAAGCAGGTTTGGAGCGATTCTATTGGTCGGTTCATCATGAATATTCACTAACCTGAAAGAGTAATTATTTAAAGATCCTTCACGTAAGGTAAAGGTTGTTTGCCAATTGAAGGAGATCCCTAAACCTGTACATCTGAGCAAACGCCATTAATTAATTTATTATTAATTTAAAGCTGTATTATTTATTATTATTTATTATTTATTTAAAGCAGCAATAGAACACAATAAACTCCTCAGGGCCTGCTTCTGCATGTTTCAGGACTGAGAACTGATGGTATTGTAGGTTTGCTCCAACGCATTTAGAATAAAAACCTGTGTAGGAATTTCCATTGCCATTACATCTATACTGAGTCCAAAACATGGTGGGAAAGCAAAACTGATTTAACTAGCCCAGCTGTTACCACAAAATGAGTCGTCTAAAAAAGAACATTGAGAGAATGAATAAGAGGAAAGACGGCTCTAACAGGACATGATATATATATGTGTGTGTATATATATATATATATATATATGTATGTATGTATGTATGTATGTATGTATGTATATATGTATGTATGTATATTTATTTATGTATATTGTGTGTGTGTGTAGAGAGAGAGAGAGATTCACAGACATGTTATAACATAATTGTCACTATAAATTGTCTTTAATGGTTATAATATATATAAAAAAAAACTATAAACACATTGCAAACATTTCAGTGCCACCACTGATCATACATTATTAAATATGATCCTGTTGTAATAACAGACATACTGTTGTAACATACATACTCCCGGCCATGAACAATGCAACAAGCAAGAAGCCTGAAATATCAGTCACTGTACTTATACTCAGTCATGGCCTTTGTTTATAATGTGTTTATAATAGTTAAGAACTACTATATGCTAAAGTTTTATACAGGGCATTATCTATACCAAAGACGTTATACAGAGTAGTAAAACTGGTGTTCCAATAAGTTTGTCACCAAATAATTAATTACAGTACATTATTCCAGACTTATGAGAATTAGAATTTAAGCATGCTTACAAAGTGTTATTACCATGTTATAAGCTAATTTATAACATTTATGAATACAGGCTTCATAGAAAGTGCTACTGTGTCTAAAATGACATTGTTCATGAAATAATACAATCTGCTTGTGAAATGACTCTACTCAAATGAAATCTCCCTCTCAGATGTTTGCCAGTCACACAAGACTCTGTCTGATCCATGGAGGAACCTTGGATTTAACCTCACCTCCTTCACTGCCTGGACAGTGACTGACCATAACCTGCAAGAAGGGTGGTACCACTTCACTGGCATTGGTGGAGACCGCCTGGTCTACTACTGCTTAGACATTATTCTCAGCGATGCGAGTGATGTCCTCCTGGTAAATGACAGTGGAAGTTCTGGAGATCTTTCCATGTACACATGCGATGCCGTTGTTGACAGTGTGCAGAGTCTAGACTGTGGTGGAGGATTGGTCCTCTACTACCTCTTCCCCATCAGTGAAACTTACACCACACGTGAGTAGCTCTACAGCCATCATATGCTGTCACCATCACAATGATTGTGAATTATCTTTATGAGGTTATGGATTGTAGATACGTGTAAACTCCACTGTAGTGCCATACAGGTGCCAAGGACAATCCCGATTTCTGGGTGCAGCTGACCCTTCCAATGATCCTGCTGTTACTGCTTCCTGTAGGCTTCTAGCAGCAGTTATTGATGTTCAAGGCTTTCACTTCAGGCTTACTTTCAGTTCAGGCTTACTGTTCCTCATCACTACTCTACTGGGACTCCAACAGATATCTGATATTATATATTCAGTGCTGCAACTGTAAATCCTTGTCCTATCATATTGCTTTTGTGTCTGCCCTCCCCCCTTTTATGTTTTGACTCCTCTTCATGTTCTTCCTCTTGCTCTGTGGAAGTTTTTCCATGCCACTGCTGGCCTTGACTTGCTCGTTAGGGGCTTGAACCTGGATTCTCTGTAAAGTTGCTTTGTGACATCTGGATATATAAATAAAGACTTGAAGACATCTGGCTACACAACAACAGACTTGACTTGACCTTCAGTCGCCAAACATTTACTACGTACTGATTAAAGAAAAGGCAACGTAACACAGTGGTCAGCACCTTCCACATATTCCTGTCCCAACATTTTTGTTGCAAAATGATATAGACAAAACACCCAAAAACACTTGTGACATACATTTATCTGGAACTCTCATCCAGAGAGACAACAAGGCTATTCATACTACAGGTAGGCCAATGTAGTGTTAGGAGTCTTGCCCTTATTGGTCTAGTGCACCATAGTCACCCCAAACCCGGAATTCGAACCCCAGTTTCGCACAGGTGGTGGTGGTGGCTCCCTGGCAGGTAGTGGTGTTATCCGCTGAGCTACACCAACCACCACATGCGTTTGGTTAATGCTCTTATCCAGCCCGACTCACAAGGTCATTCATATCACAGGTAGGCCAATGTAGTGTTAGGAGTCTTGCCCAAGGATTCTTATTGGTCTAGTGCAGCATAGTCACCCAAACTAGGAACTAAACCCCAGTTCCCGATGTTGTGTGGTAGCATCATGGCAGGTAGTGGTGTTATCGCTTGTGCCACAATATCATACCCATCTTAGATCATAACCCATGCCCAAAACAGGCTACCTTTTTAGTTTCCCATTTCATAACTGAGTAATAAAACTAGCTTAAGGGTTTATTCCCATAACTAAAGTAAATCTACTTAAATAAAATATAGCCAGGTGTAGTAGGGTTGATGGAAATAAATACATTGCTGCCATATCTGTAACATAGAAGTTATGTTTATGTGTTTGTGATGATTTCAGTTTTAGCAAATGGAAGTTAGTTTAGAATAGAAGCAGGTCTCCAGCCTGTGTACCACTGGGTAGCACTTTCCTTCATCGTTTACTGAAACCAAGCAATAGTGAACGGTTCTACTGGGGAGAATTGGTCGATCGCTTTGACGGCAGTAATGTTGGTATGCGTTAACCTGGAAGGAATGTGTCTGCAGTAAGTGTACTTCCTTGTGTTCCTGTTTTCTCTTTCGGTGTTTCTCTATTCTACAGCGATAGAGTCTGGTGTATGGTGTGTAAACTTCTAAAGGAGTATTTGACTTCACATTTCATTCTATCAGTGAAGTGCCGCCGTATGCTGTTAGTGACTTATCTCGGTTGGTCTAAGAGTGAAGTACGATCACAGGGCATAAAGGTATGTGCTACTGTGAGACTTTTCATTTAGACCACCAACTGCGGGTGTTCAACTATCTGCTGCTGTTGTAGTATTTTCTAACTACTGAATGTATACGTAAACAGAGGTTAGATAGAGAGGCTTAAAGAGTGGTGGACGTTTTATTTGATAAACCAAACTGGAAGTATTTTGTTGATAACGTGAGTTTGTCTTCTTGCAGTGGATCAAGGCCTGGTGGACTGCTGGCCACTGTTTTGCCTTGGGTTTCGTCTTTTAGTAGACGCTTTTTGCTATATTTGCACTGAGCTGCCTATTTTTCATCTGTTAGAAGGAGAAGCCAAAGCAGAGGTTAAGTTTCATCCTACACCTGAGCGGGATGACCCTGACAAAGTCCTATTATAACCTTTTAATTAGCTTCGCCTATGGTGGTTGTCCAAAAGAGGGATGGGTGGATATGGTTGTGTGTTGACAATCACCAGCTTAATGCCAAGATTCATTCCCCCTGCCTGGAACTGAAGAGTCATTGGATGCTTTAAATGAGGCAAAGTGCTTTAGCACTCTAGATCTTGCTGGTACAATCAGGTCCCAGTAGCTGAATCAGATCAGAACAGTCTTTTGTACACCATTTGGTTTATTCAAATTCCACCAGGTGCCTTTTGGATTGCGCAATGCGCCAGGTACGTTCTAACGATTGATGGAACAGATATTTGGGGGGCAGAGTTTCCATACACTCTTATTGTATTCGGATGATGTAGTCATTTTCTCACAGACTTTCCAGCAACACCTCCAACATCTGGGTATGGTGCAGAGTCGGCTGCAGCAGCATAACGTGAAGCTGAAGAAATGTAATTTCTTTTATATGAAAGTCAGTTTTTAGGACATGATATTTCTCCTGCAGGCATTTCCAGCAATCCAGAAAAGATTAGAGCAGTGGCAGAGTGGAAGCGACCTTCCACTGTTAAGGAGCTATGGTCCGTTTTTAGGCTTTGCCTAATATAGGCGGTTTGAGGAGGGATTTGCCAGCTTGGCAGCACCCCTACACAAGCTAGTGGGTTCTATATAGGGTCTTTGTAAACACTCTAGGATAGAGATTAGGGGCTATAGAACAGCAGTGGGTAACCCAGTTGGCCTTATTTGATTACAATTTGAAGTATTATTGTGGAACAGCTAATCGTAACTTTCAAGACCTCTGCAGACTTGCAGACAGAAGTCCTGACGTTTGCATGACGACCACTGCCATCAGGGCGTTGAGCGTACTACTTTGTACGGCAAAGGTGCTACTGGCCAAGCCAGCCTCTTACAACTAGACCACTTGCTCATGTTCTGACAGTCTTACAGTGGGCTAATAATGGCCAAGAGAACATTTTGGTTTTAACTAATGTGTTTTCAAAATATACCCAGGCTTATCCATTGTATGACCAGAAGGCCAGTATAGTGGTCAACGGTGGTCACAGGTACCAGTAGAGACTTTAAGACCTGCTGTAGTTCCACCTCAGAAGATGCATCAGGGGGCTGTGCTGTGCATTGCTGTATGTGAGACATATACTTATTAAAAACCACATACCCATAGACAGTGAAAGCCCTTCCTTAGCTTCTGAGATAAACTGGACCTCAGAGCACCAAGAGGAGGAGGACGTGGTGTCTATGTCGGCAGTTAGGCGCTCTACCCACTGTACAGTCGGGCAGCATGCAAATCCTTTTCATCTCCCTCGCTCAGTTACGCTGAGGTCTGTTTATTGTAGCACAGCAGCTCCATTCATTCCATCAAGCTTCCTACTGGACGAATTAGCATACAACCCAGTAACCACAACACGTCATGGTAGACCTCACAGAGGACAGCTGTCAAACGGAAATGCCAAACACAAAGGGGTATCATGTAATACAAGCTGGTTTATGATGGATCATTTATTTCCTCCACAGGTCATTCCTCCTGCGATACATCTCCCTGTGGAAAGAACACTACCTGTGATGCCGGCAGCTGTGTTTGTGACTCTGACCTTTTGGCACCTGTTGACTTCCTGACCTCCTATTTGTGCACAGGTGCTAGTTACATTTCACTACTGATGACTGCACCAAAACCTATACTAGTTAGTGAATCTGGTGTGTATTAATCATTAGTGTTGTGGGAAGTGGGGGTGCTGAGGGGGTCTGCTGCAGCCCTAGACTTAGCAATGTTTTACTGTAACTGCTAACTCTGCTAACAACGCCTTAAACTATTATTGTACCATGTTTTATTTACGCGTTGTCGGACCCTGCAGTGGCCAGGCACTGTTTAAGTTATTGCTGATGTTTTATTACAGTGGGGCGAGCTTCAGCAGCTGTCAGGGGACATGTCCATTTGCAAGCCCCAAGTTAAATAATATACTTTATTACTGAGCATGTTAGCGGTCATTCTCAAAGTGGAGCAAGAGAGAGGACAGTGAGCAGGTTTACATTGTGGGTAAATTCCTGCTACATTACTATATGTTGTGACACAGTCTTTTTAAAATTCAAATAAAAAAAAAGTTATACCATTCACAGGATAATAAGAGAGATAAGAGATAACACTTTATTGATCCCGAAGGAAATTGCAGTGTCACAGTTCTGTACATATTGCACAAGTAAGACATACATTATTACAATAAAAAGGTTACAGAAGAGCTATCAATCACAAAATGGCATAAATTAAAATAACAGAAGAGTCTATGTGCATATAAGAGTGTTCTATGAAGTATGTACATACATTAACCAGAATAAATAAATAGAGCTGGGTTAAGGAGATTTGTCTATATACATAAATGTGCATGTATAAGACATTGCCTATAACAATAAATAGAAGAGCATGTACAGACATTAACGGAGCAGCATAAGTAATATTGCACTTAGAGATGTGAGGTAGTAAGGATTATATATAAAGTGACGATTAACAGGTCAGATAAAATAACAGTCCAGATTAGAGCAGTGCAGTAGAGTTTACAAACTGGGCATGTACCAATATAATGGAGCTCAACACAGTTCAGACAGTAGGAGATCGGTGGTGTTCCTGCTATAAGGAGCCCGCTAATAGTAATAACTGCTAATACTACTACTACTCAACTACTACTACATGGGGCAGTCGTGGGCTGGAGGTTAGGGAACCAGCCTTGTGACCGGAGGGTCGCCGCTTCGATTCCCTGAACTGACAGTAACGACTGAGGTGCCCTTGAGCAAGTCACCTAACCCTCAATTGCTCCCCGGGCGGCGTGGATAGGGCTGCCCACCGCTCCGGGTAAGTGTGCTCACTGCCCCTAGTGTGTGTGTTCACTAGTGAGTGTGTTTGTGGGTGTTTCACTTCACGGATGGGTTAAATGCGGAGACTAAACTTCCCCACTGTGGGATCAACAAGGGATTAAAATCTTAAATCTTATCTAAATTTTAAAACTACCATTAAAATTACTACTACTAGTATGACTAATAATAACACTAATATTACTGCTCATACTACTATTACTAACAATAATGATAATAGTAATAATAACTGATTACTTACTATTACTACCAAAAATACTACTACTAAGTAATAGTAATAATAATAATTATAACTTATAATAAGAACTAACTATTAAGACTACTACTACAACTGCTGCTGATGATGATGACAATAATTATTTTTATTATAAATATTTGATTATTATTATAAAAAATAATAAGAAGGCATAAAATGTATTATTATTATTAACAACAACAACAACAATAATAATAATAATAATAATGCATATTTTTCTGAATAAAATGTTTATGAAAACTGGACTACAGTATTGCAGCTTTGTTATTATTAATACTGTCTTTCCAGATTCCATTCCTCCACTGACAGAAGATTGCAAGGTATGAATGAATTACTGCATACACTGTCAGAAAAAGTACTTTACAGTACAGGTACTAAAACGTACTCTATGGTACTAAAATGTAAGTGTACCCGGACGGCACTTTTCCCCCAACGTGGAACAGATTCCTGTTAGCACACCTACTTTTGAACAGCTTGATGCTGTTTTCACCATTGGGATCTGAAAAGTTCGTTCCCAGCTGGAACTGAACCATGACACATCCCTGGGCATGTCTAATGTTGATGAAAGACAAAGTAACAATGGACCCCCTTAAACAGTGTGCAGTAGTCTGGTGAAGAACCTCTTCTATGCCTTCTTATCACCAGTAGTTGATCCGTGCTTGCTTTCTGGATATAAACAAACATCTGGAATACCAGCACAAACACTCGCAGGTCATCTGTAGGCTCTGCCATCTTGTCACTTCTGTTTAATATCGCTGGGCAGAGCCTTGCTGACAATGTTGTATCCTTTTGACCTTTTGTTGGCTCAAACGGGCGCAAATACAGCTTGTATTCCTAAATAGCACCAAGGTTCTAAGAAGCCTGAATGGAACCAGTTCAGGAACCAGGGTTCTTTTGGTAGAAAAGGGCTAACAATGGTCTTAAGGTCCAATTGTGTACTTTTCCCCCCCAACATATTTGGGATAGTGTACCTGCTTGTCACCTTTAAGTAACCAGACTCACCTCTTTGTCTGAACTCAGTTCATTCAATGATGCTATGATGGCAACTACGTTTCCACTGGGAACAAAGCAACTGCGACCAAAAGCAAGAGGCACTGAGTACGGCTGAGCCATGAGGTAGAACAGTGCTATGAGGGTCGTGAGGATGTACTCTTATGTCAGTTACAGTTCAGTACCTTACTGGGAACCATATTTCATTGGTATAAACTGGCTTTCCTTTCTAGGTTTATTGTTCAGCGGAATGTGGCCAGGACCTTCGGAGCGAGATTCTGAGCAGCCCAGCTCAACTGATTTCAAAGAACGTAAGTAATGTTGGCCTAGTATGTGTTTTACTGTAAGACAGGATCTGTGATGGTCAGCCTGTCTTGTGATTGGCTACTTTTTAATGTGTCTCTCTTTCGCTTGGTCAGGTGGTAACAAAGTATTTAAATGAGGAAATGAAATGTGTAAAGGCTTTGGAGGATTCTACTGCAGATAACTCTGAGCTGGTGTCCTATGGAAACTCCATATTGAAAGCCACTGAGAAACTGGTGGCCGGACTTGTGAGGAAGACGGATACCTACTACTCCATCAATATCACTCTAGAGACATTAGGTAAATAGATTTGCAACTATGAAAACTTTATAATTATCACAGGAGACAGGTTTCTGTTGTCCATAACTGTACAGCTTTCTACACATTTAAAGAACTGAAGGTTGCAGAAAGTGATCTTTAAAGAGATGCCAGGATGCCATAGAAGAGCCATGTATCTTCATGTATCTAGTAGATGTAGTTTTTAATTACTTGTGAATTACTACCCCAATCCTGGGAGCCATATACATCAAGAACCGTTTATGAACCTATAGATTTTGAGAATGTAGTACTCTATAGTATTTGTAGAAAACTGCAGAGGAACCAAAGCAATGATTACAGATCTCGTCCCTGACTTTTGGTTTCTATCTACCAGAGGTTCAGCTTTTTGTGGTTGGACCTAATGCCTCCTTGAGTAAAATACCTCGACTGGACACAAGCAATGCTTATTTGGATATTGACCTAATCGGGATTGCAATGAACAACAATGGTATGATGGGACCATTTTATTTTTATTTATTTGTTGTTGTTGTTTGTTTTTTTCCAAATGTATATATTATTAACATATGACTAGGCTGTTGTCCTCCCCTTGGACACAGTGTCCAATGCTAAAACTTCAGCTTTCATTAATACATTGTTTATATATGTTTTGAGTATAGTATAAAATTGGGCTTAATGAGTTTATGGTTGGAAGTGTGCTTTGACTGATCCCAGTGAATAATAATTATGACAGGAGCCATAAACATTCATTATTTATCTGTAAATATGTTATAATGTTTCAGGATCTGCTGCTGTGGCCATAATAAGCTACAACAACTTGTCAAACATTCTGAAGCCCAGTAACTACATCACAAATGACGGCACGGTGAAAACCATGATGTCCTCAATAGTGTCAGTCGTGCTTTTCAACGTCACCATAAAACAGTTCACAAGACGGGCCAACCTCACCTTGAAACACATTACGGTCAGTTTCATTACAATCATCACTTTTATGTAAAATAAAATTCCACTATAATTTATTTTAGACATTCCAGTTCCCCAAACCTACAAGTGGGTTTATAAATTTTGTTGTAGAACAAAAACTATAAATCATTATATACACCAAAGTATACTCAGTGGATTGTCTCAAACACCACTGAAAGCATTGTTTAGAGTTAGAAACGGGTTTGAAGGCCTAGTTCCTGAAGAAAATGAAGAAAATGTCAATTCATAGGAAAGTTACTTTATTTTCTTTCACTTTCCATCTTTGCTGGCACCCCATACATTAAAAAAGGTGTTTTGGCATACATCACACAACCATTAGGAATCCCTATGATAACAACTATTTCAGATTTGTAAGAACTGGCTCGTCTAGTGCCAACTCTAGACACCACATATAAAGACACTAAAGCCACCTGTTTTGCCCACTTCATCTGCCCACGGTTAGTTGGAAAGCGGGAACCTATTAAACTGGCAACCCTGCGTATAATTTAGTAAACAATATGTATTTCAGATCAAATGTAATAAAACTGATTCTGTCCATGTGTTCAGCAAAGATTTTGTATATGCTCTGATGCGATAGGACATGAGTTAATAGACCCCTGCCCTGCACAGTGCTTTCCATGATTCAACGTTCCAGATCAATTTGATCATGTGATTATGACACTAACAAAATCTGACAAGATGGTGAGGAGCCCGGTGGTTTCAGTGTCTGGATCTCCAGTTTCCTGAAGCCTAGCAATGAGGTGCATTACAGTGAGCCCTGGTTATGTCTTGATCTATTGAACTATTGAGCTTGAATATGAGTATCTCCAGTTTTTCCACTGGATGGTCCTGTAAAGCCAGTTACTTTCATTTTCAGCCAGTCATGGTGCTGTGCATTTCTAATGCTGAGTACACCTAGGGTTATCAGGACATAAAGACTCCGGGTCGATGGGGGCAGAACTAAAAGTTAAAGCGGTTTTATTTAACAGTCGAGTAATCCAAGTAAACAGCAATTCACAAACAGGCGGGATCAGAGTCGGGGACAGGCGGCGGTAGGAACCAGAAAGAGCCGTCAGCGAAGTCAGATGAGTTGAAAGGACAAGGCACAAAGGATAGTCGAGATAAACAAGGTCAGAGCACAGCGAGAAAATACAAGGTCAGAAAGAGATTAAGCAAAAGAGTAGTCGAAAACACGAAAAGGGTCTAAACCAGTAACGACATAAATCAAGAATAAATGTTCAGAACTGTAAACTACGTTCGGCAAAGCTTCACAATAAACACATGGAAACCTGGGGTTTAGGTACAAGCGTTAATTGACATCAGCTGTTGAAACTCAGGAAACCTCAAGCAAATGAGAGTTTCAGACCGGGAACATGTGGGAATGACGTCATTGAGTGTAGCCATCTGGGAAGTGGAGTTCTGAAGCGAGTAGCATCCAGGAAGACCCAGCTGCATGACAAGGGTACACCTAAATCAGATACCAATGTGCAAACCCCCCCCTTTCTGTATCTCTGGATCCCTAAAGGGCACGCAATGTAAAGAACACATCATGCTTTACTGACCTGTGGAGACTTTGTAATGGCGTTTTAAAGGATTCCCTTCTTCTGTGGTATTTATGATGTTATCAGTGATTAGTCAACATCACATTTCTGACTTCTGAAGTTGTGCAACCGACAAAATCGTCTAATTGACTGAAGATATACCATCTGTTTTCTTTGTCTCTGCTGATGTCTTGATTTGGCTAGGAGGTTGACCCTGATGGTAGTCTAGCCTATGTGACTTGGAGAGACACTAAATGGTTGAATGTCGGTTCGGATATTATTTGGAGCAACAGCACTCAGACTGTGAGCTCCATTGATAGCCCTGGAACTTTTGCTATCATCATGCAAGTCATGTGTACATCGAAGGTAAGATTCTACAAGAGCTGTAGACAAGTGAGACCAGATGTGATCTCATAACTGGTCAGGGGAGGTCATAAGAAATATTAGAGTAGCTATAATTGAGCATGTAGATTTATTAGGGTCTACATACTTATTACTTATTAGCCAATCAAATCCAAGAAATGTTTAACAGACAATACATTTACCATACATGCAGTAAAAACCAATATCACAATATAACAATATCATTTTCACATGGTATATCAATGTTTCATCAATGCTCTGGACATAAACTTAGTAAAGAAGTATAGAGGCATTTAAAGACAAAATCAAGCTGATATCTACTGTCCTAATTCAAGTTTTAATTCATGCACCAATGTTGACAGGTGTACAATGCCAAGCTATGACATTCCATAACTTAGAATAGATGAACTGCTAGCCTAGCCACTGAGCTATGAGCTAATAGGTACAATTAAGCCAGCATCAGCGCAACTCTTATATTATCATAAAGAACATTAGAGTTGGCACTCTACAGTGTATGTAATGCAGTGTATATATACACTCTCCATCAAAAGAATAGTTGCACCAATAGTTACAGACTATTGATGCTGTTGCTACATCTGCTCTCACTGGGAACCACTGCTTGTCTTTAACCACCACGGAGCTCCTGGCTGTCCTGCACTGTGGAAGCTTGGGTCCTGCTGAACCATCCAATGGCCCAAATACTTAATTACAGACTAATCAGACCTTTATTATTCTACCTTACAAACACTGAACTCTCCTTTCCTGTGCTTGTCTTGTTATCTGGTGTTGACCCGAAGAGGATGGGTTCCCCTTTTGAGTCTTGGTTCCTCTCGAGGTTTCTTCCTCTTTAACTAAGGGAGGTTTTGCTTGCCTCTGTGGCCCTCAGCTTGCTCACTGGGGGCTCGGACACCAGATTCTTTGTAAAGCTGCTTTGTGACAACATCTGTTGTAAAAAGCGCTATATAAATAAATGTTGACTTGACTTAACACCACATCAACGTCGACAAAGACTGCACTGGTGTCGTGCCAGACTGTCATGGAGTGATTTAGAATGACAGCGGGTCATCGTCAGTGATGAGTCCCGCTTTCGTCTTGGTGGAGACGCCCAACGAATCCATGTGTGGAGGCACCGTGGTCAGCACCAAGATGAACGGTTTGTCGTCACACTTCCAGAAGACCTGGTGTCACTCCACCTCCACCCCTACCGCACCATCTGCAGGAACTGTGTGAGGATGTTCATGCTGCATGGGATGGATTATCACAGGACACCATTAGGAACCTCTACAACTCCATACCGAGACGTCTGGCCTGCTTCTGTACTACTTCTGTATGTGTAGCTCAGTAAATATTAATCATATCAGTCTAAATTTATCATTTATTATTATTCATGTCCTGTTAACCTTTATCTTCCATCCCAACGCCACTGCACTCCCACACCTCCTTCTGGGTGCAGCTACTCTTTTGATGATGAGTGCATATATAGGCTGTGCAGATGTAATTTGCCCTATTTCTGTATTAATAGGAGTTAGCATGTTATAATAAATACCAGCTACATTATCAACTAATCATCTACTGATGACCAGAGTGCCTTTAATAGAGATGCCATTTTCTATCCTTTTAGATCACCAGCAAACATCTATACCTACTCAACATGGTGGCCGTGTCATTCGGGCTGGGGTTCTTGGGCTTGACCCTGCTGACTTTTGCCCTTTGTCGACAGCACCTGAAAATCAATAGCACAGCTCAAGCCAACATATGTATAAGCCTGTTGCTGGCCCACCTCCTCCTTCTGCTTACCCAGCATTTCCTGCATCACATACGTGCTATAGAGGTGAGTGTTGTTATCGAGATGAAGCCTCGTCAGGTTCTATTATTTGCATACAGACGAGGCTACAGGAGTTTTCCTGCTCCCAACACACCTGATCCAGGACCAGGTTGGGAAGCACATCTGTAAGAGGACACCATAGAGCACTGGTCACCAATCCTGGCTCTGAAGATCTTCCTTACTAGTTTTAAACACAATGTGCTACACGTGCTTCAGTTAATTACGTTCATTAAAAGTCCTAGATTGTTTGGATTGGCTGCATTAGTGGTAGGGGTAAGGGGAGGGGCATCACGGTACAAACTAAAGTAGATCTCCAGGAAGAGGGTTGGTGACCATTGCTGTAGAGCATGCAGTAGAGGCATGTGCATCAGACCTATTGCCATAACTAAGCATGTTTACAGGTCTGATGTTTGACTTTGTAGAAGTACCAGTGGGGAAATGGTCAAGTCTGAATTTACTGCTGATGTTAATGTCCTTCAGTTGTGTGACGTACTATAGAAAACATGAACGAATTAATATAATAATTCATGTTTATTTAGCCATTATGTTTTAGCAGCTTTCAACCATGTGTAATTACCACCGGTTTATCTAATCAATGCTTCGTTTAGAGTTTAACTAATCCCTGCATTGAGTCTGGGAGAAATCTGGATGGAAACTTTGTTTTTCAAACTAGTTCACAAACTACTTGTTACTTTTGCTATCTGTTTATTCTGTGTATTGTAATGATATATACTGTAGTGTTGGCAAATATTTCATATTTATATTTCCAAGTGGTTTTGTGCAGTACGGCAAGTTACTGGCTGCATTTGATTGGACAGCCTGATGAAAAATGAGAGGCCTTTATGATTCGATGAAGGTGTGTTGGCATGACACGGAGACCATAAATGCAGTAACAAGCACAAACATACTGTACTGTCACAATAGAAACTCAGGCTATGAGTGATACATGATCTATCGCCTCAGTACAACCTTCAGAATATAGTTCTGGATACAACTGCAAAACCAGATGTATGTAAAAGCTACTAAAGCAGAGATTTCTGGCTTGGAGTGTGATAAAAACAAAATCATTTTAAGAAAACAACAGTACTCAGCTGTATTTGATTCTGTGTCTCTCTCTCACTGTCCAGACGATGTGTGCAGTGGTGGCAGGTGTTCTGCACTTCCTCTTCCTCTCTGCCTTTGTGTGGATGTTCTTAGATGCTCTTCTGCTGTTCATCTCTGCCAAGAACCTAACAAAGATCAGAAACCAGCAGGAGGAGGTGCTCGGCTGGAAATGCTTGACTCTGATTGGATACTCTATTTCCATGGTTATCGTGGGCGTTTCTGCTGGATTGGTGCCTGAAGGATATGGCAGTGAACAGTAAGTGCAGAAGAGGGGCGTGGGATCATGGGATAGGTGTGGGGCTTAGGTTAGTTGACATTGCCCTAATCCATGCTAGGTTTGGCTGGTAAAATAAAACCATGGGATTTTGTATATGGTATTTATGTGACCTATGGTTTTTAAATATATCCTTTTATTTATGCATCTGTAAAGAAATGTAAGGTAATAAGACCCATCCACACACCCATCCACAAAAGAATAGCTACACCCAGAAGGAGGTGTGGGAGTGCGGTGCTGTTGGGTAGGAAGATAAAGGTGACCAGGATCAATAACTGATGATACGTTTAGACTGATATGATACGAATATTTATTGAGCTACACATACAGAAGTCTGTCTCTCAGTATGGCGTCGGGCCGCCGTGTTCGCTAACCCAACACGCCAGACGTCTCAGCATGGAGTTGTAGAGGTTCCTAATGGTGTCCTGTAATAATCCATCCCATGCAGCTTAAATATCCTCACATAGTTCCTGCAGGTTGTATGTATATTTTATAACAAGATGTGTTAACTTTTTTAAAGTAATTTTAATAAACCACTGTGCAACACTGAGTGTAAGGGGTTTAGACCAGTGGCATTTGGTGGTTGCAGCACACTAGGCCACCAGCAGGGGGTGATAAAGTCCAATAAAAGTGAGTTCTGTTGCTCTGCTTGTCTCATCCGGTCACCTGTGCCATCATCATATACTATATACACGGTTAGGCATACGACAGAGTGATGTAAATCAGCTGTTAATCCTTTGTGTGTCTTCATATGGGCATTAAATGTCCTATATGTTTGTCCCTCCGCAGATGCTGGCTCAAAATGAACAAGGGCTTTTTCTGGAGTTTTCTGGGGCCTGTGTGCGTCATTCTTGCAGTAAGTGTTACGAGTTCTAATGCTTAAATAATCCAGAATTAGTTTGGTTACAATCATCAAACATTTAATTGTCTAATTTATATGGCTTTTTATTTACATTTAGCTGACACTCTTATCCAGAGCGACTTACAAGGTTAATCATATTACAGGTAGGCCAATGTAGCGTTAGGAGTCTAGCACAGCATAGTCACCCAGACTGGGATTCAAACCCCAGTCTCCCACATGTGGTGGCAGCTCCCTGACAGGTAGTGGTGTTATCTCCTGAGCTACACCAACCACCAACCTATATTACATATATTCCAGTCAAGCATAATTCAAAGCTATCCCCAAAAATAAACGATGTGTTGTTGCTATAAGGGTTTCCTATTATGATGATGTTGAGGTCTGGATTCTAGGGTTGTCAGTCTATTGTTTGATTTGCAAATGATTTTTCTTCTGGGTTTAATGTTCTCCTCTGCTGAAAAGATAAAAGTTGTAAGTGTTATCTGATAGGGGCCGGGTTGGTGTGTCTCCCAGTTCTTGGAGTCCTGTTTTCCCTGTAGATTTATATTTTTTATATTATATATTTCCATAGATCAAGTTCTCAAAGAACAAACAATGCGAATGTACTCTCAAAGGTACGCAAGTGGTTTAAAACTCAAATTGTGTCCCTTAAACTATTTTCCGGGTGTGAGGTACATAGCAGTACCTCTTCATAACCATGTTTAGCCACATGTCAGAGTTAGCACCCTTTTAAAATGTAATTACAATAGAATTAAAATCGAATATGGTACATGGAATATGGTATGGAGCTGGTAATTCACCAGATAAAATAAAGTTTTGATGGTCATGCAAAAAGGATAACAAGGGAAGTATAATAACCAAAAAAATATTTAATAAAAGTAAAATCAAGTATCCTAGTAACTAACTAAATAACAACCGTTCAATCTGTGCAAGGCAAGATTGAAAAAAGTTTAGGCCCCAAATCATGAGCCTTCAAAATGACATCCAGAAACTTTCGCTGCCTGTCTCTCAAATAGGAGCCTATTAACCTCCCCATGAACATTCTGAGGCCTCCAGATAAACCCAGGGCTCCGGTAACTCAACCAATCAGACTCGGTTGATTGTCATGCCGTTTTAATCTCCCTCAGAATCCATCAAGTGCTTGTGGTTGTCCCATTAATGATCTACAGACAGTTACGTATATGGACCAGTTTTTCTTAACGTACTGTATCTTCTGGTAACTGTTCTGCTGTTACCTCCAGCCTTACGCAGAAACTCCCAAGGCACCCAGAAAACTAATGCTCTTGATTACATGATCAATACAGAGTAAAATACCAATTAATATGGAATGGGTCTCTCACACCAGTAACTCTCACCCCTGAAAACTGCTGAAACTGTATTGGAATTTTTTGCTGGTTGAGACATGAAACTGTGTTTGTCAGATGAATGATGTGTCATTTGGGCTCATATTCTGATCAAATTGATGTCGTTGAGTAATTAAACCAATGCTTTTTGATTATACTGTATGTCAGATTTAACAGTTACATTCCAAACTGCTCTTTGTTGCTTTGCAGTTAAACCTGATCATCTTTTCCGCCATCTTAATTCTCGTCACTTTCACTCTGAAGAAGTTGAACAATGAGATCCTGCAGAGAAAAAATACTCTGGCTGATAAGAAAGTGATTCAAAGTGTGATGCTGAAAACCATGGCCCAATTCTTCATCCTCGGCTGCCCCTGGATCCTGGGTTTCTTCACCTGCCGGAATGAGATCTTGGAGGTTATCTTCTTGTTCCTTAACTCCCAGCAGGGCACCTTCATCTTCCTCATCCACTGTGTCCTTAATAGAGAGGTCAGTCATCAGTTCTGAGAGTCTACCCTGCCTGATGAACTCCACTACACCACACCCACCCAAAAGCTATCATTCCCACTCTTTAGACAAAGGTGCAAAGAAAGGTTCTAAGGATGATGTAAGAGTTGAAAAGTTCTGGTCCTCTAAAAACTTTCCAGTAGATGGTTCTTTAAAGGACATTTTGTAATTAAGAAACGGAAGTATGAAGACCTTTCATGTGATGTGCTTGTTCTTGAAAGAACCACTGGTACAGCTTAGAACTATTACATTACGTGGAAAGTCTTGTAAACTTCATACAGGTTCTTCACACTTAGGCAGCCTGTTTAGAAAATCGTTTTCCTAAAGAACCATCTACTGGAAGACATCTCAACTCTGGATCATGCTAGGAACCTTCCACATGAACACAAATCTAAACCAATGTAAATGTTCTTTCAAGTTTTCCACACTTAAGTATCTTGTTCTTCTAAAAATCTTTTTATTTATTTATTTATTTATCTTTTTATATATATATATAATCCTTAGATTCTTTGGAGAATCATTTCGTTGTTCTTGAAAGAACCCCAAAAATAGTTTGGAATTGTAACATTATGTAAAGGTTCTTAAAAACTTGAAACTGTTCTCTACACTCACACATCTTTCCAAACAAGGTTCTATAAGGAACACAGGTTTTTATATTGCTGTATAAATGTGATGGTTAGCATCTGGGCTTATTTAAACGTGAGATAACAAGATTCTTGTCCTGATAAAGTACTGTTAGAAATTCGAAGGTAACCCCGTATTTTTGAGTTGAATTAAATTAAGAATATTTAGATATAAGCCAAAATGCTATACTGATGTTCTTTATCTATTATTTTGCTCAATTTAGAAACACTTTGTGGCAAATTACTTGCTATGAACTTGTGTGTATTTAAAACCATTAGAGATCAGTCTAGACTTGTTAGGTGCCTGTGTTAGACAATACAACCGTATGGTATAAGTTCTCTTCCATAGCAATTAACAATTAGTCACATAGTAATTATCTATTATTTACATTTTCAATCTTTCTTCATCTCTGTAAATCGTTGCTTCCATTCCATTACTTATCCATTTATTTTAAATGCGATGTGGATTGAAGGTTTTGGATCTGCACTTTACATAGTAAATCTATTTACTATGATGAATTAACTTTGAATTGACGGGTTAATGATGAATTAAGACTTTTTTTTTAACAGTTTATTTTTCTGAATAACATCTGAAATGTTCTCATAACAGTTTTTTTTGCCCCATCTCTTTCTCTTCTAGGTCAGAGAGCAGTGCAGAAAGGTGTTCTGCATGCGCAAAAAGCCTATCGCCAGTGAAACATCCAAGTGAAACAATGAACTCCACATCCCATTAAAAAAAAATCAATTACCATGACCACAAAACAATAACCCAATAAAAGTTACAACATTTATCCAAAAAAAAATTCTCCATTTCTTTCTTTTATTTCCATAAACTCAACAAACATAAAATGAGTCAACCTGTATGTGTATAAGGCGGTAGTAACTTCAGGCTCCTGCAGATGGCGCTGCATTAAGCTGAAGGGACTATAAGTATCAGTGGGGTGTGAGTGATGGGATCCATAGATCTGAAAGAGGTGCTACAGTGCAGTAAAAATTTCTGGATGAACTGCTTGAGGGAAGAAAGTCCGGTTCCACTGACTAACATTAAAGTTAAGCTGGGTTTTTGCCATTTCCTGTAAAGTTGCCATTTTGGCGATGTTTTGCTTTGGATTTGATTATAAGGTGTTTAAAGTGTAACTGAGGCCCAGGCTCCTCCTCCTTCTGGTCCACAGCTATGTCCCAAAAGGCCAGATGAGGTTGGTCAGTTAAGTGATATGGTGCAAGTTAAAGATCTGAGAAGAGTCGTCAGCATTATGCCCTCAGAAGTCCTCAGCACACATCACCCACGTGGACAGAATAACTGCCCCTAATCTTAATACCCGTTTCTTCACACTGCTGTGGAAGACATCTGTCCCACTTTTCTTTGCTAACATGTTTTAATTCAGCCAAATTTTGGATAGTCAGTGAATAGTGGTTACAGCGAGTCATCATTACATCACCAGTTATATGTTTACAATTATGGCACGCACATCATCCGTTTCAAAATGCCTGTGGCTGGATATTTACATAGAACAGGTAGACTGTCTTTACTTATTTAACACAGTGGCAGATTAGCCATTATAAGCTGTGTAAAGCCAGCACAGTCTGATGTTAACACTGTTAAATGTGAAAACATTTAAAACAAACGTGGCATATTTAAGTGGTTGGTGTAGCTCAGTGGATAACACCACTTCAACACCACCTTCCAGGAAGCCACTACCACATGTGGGAGACTGGGGCTTGAATCCAGGTCTTAGTAACTATGCTGTACTACGCCAATATGAGTCCTTGGGCAAGACTCCTAACACTACATTGGCCTACCTGTAATATGATTAACCTTGTAAGTCGCTCTGGATAGGAGCATCAGCTAAACGCCATGAATGTAAGTGTTTCTACTCTGGTTTCACCAACATCTCATTCATTGTCCCACTACATTATGGCCAAATCTGTCCTCCCTTTGGCTTATGTGTACATAAAAACGTAACATGTCCAAATAAAAGAAGTGTAAAGTGAGTCCACCAATCAAAGGACAGCACTCACTTTGTTTTGAGCTTGTTTTGACCTGTTGGGCAGAGCTTGGTTCTAGCTAATGGAACCCGTGCTCCTTCAGTGTTCTGTGCTGATGATGATGTGAATAGACGTCAGTGTCAGACTAATGAATGAGCTTCTGTTAAAGACTGGTGGACTGAGAGACACTAGAGTCTCTTCACCTACACTGAGCTGATGAAGAGTCCTGTTCCAGAAATGATAATAGGACATTAGAGCCGTAATAAACCATGCTCCTGTTACTCTCCATACTTCAATACATCTGAAGGTACATACTTTAGTACTGATACTCTTCATACTTAAGTACATCTGAAGGTACATACTTTAGTACTGTTACTCTCCATACTGAAGTACATCTGAAGGTACATACTTTAGTACTGGTATTCTCCATACTTAAGTACATCTGAAGGTACATACTTTAGTACTGTTACTCTCCATACTTAAGTACATCTGAAGGTACATACTTTAGTACTGTTACTCCAGTGGAGGACTAAAGGGAGGAACTGACACTGGAGGAGGAGTTTACTATGGGGATCTCTACTTTAACCCAACTACATGGTTTGGGTATTTTTTCCACCACTGCGTCACCCTCTTTCACCAGGAATGATAATGATATAACAGTTTCATATAACTGTACTATTAAATGCACTGTAGTGTAGATAAAACTCCCTGCTCTTTTTAATTGGCCCTCCTTGTAGAAGATCACTTACCTAATGACCCCTGATTACTAGAAATCGCAAGGCACACTTGGCTAGCCAAATCCTGACCTCCAACACCCAACATCTTCCCATTCTTTGGAAACCTTGAAAGATACATATAGAAAAAAAGGAAGAAAAGCAAACATGCGTGAGCAGATCCAGGCACGCAACAACCCTCGGACTTTGCATACGCAGGTGTCCTGCTTGTAGCATGCCCATTTATCACACTTTAGTGTTCTGTTGAACAGCGCTTATCAATTCAACATTAAACGCACCTTCACAGGTACACAATTATGGCTGTCCCAGCATTGGCAAGCAAATTACAGATATCTGTCCAAGTTCCACATTAAAATCCTGCCACACACATTCAGACACGTTCAGACAAGCTGTTAACATCATGCTTACCAGTTCACTCTGGACAAGAAACCAGCGGAAGGAATTAAAGAGAATGAATATAATCATTATCATCTACCCTATTACAAGTGAGTAACGTTTTCTGTTATTGGAGACAAAGGAGGATTAAGATGGAGGAGTTATCTGAAGGATTCAGGTTGTGAGGGAAAGAAGGGAGACTGCGGTACCATCTATACCATATAGATCAATATATTTACGTGGGATAACTGCACATGGGTCATCTTATTCCAGTGATCTGTAGTTGATTTATGTGTATGTTTTGGATCATTGCCTTGTTTGTTTCATCACCCCACGTCTCCTCAGCTGCAGGTCACGGACTGCTGCCCCTACATTCTGTAGAATGTTTTTATACACCTTTGGATTCCCTCAACGCCCTCAATGACCCTTGGGGTCGTCGTGTGCTGACGGTTAAGCAACCAGCCTTGTAACCAGAGGGTTGTTAGTTCAATTTCCTGAACCAACAGTAATGACTGAGGTGCCCGTGAGCAAGGCACCTAATCCCCTAATGCTCCCCCAGTGCCGTGGGTAGGGCTGCCCCCTGCTCCGGGCAAGTGTGCTCATTGCCCCCTAGTGTGTGTGTTCACTAGTGTATGTATGTGGGTGTTTCACTTCACGGATGGGTTAAATGCGGAGGACAAATTCCTCTGTGTGCAAATCATAAATGGCAAAAAATGGCCCTAAAACTCTTTACTCAGGGAATGATTGGCCTCACCGATTTAGTTTTAAAAAAGCAGGCCCAAGTCATGATGCTCCCCACAACATGCTTCACAGTTGGGATGAGGTCCAGGGAACACTTTCCAAGAAGCACTGTGGAACATCTTGGTGGTCTTGAGCAATCTTGAGGTGGCCCAGAGTGTTGTGTTTTGGGCAGAAATGCCTTCCTTGATTGTGTCCTTTGATGAACACCATGTATATTCAGGGTTAAGCGTCTGGAGTGATCTTAACAGGACGTCCACTCATAGGGAAATTAATTCTCCATTTGTAGAACAGTTGTACAGTTTGCCTAAGAATGGACTGGTGTACATGCAGGTCTTCAGCAATGCTTTTGTACTCGTCCAGCTTCATCCATCAGGCTTTGTGTGCTGCCTTTATTTAATGGGTAAAGCACCCATTCTGATCTTTTAATCTAATCTCCTTAACCTTAACCTCTTTGGCCAATAAACTCTTGGAGCATCATTAACACAGAAGTTCACTTACTGTTTTAAGCCCAGTTGTGGTGCAACCTGCAATGTGCTCAGTAAAAGACCGGAAATGCACAACTGTGTTTGTGTTGGAAGTGTTGCTATGGGTTTCAAGTGGTTTGTTAAAATGGTGCAAAGAAGTGTGCAAGAGGCTTTGAGGTAATCTGACTGGTGTGTTACTCAGTCGGCAGGGACATGTATATAAGGGGCATCAGTAGAGGTTTATGTACAGGGGGATTAAGTCTTAAGCACATGATCTCCCAAAGGATTTTTCTTTTTGTCTGTTTTCCTAATGGCCCCAGAGGACTCAATCCTCATGAACTTTTCACAGCAAGCATATCTCTAGCTTTAGATAGCTGGTAGCAAATTAACATGTTATTCAAATACACATATCACAGATCAGTTTAGCCTTAGTTGATAAGATCGGAAAGTCTGTGATTCTGCTCTGTAGGCATGTTTAATAAACTAGTTGACAGAATTTCATGATCATAGTGAGAATATTATATTTGCATTACCAAATTTACAGATTTTACCAGAAGGCTTAAATTCTCTCCCTCACTTTATTATTGTATTGTAGTTTTGGATTTAGTAAAATAATGACTGCATGGCTACCGGCTTGCCTGGTACTGTGGCCTTATCAGCTGCCATAGTTGCGTAACACAGTGTTTAGAGCACTGCCGTTTTCATTCGATATTTTGCAATATTTTGTAGGGACTGAACGCAGCCTGGGTCCTCAAATGTTAAGGGTGAAAAACAGCTACCTCTGCTGGTAGAAGCCAGTACAAAAGGCTGGCTTTTCATCTTAGTAGCCAACATGTGCTACACTGGACTTCATATTTTGCTTTTACAAGCCAGTAGCTGGGTTTAATTCTGGGTGTTGTTTAGTTCTACACTGCAGGTTTTGTTGAACTGTATAAATAATATGATGTTTAATGAATTAATCTCTCTGCACTACAGTACTCACTACAGTACTAGCTACAACCACAATCTCCAGCACTACTCTCAAAGAGAATACAACTCAACTTTACTGTAAGTAAAGCCTAAATCTACGAATATACTCTCTTCACTTACTGTATGTATTTATAAGCATAAACAAAATGCATAAACAAAAAACAAATAAATAAATAAGTAAAGCTTTTATTCAGACACAACACATTAATAACATTAGTACTTTGTTGCAAACTTCCTGCTGGCAATTACAAGAGCTTCTAGACCTCTACCATAAGAAGTAAATACCTTTTTGCAGCGCTCAATGGGGTTCCAAAAGAGTTCTAATTTGGTTAATTAACTTGTCTAACTTTCAGTGTTTCTCTGCATGGTTATTCATTATCAGTGGAGTTTTATACGGGGTGTAGACTGCAGTGCAGCTCACTGTACACTGCCTGGCCAACAAAAAGGTCACACACTCTAGTATTTAGTTGGACCACCTTTAGCTTTGATCGCGGCATGCATTCTCTGTTGCATCATTTCCACAAGCTTCTGCACCATCACAACAGTTATTCCTGTCCAGAGTTTCATTCACTTTCCCCCATGATCTTGTATTGAGCTGATTGACAAAATCAGCTGATGGAATAACCAGGTCGATCAGTATATTCAGGTGGTCAGCTGACTTCATTCTTTGGGTACATAACTTTGCTGAACCTGGACCTGATCAACTGCAGCAACCCCAGGCTTGTACTATAGGCACTAGGCAGGATGGGTGGATCAGTTCAGCTCCCTCTCTTCCTACCCCAATGCACCCATCACTCTGGAACAGGGTAAATCTGGACTCCTCAGACCACACGACCTTCTTCCATTGATCCAGAGTCCAATCTTTATGCTCCCAATCAGATTGAAGCCGTGTTTGCTGGTTAGCCTCACTGACAAGTGGTTTTCTGGACAGCTGTTTAGTCCCAATCCCCTGAGTTCCCTCCTCACGATACATGTGGAGATGCTCTTACTTTCACTGTTAAACGTTTATGAATTCTCCTGCTGTTTCTCTATGATTTGATTTTACTCATCGATCATTTCACTCATCGATCATTCAAGATTTTATTCCGACCACATTCCTTCCTCAAAAATGATGCTTCTCCACTGTCCTTCCACTTCTTAATAATGTGTTGGACAGTTCTTAACCTCTGCTTAATGCATGCTAATAATTTGACTCTTCTGAAACAGATTAACATCGTTTCCACATCCACACAAGGTGCCTTTCAACATGGTTGTTTAATAAATGAGAAGCTACTCACTGCATCACTCAGGGTTGAATAACTTGCTGCCAGGTGAAACATAGTCACCCATGCAGTAATTATCTAAAGGGAGACTCTTGCCTATTTGCTTAGTGAAATCCAGTGACCTTTTTTTGACCAGGCAGTGTGTATTGTTCTCTGTTATTCCGGCTAGTTTCAGGTCGTCCTGCAAATCTTTCAAGAGACTACCAACCCCTGTCCAACTTTCCTTATCATTAGTCTGAACTAAATTTAGCGAGGTATACCTGTTAGGGATGATTAGATGTTCCAGGACAATTTGTTATTGATCCAATTGATTGCTGCAGAACTCCTTCACTTTACCATGACTGAACACGAGTAGTAATCCTCCCAACTGGTGGCAACATCATTTATATTATTGTATTCAGGCCATATTTAATAATATATAATATTATAATAGGATAATATAACTTGTTTGTTCCATTAAGTATTGTTTTAAAACATCTCGTTGTTTTTTCTAAAAGCCGAAAAACATTTTGTGTGTCATTTTGGAGTTGATATATACACTGAATAAATACACCCATGTTGTTCCTAATCATATGTACTGTATATCAACTTTCCACACACACACAGCCTTGTTGGTTTTATGCAGCTGTAACATGTAGAACATTTTGGTTTTGCTCAGACAATGTCACAGTTAATGGGAATTCCAAAGGGGCTCCGTGCGTTTTTCCATTCTTCCACAATGGAACCACCTACAGTGACTGTGTACGACTCAAGAACTCCAGCCTGTGGTGCAGCACGACTGGTAACTTCACCAGAGATGGACAGTGGGGAGAATGCCTCAATTACGGTAGTACTGATCTAACCTCCAAGTTAATCCTCCAAGAGATCCTACTATCCACTTAAACTGAATCCTTTCTCTCAGATGTCTGCCTGATTCATAAGACCCTCTCTGATCCATGGAGGAACATTGGATTTTCCAACACGTGGTCAAAAAATGATCTTACCCTGCAGGAGGGCTGGTACCGCTTCACTGGCATTGGTGGAGACCGTATGGCCAACTGCTCAAATAACGATCTCAGTTCTGAAGACGTGTCCTGGTACACATGCGATCCAATCATTGGCAGTCCACGGGATCTGGACTGTGGTGAAGGACTGATCCTCTACTACCTCATTTCATTCAATGGAACCTACACCACACGTGAGTAGGTTCACCGCTATCCACCACAGTTGGGTACAGGGGGAGGACCTAAGAGCAAGGTGTGAGAACCTTGTTGTATAGGTTACAGTGCGATGTGTCAAGAAGAGAAAACAGAATGTGAACAAAGTGAAGTTAGAGGAATTAATCAATAAACTATCGATAGTGAGTTGGGGGAGGGGCACTGGTGGGCCTGTCTTTGAGGTTGGGAAAAAATTATAAAATGAAATGATAGACAAAGAGGTCGCCACCAGTTACCAACTACCCCTCTACAAAGGTGCAGTGTTTACTTTTTACCTCTCCAGGGTAAATAGAGGCTCCTCGGCTAAGCATAATCAAGATAACCACCCCAAAGCATTCTGGGAGGTAGAGTTTCTAGTTGATCTGAATGAGCTCTCCCAGCAGTAGGAGAAGTTTAATGGCTCCTTATATCATCATATGGATTTTTCCTCAAGTTTAACCAAATGAAAATTATGCCTTTTGACACTTGGTCAGATTAATTAACCCTCTCAGGTCATATATATACAATGTCATATACAACATAAAAGTGTACATGAGAGAATAAATCTCGGGAACGTTGCTTGACAAAGACTTGCTTTTTCCTAGAAGCGTGGCATCAACTGATGTCTTGGGTTCAGTCTATCGTAAAACAGACGCTGTGTTCAGGGCTAGCCGACAGAACCACACTACCTTTTCAGGGAAAACCTGAAAAGCAAGTCTTTAGCATGTGGCATTCTCAAGAAATGTTTGTGTTTTGTGTGCAGTGTCCTTTGATTTTTGTCACACTGAGCGATATCTCCTCACATCTGCATTATGCAGGTTAGCAGTTTATAGTTTTGACTGTTCATTTCTGATTTCCCTTGGTTTTAACAATGCTGAGAACATTTAAGTCGCCTTCCAACATTTCAGCCATTGCCTCTTTGCCATAAGGATTCCGTCTTGGGCAGGCAATACTCTAGCTACATTAGCTTTGTGTGGAACAGAGGTAGTAGTGTTCACACTAGAGATTGGCGCAATCAATCAATCATGCACTCATGAGATATGACTAGTTGTGTTCAATCTGTTTTTTTGCACATTCTGATGTGATTCCTCCACAGGTCACTCCTCCTGCAATGCATCCTCTTGTGGACTAAATGCTTCCTGTAATATTTCCGATGGCAGCTGTTTCTGTGACTTTGAACTTTCTGCACCTGTTGACCTCGCGCCCACAGAAGACTCCTATATATGTGAAGCAGGTTGGTTCTAAGCTCGCACTAGAATCTTATGCACAAGCAGAGGAATTACAGCAGCTAGTTATCATCGTGATTCTCCATTCTAAAGCCAGTAGGCATCAGAGAAATCAAACCCATTCCATGTAATTGTCAGACCACACGTACTAGCATATCTGGCTGTGGAAGGAAGATAACAACAGCTGGTAACTGTGGCTACGGTTTCAGGTTATTACTTCACCATAGTGATTATTACATGACAGTGAGAAAACGAAACCAAGTGACATTTAAAAAAGAACTGAGAAGAGATTTCAGCCTGTCTTATCCTTTGGGTGGCAAACTGAGGCCTTCTCTGGATTTTTGGTCTTTTGTCCAGACGCATAGAGCATTTCACATCACTGAAAATGAAACTTTTGCATTTTTTTCTTTTTGTCTGGACAGACAAATCTGATCTGATCACCTACGACCTACAGTCTTAAAAGAACTCATCTAAGAAACAAATCAACTCACCTACAGTCTGAACACAGCCCTTGACACAGCACCTCTGACCACAACAAGCTCAATCATTGGTCGATGAGGTTGTTCAGATGTGTTGCGTCAAGAAACATTTGAAACATTAGGTCTACAGTTTACAGCTACAGTGTTATCAGAGCAGGGAATGGCACATGTGGCTCTAATTAGAGTGAAGCAATGTCTAAGATGGTGGAGATGGTGAAAGGTGGGCCGAAGCTGTATATTTGCAGGCTGTTCCGAGTTCGCATGGTTGTTGTCTAGGAATGGTAACACTGGTCTAGAGTTCTTGGCTCATGTGAATTAAACATTGATAGTAAATCAGTCTGTGAAAGTCGATTACACCGTTACAGTTTTATAATCTGCATAACTCTCTTCACAGGTCCGGCACTGATGGACTGTGAGGTATGTATTAAATATTGCTTATTTGCTTAATGGAATTTCTCTTTGGTTTGGGGGATTAATTGGACATAAGGAGAACTTTCATACTGTGTTAAACTGAGTCGCGTTAATATGACCACTCACTAACACCCAGAGTAACGGCCGAGCACAGCACAGACAGCAGCTAACTAGGCTGGGAGAGACTCAATAAGGTCCTGGTAGGTTGTCACAGGCACCTGTGCATCACAGAGCTACTGGAGGGGGCATGGGGGAGGATCCATAGAGCAGCACAATGATCAAGGTGGTCCCACAAATCCCACCATTAGGTTTAGGTCTACTTGGGAGTCTTGGTCATTGGTTCTTCCAATCAATGTTGGTTGGCCCTAATTGTAAAACTATGATGTAGCCCTAATTCTAATCTGGTCATAAGTAGTTCCTTTTTTGGTTCATATTCCTAAATTTGGAAATAAGCGTTGAATGAAAGTTAAACCTTTATGTTTTTATGAAAGGTAACTAGTGACATCCATTAAAGAGGCAGCAAAGGCCAAATGAACGAACTGACAATCGTTGCTGTCTGAAGAAAAATCTCCAAGCTGCTGTTACCACCATGTGAAAATTTCATGGATCAACAGAAATGACCCAAAACTGTTAGGAACAAAGTCTGGTTCCATTTCCTTACATTGAATTAGAAGTAAATTAAGTTTTACTCTCTCATATAAAATTGCCATTTTGTATATACTTGTTTTTCTTTGGACAACAACAAAATAATGGCAGATATGTGACAGGCGTAAAGTAACTGGTGAGGGGCAAAAAGGGACAAAGATGTCCCCTTTACTAAGTCTAACCCCTTACTGCAAATTCTGCTTCTCATGACTTTTATTTTGTACCAGGAAACATTTTCCTAAGTAGTTAAATCAGTGACACTATGAAAAACAGTGACATCATGCCTGCGATGATCTACTCACCTTGGGCAAAATGTCCACATGCACTGGGACACTTTATCTCATTTTCCGTCAAGTAAGAATGATTGGAACTCAAAGTTTTTACTCAAAGACGCTGTTTTTAAAAGGACTCTCCTTTCTAGGAATATTGCTCTATACAATGTTTAGAAGATCTTCTGGACCAGATTCTGTACAGCCCAGCTCCAGTGACACAAAAGAATGTAAGGAACCTGGGCTAATACCTGAATGGTTAGTTGGCAATTTGTGCTTGGTTTTTGTGGTAATGGATACCTCTGTTTTGATTGGTCAGGTTGTGGAGTATTTAAAAGTGCTATTCAACTGCTCAGAAGCTTTTGAGGACGATGATGATGATGATACTGATGAAGAATTTTGTTCTGGAAGTCAGCGAGTATCTGGTGGCTGCACTGGTGAAGATGACAGATACCTACTATACTATTAACATCTTTCTAGATACATTAGGTAAACAGATTCACAACTACAAAGACATATTAGCTTATAGGCTAGTATAACTGCTTAATTGCTTAACTTAACTGCTGGGGACATAGTTTGTATTTTGTCTCAAACCCAGAATGCGTAACAGATATGGCCCTGTAGGTCTGTTTTTAAGGTTGGAGTTTTATTAAAAACGACTAATGTAAATATATAGCACAATATTATAACATGTTATTATATAATATAGCATATATAATATAGCACAACATAACAAATTTATACTAAAGACTCCTTACACACTCCAAAAATGAAATCTTTGCAAGAAATGTTTTCTTATATCTAGTTGATATATTTTAAATTTCTGTTTGCTTTAGTTTATTGTAAGCTTATTTTAAGATTTCTTTTATTTCTAGATATTATATATATATATATATATAAAATGGAAGATATTTTGCTTATTTTATGAAATTAGCTTGAAACAACCTAAAAGATATGTCAATGTAGCGAGTCTTGTTGGCTTACAAAAATGACTAAGTGTAAAATACCTGGAAATAAGTACAGTAATCTTAAAATAAGATTACAACAATTTGAAAATGAGAATTTTAAGATATTTAAACTAGACAAATTGGTATATGGTAAGTTTTAACCACAACCCTGAAGCTCTTGCCTGACTTCTGCCTTATCTATCAGAGATTCAGCTGTTTGTGGTTGGACCAAATGCCTCTTTGACGAATACCATTCAACTCAGCACAAGCATGGCTTACTTGGAAATCGACCTCACTGAGATTTCAATGAACAACGAGGGTAAGGTGGAACATTTGCTTGATTTTTCTGACATTTCTGACACTCAAAGCTATATCCAGTTAGTTATAGAGTAGTGTAGAGGGTTGATGGCAACGTAATTCAATAATTACTTAATACCTTTAAGTTCATCTAAGGGGCCAACTTACTGTCAGGAATCGACTTTGGTCATTAGCCACACACACAAGGGATGACCAACAAATCAGCTTATTTATTAACTAAAGATTATATGAAAATAATGAATAAGGGTAGGACCCCTAGGACTTAAATACAGGGGTTAACTACAGGAACACTCACACAGAGGACAGAATAGGGAGAGCAATCACATTCATGGTCTGAAGAGACACCAGAAGTCTAATAATTCGGTTTGGTTTTGGTTGCAGTAAAGTATTTAAAATTAATAGTTTATTGCTGTACCTGTGCTGGTTTATCTCTGGTTGCCTCTGGGTCTGCATGGGCTCTTAGCCAGAATGGCTTGGCCCCTTGCCAGGTCGAGCAATTGTATAATGCTCCATGACTATTTTCAGTAAATGATATTAGATGAAAAACTATGTAACTGTTTGTCAAGCCGCACTGCATGTGTTAATATTTCAGGATTTGCCGCGGTGGCCTTGATAAGCTACACCAACATGGCAACTTTCCTGAAACCTGGCTTCTTCGGCAAAATGGGGTCTGCTGTAGTGTCAGTCACACTACCGAACACTAGCTACCAAGAGCTCAGCACACCATTCAACGTCACCCTGATGCAAAGTACAGTGAGTCCATATGATTCTAATATATATAGTGGGGTGCGAAAGTTTGGGCAGCGTTGTTAATTTTCCTGATTTACCTTTATAAAGCATTGATAGTTTGGATAAAAAAATTGCGTTAAATACATCATATAGTTTATATTGATTTAAGTTTATATGATTTACAGAAAGTGTGCAATAATTGTCTAAACAAAAGTAGGCAGGTGCATAAATTTGGGCACCAAAAAAAAATTATAGAATTACAGAAATAACAGACTCTAAACACTTCCTATAGCTTCTAATGAGAGTCTGGATTGTGGCTGAAGGTATTTTAGACCATTCTTCTACAAAACATCTCTAGTTCATTCAGGTTTGATGGTTTCCGAGCATGGACAGCTCTCTTTAAGTGACACCACAGATTTTCAATAATATTCAGGTCTGGGGACTGAGATGGCCGTTCCAGAACGTTGTACTTGTTCCTCTGCATGAATGCATTAGTAGATTTTGAGCAGCGTTTAGGGTCGTTGTCTTGTTGGAAGATCCAGCCCCGGCGCAGCTTCAGCTTTGTCACTGATTCCTGGACATTGGTCTCCAGAATCTGCTGATATTGATTGGAATCCATGCGTCCCTCAACTTTAACAAGATTCCCAGTCCCTGTACTGGCCACACAGCCCCACAGCATGATGGAACCACCACCAAATTTGAACTGTGCCTGTGGTCTTCCATTTTCTCACAATGTTTCTCACAGTGGAGACTGAAAGCTGAAATCTCTGAGATAGCTTTCTGTATACTTCCCCTAAACCATGACGGTGAACAATCTTTGTTTTCAGGTCATTTGAAAGTTGTTTTGAGACTCCCATGCTGCGACTTTTCAGAGAAGATGCAAAGAGGAGAAAAACTTACAATTGCCCCCCTTAAATACCCTTTCTCATAATTGGAGTCACCTGTGTATGGAGGTCAAGGGTCACTGAACTTACCAAACCAAATTTGAGTTCCAATAATTAGTTCTAAAGGTTTTGAAATCAATAAAATGACAACAGTGCCCAAATTTATGCACCTGCCTACTTTTGTTTAACCAATTATTGCACACTTTCTGTAAATCATATAAACTTCTTTTCACTTCTCAAATATCACAGTGTTTGTCCCCTATATGATATATTTAACAGAATTTTTTATCCAAACAATCAGTGCTTTATAAAGGTAAATCATAAGAATAAACAACGCTGCCCAAACTTTTGCACCCCACTGTATATTAGACCTATACACCTTAAAAGTACTTAAAACTTACACATTGAGCTCTGCTGCTCAGAACTACCGTATGCTACTTTTGTGAACAATTTTTGTGCCAAATTGTAATTAGGTTGCCTTGTATGTTCTACCATTAATATAAATACATTGAACCTACTAATCAAAGATGGTAAAATCAGATCAGAAAATGAGCGCATACAGATTTCACAGAGGTTTGTTATTCATAAATTTAAACTAAATAACAATAAAAAACCGGTGGCCTCTATTTATCAAAGTGCAGATCTGATTGCTTTCAATGATGTACAAGTTATCCTGAATCTGAATCCAATGATCACTGAGATGATCACATGTGATGCGTTTTATCCCTTCTGTTGCTATATAGAGGTAAAATAAATTACTGGCTGCTTGGTCATGGGTGAATTCTATCACACTGGTTAGTGATGGCCTGCTAAAATCTGTGATGTGTGAATCATGTTGCTATTTAAACCCTTGGTGCATGTGAAGCCTAAAAGCCAAGTGCTATGACAAAAGTCATAGCTGCATTACTCGTGTTTTGTCTGAGGTGGATGAAATCAGTGTGGTTCGGGTCTGCTGAGAGTTGTCTGTCATGTCTGTAGCTCAAAATGTTTTGAAGTTGGGTACCGAGCAGTTCTGAGTGAGTGCTTTACGTCCTTCTTTTCACTAGGTCGCGGAAGGATATCCATTCTGTTTGAACTGGGAGGAGGATGACTGGGTGAAAGACAGTTGCAAAGACATTCATTACAACTTGTGCTCCTGTAAATCCACAGGAACTGTTGCTCTCATCATTGAAGGTAAGAAAGGAGGAGGTAAAAAATTTTTAAATGTCTAGGTTTAGCATCAGGCCATGTTGCTCTTAAGCATTTGGAATAGAATCAGAATTACTCCACAATCCTGGACCTTGGTGTAGGGCTGTTTTTGGTAGAGCATTTTAAAAGATAAGAGTGTATTTGTTAATGTTTGATTCATGGTAAACACCTTGATTAAACACAGACCACTATAATAAAGCCTACACGTGATCTTGTAACAGCAGCACTGATATGTGCTCATCAAAAGAAGAGTTGCCCAAAAAGTTGCAAACATAATCAACTGACAGGACTGAAACTTGTTGGGTAGTTTTGACATTGTGAGACATGTGAATGATTCCAGTTTCATGCTTGGCTGCGCACATGACGTAGGCAAAGACGGACCTGTACCTGACTGACCCAACAGCCATGATTGCGGACATTCAAAGATCCCCCCCATGAGTCACCCTGTCAAAGCCAGCACCATTGGCAGACGGCTGCACAATGCAGGACTACGTGCACACAGACGAGTTCCGCTTTAGTTATGGTGGACACAGTGTGTGGGAGGATCGATAAAAAAAAAAACGATGTTGGTTCTCTTTCATGTTCGCTTTTAAAACAACGCTGTGCTGTAAACCACATGAGCATTGGACTCTTTAGGTGTCAGACACCTTAAATCTGTAAGATGGTTCCTCTACTTACGGTCCTTCTGAACAACACTTTTAATCTTCGCTTCCACAAACCAAGGACCCACTTTTTCCTAGAACAGTTTTGCTAATCATCCCTTCAATGAGCACTGGTGAAAACCAGTGCTCAACCATTGGAAGACGGCTCCAGGACTACATGCACGCATGAGTTTGGCCTATGCAGCCTTTGGCCTGAGACAGTCTTTGTCTACCTATTTGAAAAGAGACTATTATTATCCCATCTATTATTAGACATTTCACTACATACTGTAGTATAACCGATGAATTGGCATATACTAACTACATAAATCCATGCCTCTTATTCTGCAGCAGATGACGTTGTTTACTACACGGCCATGCCAGTGGGGCTGGTATTCCTAAGCACGACTCTGTTGATCTTTGTTCTTTGTCGACGACAAATCACTGTAAACAACATGACTCTGGTCAACCTCTGCACAAGCCTGATGCTTACCCAAGTCCTAGTTCTAATTAAAGAAGGACTGGGGACTTCCATAAGTGGTAAGGTGAGTAATGTTGCCTACATCATACCCTTGGTATCAGATACCTGGAGTTCTGCAATAAAATCTTGTTGCAGGAAAATCTTTCCATTGGAATTTAACAAAGTTGGTACACTGATCTTACAACTTGCTTACGGTACATTTGGCTTTGAGTAAGCCTGTGCAGTAAGCAGTGTTAGCTTTGGCCAAGAACTATATAGGTCATTATCTGGACTGAGTCACACCAGAAGTTGCCTGAAGTAGAGACCCTGAGCCATTTTCCTAGATTTTCCCTCCAGCTATATTTGTCCTATCAGAGGACATCATTTGTATCAGCCTTCAAATGTATCATCAATATTCGGGCAACATTTAATGAAAAGGTTTGAATAAACAGCATGCATTTTACCTGAGGCTTACTTTTGGACTGGGTTCTATTCTCTTGTAGAGGAAGCACACATATTGGCATATCGCTTCTGTTACTCACCCATTTGAATTTATTTCTGCTTTGCATGTTTATATTGACTATGTATCTCTCTCTGTCTCCGTCTCTCTCTCAGGCGTGTGCAGTGCTGGCAGGCTTCCTACACTTCTTTTTCCTCACCTCTTTTCTATGGATGCTCATTGACGCCGTGATGCTCTTCATCTCCGCTAAAAACTTAACCAAGATCCGATCCAATAACAGGGAAGTGTTTAACTGGAAATATCTGATTGTGATTGGATACATAACTGGTCTAGTTGTGGTGGGCGTGTCTGCTGCAGTGGTGCCTGATGGATATGATTATCGGTAAGTTTGGGGGTGTGGGTGGGGTTCCCTCAGGATAGAGGTAGGGCTTAGCTCAAAAAGTACATTTTCAGTGGTCTACTTTTTGTCCAGAAGGTGAGGATTTTATGGGATGTGGATGGAACCTTGTCATGTGTCCTACTGAATCCCTGTCTTCATGGTTGTCTGAAACCAGCCTTATTTGAGAGTTTTGCCAGAAGAAGAGAACCCATATATATATATATATATATATATATATATATATGCTGCTTCATTTTCTGATGCAATAAATATCTTTATCATCCATCTGTTATGAAACTGCAAACTGATTGTATATGACCATGTGAGAAAACAATATGGAATCCATACTGTAAACTTCATAAATGTATATGTAATCTTGAAAAGTATATTTCCATAATAGTATATTACTTGTGTGTCTTTCCTCAGATGCTGGTTAAACATGAACAAGAGTGTTCAATGGAGTTTTTACGGTCCTGTTTATTTCATTCTTGCAGTAAGTACTGCATAATGAATGAAGCGAGTGGATGTAAGCTTGGGTTGCAAGCACAGAGATCATTTCATTTCTAAGGACAGTTTAATTCAGTTTACTTTTTTTTACCTTGCAGTTGAACATGATCCTCTTCATTGCCATCTGCATCATCATTACCTTCACTCTGAAAAGCCTGAACAGCGAGATCTTGCAGAGGACTGAAACTCAAGCTGATAAGAAACTCATTATAAGCATCTTGGTTAAAACCGTGGCCCAGTTTTTCATCCTCGGTTGCCCCTGGATCGTGGGTTTTATCGTCAGCAAAAAAATGGAGTACTTCAGTATTGTGATCCTCATCTGTGTGCAGAGCGTCTTCATATTCCTGGTCCACTGTGTCCTCAATCAAGAGGTCAGCCACCACAAACAGCTTTTCTCAGATACAGGACATAGCTTGACCTAGACTTTAATAATCCAAATCTGATAACTTTCAAAATTGCACATTTGGACCTAGTTCATTAATTTCAGTGTTTCTTTCTTATGCATTACGTTTCTGTAAAAATGCATTATTCATTTTAAATGTTCTCATGCCGTTTTATTCTTCTATATCCAGGTGCGAGAACAGTGCATCAAGAAGCTAAGACCATTCTGCCAGTGCAAAAAGCTCACCACAGTTATTGATTCCCAGGTGACGGAAGGAGAAGCGCCAAATCCAGCTTCTAATTAAAGTCAGCATTACAAAAAGCGATATCATATTATTAAATCAAATAAAGGATAAAATATGGAGCAGGAGTGCACAACTCCGGTCCTGGAGGGCCAGTGTCCAGCACAGTTTGGGACTAACCAGCTCAAGCACACCTGATTACACTCATCTGTTATTTACCAGCTTTAGTGGGTGTGTTAGAGGACTGGAGTTGTGCATCTCTGATATACAGGGTTTGCATGTGGATGTCTTTTCTTTCTCCCATGTAGCTAGTAAAGACTATTTATGCATGTGAGGTTACAACAGTAAATGCAATGTCTATATAATTGTTTTCTATTATCTTCAATTGTTTAATTAAACAACATAAATCTCTGAAAAACTGGTCTTTACTGCCTTTTTACATTACTGTAATGCTGAAAAACACTGACCACACAATCTTGTACCCACAAACTGGTGACTGTTTAAGATAAATAAAAGCATTCTAGGGTTTATTCGCCATACAGACCAACACCAGACTTTTCCAGCAGGATCACAGAACAGGCAGCTAGAAGAACGTGAGGAGATCTGAATTTGAGATCCTTTTTATAAGTGAGTAATGTTCTACTATTTTTGTTTATGTTGGGTTAATATGGAGACTTTTAGAGCTTCTGTTTAACCAAACACTGGAGCTGATTGTATCTAATCATTTTTAACACCTAAACAAAAACACACAAACCAACAGTATGATATTAAAATGTATATTCTGTATTTTAAATGATAATATTTACTCTTACACTAAAACACCACTGTGGTAAAAGGAGGTTATTTACTTCCACTTTAGTCTGGTCACATTTCTGGAGGTTAAATTTCAATCTGTTTTGCTAGTTTCTCAGATCTCACTTTGGAGCTTCAGTGTTTTAGAACAAATGATTCAAAAAGAGGATAACAGACAATAACACTTCACAGAAACAATGTGCATGAAGTATTTATGAACTGAAAACAGATTCATCGATATTGTAAACTTCATAATAGGTTAATGAGCAATCACACATCCCACATTCGAGTTAACAGCAGAGCATGTTAATGAGCATGGTTACATCACGTTTTGTTTTACCAGCACTTCATAAATGTTTGTGGACACAAACTGATCCAGATTTGTGGCAGATTTTCTCTGATCTTTCTGTTGCACAAATGTTCAGCTAGAGTCGTTGTTTCATTACAGTGATTAAGATTTAAAAAAAAAAAGGTAGAGGAAAAAACATGGATCAATCAGTGGGCATCTTGTTATTGGAGGAAGGTCTCCATGTACTTTAGATGACCAAATGCATTTTGTAAAAAAAACAGAACATGGTTATTTGGTCAAACAGTTGTTGATTTGAACTATATACATCATTTGAACACAGCAGCTCAATTTCATGATGACCAACAGAAATGTATCAACAAAAATGGCCAAAATTGCTTGGAAAAAAAGTCTGGCTCTACTGACATACATTAACATGAATGTATGTAAAAAATGTAACTTTTTTTTTTTTTTTTTGCTCTTTTCTGCAAAGTTGCCATTTTAAAGATAACTATCACTAGCAGGTTGAAATGCACAGTGGTGCTTTTTGGTGCAAATATTATGAACCTTTAATATGATCTGCATTTCTGCATATATTTGACCCTAAACTTGAGATTTTCTAAAAGAAAGATTCTGAGGTCTAAGAGGAGAGTCAAATGAAACAAATGAGACAAAAATATTAGACTTGGTCATTTATTTATTGAGGAAAATGATCCAATATTACACACATGTGAGGATAAAAGTATGTGAACCTTTAGTATTAGCAGAAGTATATCATGGCATGAACAAAGGAGATTTCTGAGGACAATGAGGATTGTATCAGTGAATTCTAAAAGGAAACTGTCAGAATCTGTCCATGAGTTAAAATCTCTAAGAGCAATCATGCGTCCCTGCAGCAAAGTGACAAAAGGACCCCTGAATATCCCAAGTTGTTTTTAAAACCAAAGAACAGGTATAAAAGAAACGACGAAAGATTTTGTGCCCTGACCCGATATAGTTTTTTCATGAGTAGGGACATCCCCACCTCTCATAACCATAGTTGAACGTTCTGTACAGAGAAAATTTGCCTCAAAATTCATCCAAGCTGATGTGGAGGACTAATCAACAGTTACCAGAAACTTTAGTTGCAGTTAATGCTGCACACGTGGGTCACACCAGATACTGAAAGCAAAGGTTCGAATATTTTTGCCACTCCAAGATAATATTCGATCATTTTCCTCAATACATTTGTTTAATTGGGTTCTCCTTATCTAAACTTTTAAGAACCACTGTACACACAGACTACCAACACTTTATTTTGGAACAGGGTTATTTGACTGAATCAACCACTGAATCAAGACTGATATTTTCCAAAAAACCCATTCAAAAACATTCCAGTGAAGAACATACAGATTTACATACATGGAACAACCCCAGAGGAATTTGCATATTTGTTAGCCTATCCTGCTTCAACGATTCACATTACACAATTTGCATATGGATTTTAAATTTGCATTTTAATTTGAATAAAATCAAGAGATGCTCCAATAGAAAAAGCCTACTTGAGTGTAGGTAGACCTATTATCTTTCACCTCAAATGCAACCTCTGATCCTCAGAGCAAAGAAAGCTCACCAGCAAGAACTTTTACACCAAGACAAATGTCAGCTATGAAACAAAAATGTGTGTTTAAAAAATATTTAAAAAATATCAGTGATTAATTATTATGCTCAGATGTGATTTCTCCGCAAGAATAAAGTTTAAATGCCATTCTGGTTTTTGATTTTCCTCAGTGATTGGAGGAGAAAGATAGGAACGACACAGTACACATAAATGTGCTGATATTAGGGGATGGTCAATGTTAATGATCAATGGTCAAATAATGCTTGGAATCAAATCACCAAGCATATGGAGTAAGTGCTGACCAGTAATTCAAACACGTTCATTTTTAACACCACAACAACTCCTAATGAAGGTATCAACAACAAAGACTTTGATGGACATTAACAAAGTAATACTGACACAAAGTTTTAATTCGTTATCTTTCTCTCGTCTAGGTGGCATGTGCAGTGCTAGAAGGCTTTAGACACCTCTTCCTGTCTGCTTTTGTGTGGATGTTCACTGATGCCGTTCTTCTCTTCGTTTCTGCTATAAACCTCACGAAGATCAGATCTAAGCAGAAAAAGATACTTGGCTGGAAAGGCCTGACTGTGATCAGATATGTTATTCCTCTGATTGTGTTGGGGGTGAAGATTGCAGTGATATTTACAGGACACAGCTACAGTGAATACGGGTACGGGATTTAATCAAAAATCATAATTTTCTGTCTAAATTTGGGACGATGATGAGATTCTATTAGATGTAAATCTAATAACTTGATTAATTAAAATATCTTAGGCCAGGGTTTCTCAACCATGGGCCATTAAGTTCCCTCTAGTTGGTCCATGGGCTCTCAGATGGAGGCAGTAGTTTATAGTGGCCTGGTTATGTTAGTGTTATTTTAAATATGTTAATATTAATATATGTATATTCATGTACACGTGTACAAGTAAGTAGTTTGTACATAGTGGTGCAGTAGCAGCAGGCTAATTACACACCTACAGTTTGAGACAACATAGCCGCTGGCTTAGCCCACTACTATGATTTGTGACAACTTCTGTGGGGCGTTTTTAGACAGTCCCACCTGTTTTAAATTCAGAACGGCAATCCATATAACATTTTCTTAAATAGATTATCCCTTAGTGAAACTGTAGCTCTAAAAGTTGACTGTAGATTTCTGGTGGGCCTTGGGGCAGAAAAGGCGGAGAACCCCTATAAAAATTGTTTTTGTTTAATGTTTAGTTTCTGCTCAGACAATGTCACCACTGCCAATACTATCAGTATTTATGCAAATGGTATAAGAACACGTACCTGTGTAATATCATTCAGTAACTGAGCAATATATATCTCTGCAACTACATGTAAAATTGTATTGTTCTTATTGTATTTTGCTTTCCTAACAATTCCCTAACAATTCCCTAATGAATTTCCTAACAATATTTTTGTTTGTAATTTCTGATATTTTGTATTTTGTACAACTTGCACTTTAGTCTACCTCTTGCTCTGTATCTGTTTAATGTGTATTCTGCCGTAACATTGCAGATTTCTGTCTTATCTAACGGGAAGTCTAAAGGATGTGTTTTCTATTCCATTCAATGGAGCTTATTCCGTTATTAACCACCCTGTTGAAAAACCATGTGCATTTAGAACATTTAATTGACTGTAGCCAGTGTTCCACCTAGTAACATTTCTCCATGTCAAAAAACGATCCAACCAATCATCAGATTCAAAGCCTCACCCAGCAGTGATGTAGATACTGAAATGCTTTGTTTCTGCTATCTAGGTATGAGCGCTAGTTTGGGATTGCTAGTTTGTGGACTTCTGTTGTATTTAACTTTGTGTTGCTCCTAAACATTTTCTGACTAAACACTAAGCACATCTGCTACAGGCCGTAAAGGTAAAAGTAAACATTTGCGCATGAAATAAAATGTTTATGCAGCACATGCAAAGTGTTTCATAGGAAAATGCATCATGATCACAAGCAGAGATAAACCATCTCCCATTCATTTTCCAGATAACATAGAGATAGAGACTATTCACATTCATTCATACTCAAATTTACATAAGCTAATCATTTACCGTTATGCTGGGTACAAACAAGACTGACGAGATTGTGTATTTATGTACTTATCTAAAACTTTCTTGAACGTTCTAACATCTCATTCACTATTAGTATAAAACAACACTCTAAGATGCCCTCTAAGAGATACACTAAGATGTTATTGTCTTGTCTGATTTAAGAAGATGAGGCCAATGGCCTCAATAATTTTTTCTGAGATGATAATACTTAGCTTGTGGATTTTGGCCCCCATTCAGTAGGGGTTAGAAGGTGCCACCCAGGATGTTCTTCAGGGGGAGCCTGACCCTAGAGGTGGGCTGCCTGACCGGCTCTATGTGCCCATTTCTGTCATGTCCCAGGCCCTTCAGTGGGCGATTCACAGCCCATCCAGGGGTTGGCTGCACCTTGGAGTTCCTGTGGAAGCATTCTGGTGGCCTCACATGGAACAGGATGTGCGGGCCTTCATAGCAGCCTGCCAAGTCTGTGCCCGCAACAACGAACCCAGGACAAGATCAGCAGTGGCACTATTTAAGTCATAGTGACAAATAAAATATTTTCTCAGTTAAGATGAATTAAATTCATTACTGAACTCTTTCATACTGTCTTATAGATTAATACCTGCCATCACAAGTCATCAATCTTGCTACTGTACTGTAATTTTGAATTAATAATAGGTTTATAATTATTATAATTAGTAATAGGTTTGTCTGATGTCAAAGCATTGTGGAACATGAGATGGATGGAAATGTAGTAAAAATAACAGATACCCAACATTCCAGCAACCAGCATAGGAGCGGGGTCATCTGACCACAGTGCTATTTTCGAGAACAGGTTCCAGTATAGAACACTTGTGCAGACAGCGTAACGTAATGGCTACAAATTCATTTGCAAGCTTGTGGGTTTCCTGCTTGTAGCATTCATATTTATCCTATTGAGTTGTCATACATAGCAAAACAATGTTTCACTGCAAGTCACACCCTCAAAATGCAAATTAACGAGCTGTCCAGATAAAAAGATCTGGCAGATTTAGACTCTCACATACAACCCTGTTCACTGTGGACGAGAATCAGCAGAGTGATTCAAGAAATGGATGTGAATATCTATTACCTTTTAATAGGTATGTAGTATTCTACTATTACAGGTAAGGTTGGGTAATACTGAGACTTTGAGAGCTTCTCTACAACAATTACATGTAAAATTATTCTTATGTACCTGCTCTACAGATGGGATAAGGTTTTGCCGGAGTGCAGTGTTTTTTCTTCAAACATAACACTTCTCATTTTTATATTTTGGTCTCTTTACAAAACATTGTTCTAATAGTCTTCTGCAATAGCCTTTCTCCTGATGGTGGACCTGTGAACATTAACATTAGCCAATGTAAGAAACACCTTCAGCTGCTTAGAAGTTACCCTGGGTTCCTATGTTACCTCACAGACTATTAGACATTCTTGGTGTGACCTTTGTGGGGACCACTCCTGGGGAGGGCAACGGTGGTCTTCAATGTCCTCAGTTTCTACACAGTCTGTCTGACTGTGGATTGGTGGTGTCCAAACTCTTTAAAAATAAACTTGTAACCATTTCCAGCCTGAAGATCAACAACTGTTCTTCTGAGATCTCTGTTCTGTAAATAAAACAGGGTCCACTCGCAATCTATTGTCATCCCATTGATAGAAAATACCTGACTGTAATTTCACCTCCAAATTATCTGCTAATCCTAAAGATTTACCACACATTTACCACTCACAAATATGTAATAGTGGATCATGTCTAATATTTTTCTCATTTGTATAATTTGGTTCTTACTATATACTTGTAGAACTACTGTAAATCTGATATTTTAGGTCAAATTTATGCAGAAATACAGAAAAAAGGGTTCACTGTACATTGTCTAAACACTCCTAAAAATCCTGCTGAACTAGAATAAAAATGTTTTGCCATTGACTAATAATAAATACCAGTTAATAATTTATGTAAAACTTGAATTAAAATCAATTAAACATATGATGGTGAATTAACTATATTTAACCATTTATCTCCACCAGGGGTCACTCTGCTCATAGTACCTACTGTACTACCTGCAGAGCTATCTACAGAACTACCAACAACAGAACTACTAACTACAGAACCAATGACTACAGAACTACCAACTACAGAACCAATAACTACAGAACCAATAACTACTGAACCAATAAATTTCAAACCAATAACACCAACTTGTAAGTAAAAGCTACAGTCAGCTTTACTCAACCTGTCACATTACTACCAGAATCATTTGAGCTAAAAACTATTGGGCATATTTTCCAGTAACCAGATCTTTTATCTGCTTCTGTGAGTTTTGAGCCAGTACAAACACTTCCTATGAATCCTGCATTTATAAGGCACTACAAATGCATTTATAAGGCATTATATAACATAAACAACACCTTAAAATATCAGGCATAAACTTGTATAATGTCTCTGTATTAGTTTCAGTGGCATAATAGTTAATAAAACGTGTTTAGGTCAAATTTCATAACATACTGTAATAGCTGTTCATAAGACTATAACAGACTCTGATGTTATGAACTTTAAAACTTTATACAGCTTTGTGTCAGACCATAACAGGCTATAAGTAAAGTGAGTGTTTAGTACAGTATACCTTATTGACATAATGTGCTCTTTACAGGCTCTAAGCATAGTGAGACAATCGCATCTAATCATTTTGCATTTATATGCTTGTGCTCTAAAGAGTACTTATAACTCTCTATAATTCATTATGTATCGAAATGACAATTCCTTAAAAGTTTTTTTAAAACATCACATTACTTAAAAGACTGGAATAAATCTCTACAACACTGTATTTCAAATTTGAAAAAAATCTTTATGTTTAAAATGTCTTTATAAACATTTTATAATGCATTGAGGATCCTACCTTAAGTCATGTACTCTTGCTTTATAAAGTGTTGTCCATATAAATATATCTACTTGTAAGCCATTATATCATATCATATGACGTTTTACTGGAGCCTTTATAATTCATTACAAATGCAGGCTTTATGGAAAGTGTTACCAAATGTTCATGTGACACCAATCAGTGGAGCGTTTAGAGACTTCTGTTCCAGCTTTTTGGTGCACTGTAGCTAAAAGTAGATTTTTCCAGCTTAGTAAAAGCTCTAGGCACCTGAAGAGTGTCCTGGTCTCTGGAATGAGTCTGATAAATTGCATAACTTACACTGAGTAATATAGGATGGCATAATGGCAGTAAGTTTTTTTTTTTAAAGTGTGTTACCCTAAGCACAACTAGAGATGACCACTCAACCTTAGTCAGTGTACATGGATGGGTGTTGTAGGGGTCCCCAGGAATGAATCTTGAAATCGAGTGTTATACAGAGTACAGAAATTTGAGAGTAGTTGCAGATGAATTTCTGTATGGCACATCACCATAATCGAGAATAGACAGTGTTGCTTCAACAGTCTTTTCCATATCTACATACAACTGACCACTCTATAAAACAACAAGATCAACCTGTAAAACACATTTAAATACATGACCTACACCTCTGTTATTTTAGCTAATCATAGGCATTAGAATTTTAACAGGGTATTTTGTTGAGGGCTGATATGGCTGAAGGTACAAGTGGGCGTTTTTACACACAAATATTTTCCTGCTTGATGGGGTTGTGTTCTGTTGTGATGGCCTTCTTAACATCTAATGAAGTTCCTCCCGATTAGATCGGATGCATTTTTCTGCAAACCAGCCGGTTATATGTTACTGTAAACTTCTTAAATTCTAGTGACAACACTGTGAGCGTTTTATTACATGTACATCACTTTTCAAATCCCACACAACATTTAATCTGGCAAAACTCTGCTATGAAAAAGAATCCACAAACAGTTATGGTCAAACGCATTCTGTCTCTTACTCATCAGTCCATAGTTCATTGTTCCAGAAGATTTGATCCTTTCTAGGTCAAGCGTGAATGATTTCTTTCCAATGGCAAATTCTCCCTGCAGATCCTGTTATGACATTTTGTAGTTTGCATTTTTAAAAGCCTTTGACCATTTACAGTTGAAGTTTAAGACTGACTGTCCGATTTATTGACTGACTGATTGATTGATTGATTTATTTATGTATTTACTTATTTACGTCAGATTTTCTATTAACCATTTCGTACTGGAACGACTTTGCCCCCCCTGCCACAGAGAAGACATCGAACAATCTATTGGTTACACAGGATGTAAAACTGGATGACACGCAGCATGTGACACAGGATGTGACACAAGATGGCACATACAATATAACACATGATGACGCACACAACAGCACAGAGAGCACAAATGACACCACCACAATGACAAGCAATGACACAGTGAGTTAAGAACTGTAATTAAGTGTTGTAAAATATCAGTGATTGTGATATACTGTAATATATTAGACTTTCAATATAATTTACTTCAGTCTAATTAAAGACTAGAAAAAGAGTAAGCTTAAATTTTCTAGTTAGTCAATATGACCACTGAAAAATTAGAAGAGCAAAAATTTTAATTAGTGAAAAAGAAAACAAAATTACAAAAGCAAAAACAAGTTACAAGATGTGAAACACTTTTACCTGTACCAAATCAGTTTCAGAAACTGACTTCTCACGGAAAGGGTAGGTCTAACACACAGGAAGTTCTTGTTATTTTGTTTTTGATAAATTAAGTTATCTTTTCTTTTAATCTTTTTTGCACAGTAGCATTCTGAAGCTAGACATGTGTGTGTATGTATATATATATGTATATATATATATATATATATATATATATATATATATATATATATATATATATATACACACATGTATAGAGAGAGAGAGAGAGAGAGAGAGAGAGAGAGAGAGAGAGAGAGAGAGAGAAAGAGAGAGAGAGAGAGAGAGAAAGAGAGAGAAAGCTTTTCTATTTTTTGTGCCATTGGTCTATATCTACAGACCTTGACCACCGACTACTGCCACACCTCACAATGTCAAGAAAAGGTTAACTCACACAAACAAATAAACAAGCATGTCAGCTTACCTGTTTCTTTATCTGTCCTGCATCCATTCCTTAGATAATACAACCGGTCCCCCACCAGGCACACTAGCTTTTCAGTATTTGTGTACAGGATATCCAACCAGCAGCAACGTTTAAGAAGCCTACTTTTCTTTAGTCATACAACATAAACACTGTATGTTTTCACGAGATGTGGTAACAGTTGTGTCTAAAACATGACCTGCCCAAGTAGAGCCAGTTTCATTAGTCTGCTCACATTATTGTTATATCACTTAATTCACTTAATTAAATACCGTGTTTTATATGCAGCGGTTTGCTTTTTAATCATTTACATTTAACAGATGTAACTAGTATCCGATGTTTTATGCGTAACATGACACTAGGAGGATTAACACAGGCAATAAACCCTTCACACATGCTGTCTGAATATTGTCTATGATTAAGATATACTAACTGTCATATGCAACTCATAACCTCTTCTCTATTCCACTTTGACTAGGGAATTAGCCTTGCACTGATTAAAAAATGTTTGGCGTGGAAAGACTGGGTGAATGGCAGTTGCACTGTCATTCTAATCGACCACAATCACGCTAAATGCTTCTGTGAGTTTCCTCCAGCAACCTCAGATGACACCAAGCTAGGGTTTACTGGAGGTAAGTGTCCACAGAAGTACCTACAGTGGGGTGAATGTTATGGTTATGTTATGTAACAGTAAGCAGGGTAAGACATCAACTGAGGCCTACCAAAAAGAAAGCCAATTTGTTAGATGTCAAGTGTCTGGAATGCCCATAACTCGTCAGGCTGTCTAATGTACTCATAGCCAGTTCACGTTGAACCTCAATAGGCCAACTGCCAACAGACATGCAATCAGCTAGAGAGGACAGAAGAATCTACCCTCCCTAGTTAAAATGACTATAAGACGGGAATAAACACTTTGCACTGTATCAGCTGGTACGTCATCTAAGTATCATCTAAGTATTATTCAATGGCAATATATGTGTAATAATCCCTAACACTCTACAAACTCAACAATATTATAGTGTGCCTTAATTTTACAGATTTGATGATTCTGCTAACTTATTTGGGTTTACAGAGCGTTTGGACATATTTATTGTTGTGGCCATGCCAGTGGGGCTACTGTGCCTGAGCTTGACCTTGCTGACCTTTGCTCTTTGTCAAAGAAAAATGAATGTAAACAACACAGCTCAGGCCAATCTGTGTATCAGTCTACTGTTGGCCCACCTCTTTTTTCTGTTCAAAGGGGGATTCCTAAAGTACCTACATGCTCATCAGGTGAGAAATATTATTACACTTGGAAAAGTTATGTCAGTAAAGTTCTGAACAATTTTTACAAGTTTACAAGTTTTAAATGCACAATAATAATTTTTTCTTACATTTATTGAAAAATATTTTTTCACATATGTTTGGGTTGTACATCATAATTGCATAAGTGATATCTAAACATGTATATAAAAATTAATCACTACTAGTTTATATTTATATTTGAAAATGTTTAATCCATATTAAGAATTCTGAGTTTGGTCAACTATAATACTGTCCTCTCGAGTCAACTCAAGAAAGCTGTGTAAACAGTAACTGTATAATTAGCAGAAAGATCTAAAGTTCATCATTATAAAACTTTTTTTTTTTTTTTAAATTGTACTTACAGCCAGTTCATGGTGAACTACCCTCCCTAATTAAAATGACAATTAGATGGGAATAGGCATTCTGCATTGCATCAGCCGGTACTTTCTGTATCATCTTTCATCTTTAACATCGAATTATGGCACACGTTTTTAATTCTTTATTATTCTCTTGTCTAGGTGGCATGTGCAGTGCTGGCAGGATTTCTGCACTTCCTCTTCCTGTCTGCGTTTGTGTGGATGTTTATTGATGCCGTTCTTCTCTTCGTTTCTGCTATAAACCTCACAAAGATCAGATCTGAGCAAAAGAAGATGCCTGGCTGGAAACGCCTGACTGTGATTGGATATGTTATTCCTCTGATTGTGGTTGGGGTATCCACTGCAGTGGTGCCTGATGGATACGGCGGTAAACAGTAAGTGCCAGTAACATTTTGGGGGGGGGGGGAATTTGCTCAAAATCAGAATTTTATGTGTGAATTTGTAAGGATGAATGAGATTGTATTAGATGTGGATGGAAATTAGTTAATTAGAATGTTCTAGACAATCCATCCTTAGCTAGCGGTTAATACATAACGTATTAAAATCTCATATCAAAACCAGTTGAAAGTTTGTACACATCTTATCATTCAATGTTTTTATTTATATTATTTGCTACTTTGTAGATTAAGACATTAAAACTGTGAGGGAACACATAATTATGCAGTAAAAGGAAAATAAAACTAAAATATGTATTAGTAGTAGATTGCATGTAATATTTTATGATATTTTATAGTTTTTAAATTACATATAAACTAATTTAGTATTCATTCTGAAGTGTTGATGGGTGGTGACTTTTCACTTTGTATTAATTCATCAGGTTTAATTATTATTTATTATGCATCTGTCTCTCCTCAGATGCTGGCTTAAGAACAGTAGGGGCTTTCAGTGGAGTTTACTGGGCCCTCTATATTTCATTTTTGCAGTAAGTACAAGAATATCATGGATGGGAAGAAAACGCTGAATGTAATGTATTCATGGGTGACAAATCATTTGTTCAGTTATTCAGTGAAACAATCAGAATATTTTTGTTATTGCTGTATTGTTTTCTGACTGCTGTGTATTAGAGTCTCCATTTCAAAGCATACAGATACACAGAAATTTAATGTGTAGGCTATGATGAAACGTGTTGTTCTATTTCATCGCCCTGCTTTAGATTAACAGATTCATTCTGAATTATGTTTCACTTTGCAGTCAAACCTGATTCTCTTCATCGCCATCTTCATCACTGTCACTTTAAGTCTGAAAGGCCTGAACAGTGAGATCTTACAGAGGACCCAAACTCTGAAAGACAGAAAACTCATCAGAACCGTGCTGTTCAAAACCATGGCCCAGTTTTTCATCCTTGGTTGTCCCTGGTTACTGGTTTTGATCAACAGCAACAGTATCGTACTAGAGATCATCTTTATGATCCTCATCTCCCAGCAAGGCACCGTCATCTTCGTGGTCCACTGTGTCCTCAACCAAGAGGTCAGCAAATACACCCTCCCACCACTCTCACACGAACTACGTCAACCCAAATGCTGCTTTACTGGTCCCACTTTAATTAAGGGTCTATAATAACTGTCTAGGCTCAAGTTAACACAATGTTCAGCAACGGTGTAGCTACTGGTGACACATTCACTGTTACAGCTGGATTACATTAGTACACCTTTAAATACACATGAGCAAAACCACCTGAAATCACTTAACCAAGAAAATAAACTTTCATTTTTCCCATTTCCCATTCATTTTAACTGCTTGCATTTATAATATACCTTGTAGGGTGCCACAGATTTCCACAACTGCCTATTTTTTTGTCCGGGGGGCTTACTCAGAAGGAAATGTGTATGATTCACAAAACCAGAAGGACATGTGATTTTGAGCTGTATGGGTCAGCGAGCAAATAAACGTTTATTAAAGGGTTTTTTTTATTCAATGTGTTCTAGTGTTATTATTATTCTATTTAAATGCTCTTTTGTTTTTCGGCAGCATTATTTTTGATAGTAAGAAATCTACAGTTCTGTTTTATCCCCTTGTGGAGAGGTGCGGACTGGTGTCATAGACTTCTTATCTCAGCTCATTTATGTTCTTGAAATATTCTTATTTCAATATTCTTCTGCTTCCAGGTCAGGCAGCAGTACAAGAAGTGGTTACAGACTTTCTGCCTGAGGATAAAACCCACCGCTGTTGAAAAAGTTTAGGTGCCAGAGATGAAGGCTTCATATTCACCTACTAATTCAAATCCTAATTGGATAAAATAAAGGGTGATATTAGGTAACATGATTTCTACTGCCATCTCAACAGATATAAAAAAATGTATACATAACACTTTTTGTCCTACATGGAGAAACATTTTTTGCATGTGGTGTTACAACAGTTAATCATTTTCATTTGCTTTTACTCTTGTAGCATTTGGCACAATTTCAGAGTGCACTACGGGGCATCAAATTATTTCAAGGACACTTTTAAAATGTCACACAAATTATTATGCTAATATTATTTACACTGGAAAACCTTAAATTTGAATGTAAATAGAAACATTTCCACTAGTGGTCTCAGAATTTTGTATTTTGTGTCTCTGTCTCTCTCTCTTTATCTCTCCATATAAAAATAGGTATATATATAAATATATCTTTCAATTTAACTATTTTTGATCACTAGAAGCTCAGATCCTGAGGAGATCATTTGATGTTCAAGTTCACTTCTTATGTTTTGTTTTGTACGGATTATGCACATTGTGTTTCATTACTTTAAATGCCCAAGTGTTCTCTGCTGTGACATAATTTATTTTTAATATCTTTATAAATAAATTCTGATCATCTTTAATATTTTGGCATCATTGCATTTTTTTCAGAAACAATGTGGAGTTGTTAATAAATCTCTAATAGACTTATGTGGTTTCCAATACAAGGCGACACACTGTTATCAATAAACCCAATGGCAACCTGTTGGGGACAATATGACATGCTAATGAAAGGTCAAAGGTCTTCTCTGGATTCCCTTTTATAAGTAAGGTGTCTCACAAATAAAATGCGATCAATGTGAATTCATCTTATATTTAAAACATAGATTGTAATGTATGATTATGATTTCTAAATGTAGGGACTTACACAGTGACCCAGGTTTCATTTCAGCTTTCCTGCCCAGCCCAAAAACCAAAAAAGGTGCCCAGGGGCTTGTGTTTACACTCTGCCTCAACTGTCCAAACTTTTTTTTTTAAATTCCGTATAGCTCTCTGTATTGTTCTCTTTTATTTATTCCTCAGCGTTAACAACAATAAATAATCAGAAAGTATTGGTTTATTGCTCCAATGAAAAAGTCAAGACCAGGAAACAGTCAAGACAAAAGAGTGAATATATAAACAGGTTCCATTTACACAAAAGAGAAAGTTGATTTAAAATCTCCTAAAGCAGTACCTGCAGTCTTACAGCTGAACTCCAGTTTAAGGGAAATCAATACTGCTGCCCTCATAGTCAGATGCGGCTGTTACTGTGTTATACGTTTGTTTATTTCAGCTGCCGGGTATGGTGTTGCAAATGCAAGAAATCAGAGTAAGAGTGCACATGCAATGAGATGCTCTATTACTGAGCTAAAACCCAGCACTGATTTCTAGAACTTCCAGAAACGTCCAAATCACCAGTAGTCACAATTTACACAGCAAAAACACTGAACTAAAGTAAAACCATAACAGATATACACATACCAACCTTTTCTCTAATTTACACACATAATTAAAACACAGACAAACCACTGCAGACCTGAGACACTCGAGTGCGGTGTGGCTAAACCACTAGCAGCTTGTTCAAACTGAGAATGAACTTACAGGTCAGTGGAGCGGAGCGGAGGGCGCCCGGAGAGGAAACAGTCCCGTTAACCCCTGACTGAGCAGCGCAGCGGCAAGAGGGAAGAAGTCTTCATCTGAGAACCTTCACAGCTGTCCGGTCACCGCGGGGTCTATCCGACCGGAGGCTTCTCGGGTGCGTACGAAGCTGAAACGAGCTAGTAAACACACATTAGCTACTGTTAGCATTAGCTACCGTTAGTCCACAGCATCTGAAGGCTCGCGCCACCAAGCTAATTAGCACCAGTTCGTACAAAAACAGCAGAAACTCAAATAAACCTGTTCCTACCGCTCCTATCCTTTAAGTCATAAGAAATGAGGTTTAAACCCGCTTCAGCTCATTACCGTCATGTTAGTCCGTTTTTCTCGCCGCCGTTTCCATGGTTTCTTCTCGCCGTCTTCGCGCGCAACGGCCCTCTCTTTGCATGGTAGCCGCCCCCTAACCAATCAAAACAGAGGACTGCTTGATTGACACTTCGAATATCCAATCAATAGTTTTAAGTAAACAAGTCACTGTACTGTTTCTCCTGCACGGTTATAAGGGTCTATCTAACTCGCTGTTCCTGAAGTGACAGTGGATAATTGGATCAGGGATCAGGGACACGTTTCAAAACATTTTTCTCTCTTTGTAAAGTCACAGCAGCGTCACAGCCTCAGGAAAGGACTTTGCTTTCTCATGTGTAGATACAACTGCTGTTATTATAACGGCCATTAAATCAGACATTTTAGTTTGAAATTCTATTTTTAAAAATTGTCTGAGCAGAAACTAATCATTAAAGAAAAACAATGTCACCACCAACGGGAAGTCTAAAGGACCTCCATGTGTTTTCTATTCCATTCAATTGAGTTTATTACGTTATTCTTTATAAATTCTGTTATTCTAATTCAGTCAACCTTGTTGGAATACCATGTGCACTTTTTCTCCATGTCAAAAAATCATCCAACCAATCATCAGATTCAAAGCCTCACCCAGTAACCCTGACTCAGCCCCTGAGCTCATACTGTGGAACTACCAGCACTACTAGACTGCAGCACGCTGTCATACCGCAGGCACTAAAGCTCCAATAAAATGAACTTTGATAAGAAACAGACACAGTAGATACACAGAACAGGCACATAGTTCAACTAGGCATCTCTGTCCTCACTCTCAGGTCCAAGCTGGGTCACCTCAGCTCTTTTCCAGTCTCTCCACTTAACAGCCGGACAGTAACTACTGCACCCTTAGCTTATCTACACTCTATGTCCTGATAGCTTGGTAAAGGCATTCACATTAATCTAAAATCAAAACTGCAAAATACCTCAAATAGCCTAAAAATCAATATGCACAGATTTCATTTCATTGTGACACAAATTCTCTGCTGCCTGGACTGAAATGTAATGACCGTACTGTTTTGTTTAGGCACATCTGAATCGCCACACAGTGAAATCCAGTGCAGCTGTGAGCTGATTTCACTTGAACGGGGTTTGTATTTCATTCTGATAGGAACTCAGCCCTTCATTCTTCTAAATGTAATGTAACCCTACGTGTTACGTTCAATCCGTGCAACAGATCTTTTGCTTTTTAGTTTGGCACAGGCTCTGTGCACTGCACTGTTGAAGCGAACTGGGATGAATTCAGTATTTTGATTTGCATATGCAAATCTTTGTGGTTGTTTTTTAGTAAACAGATCAGACGACATGAAAACCATTGATAGATGTTTTGGTTTCAGTTTAGCACAAATTCTGCGTGTTACTGTGTAAAGCAATGCCACATGGGTTGTATTTAATGTTTCCACTGAAGTGACTGGATTTCAGTTTGGCAGGTATATAGGTATTGGGGCTAAATGTGCTACTCTGTGTACACCCGCTGATGCACAACATAGCCAGAATAAGCTTAGAGATTTTTGTGGGCAACTTCCACATTGTCTTTTCATGACATCCAGTGACACTGTAATGGAGCTGCACATGTACCTGTCTGGATAATACAGAGATATTTGTGATGGAGGGCCTCATAAAGATGATCTTCATTACAGCAGGTCACTGACTGCCAGATCCGTGGAAATATGAGAGTTTTTATACCCTAAGTTTATTCTTTTATTTCTTGCACAAAGTTGTTTATTTCAAGGCGATCACAGCTGAATGTATCCTCCACTCTTAATGTATAAAGAGGGTGTATTCGTGAGTTGTTTTACTGGATGTGACCATATTTATATATATATAATCAGAAAACATAACATATTTCCACCGTTATGCTGATGATGACACGCAAAACGCTGCAGCCAGAGTCCTTACAAGAACTGGAGAGTCTGATCACATCAGCGCAGTCTGATCTAACCTACACTGGTTTCCAGTTAAATTCTGCATTGAGTATAAAATTCTCCTGACATATAGAGCTCTAAACGGCCTCGCTCCTATTTACCTCACTGAACGTATCTCGTACTATAAGCCATCATGTGACCTTAGGTCTAGACCTTGGCTCCTTCTTTTAGTCCTGCTGTAAGAGCCAGGCCTGCCGGAGTCACTGCTGCACTCTGTTAACACCATACAGTGTGTTCAAGTCTTCTGTCAGAGCTAACAGTCTGTCTGTTCTCTCTGTCTGAGCTGAACTGCTGCCCATCCTGTGTGGCCTGATGCTGTTGCTACATCTGCTCTGACTGGGAGCCACTGCTTGCCGTTAACCACCACGGAGGTCCTGGCTGTCCTGCACTGTTGAAGCTTGGCCTGCGTCCTGGTGACCCATCTGACGACTCAACTACTTAACTACAGACTAATCAGACATTTATACTCCTCTACCTTGCAAAACACTGAACATTTCTTTTCTTGTTGAGTCAGGAAAGCAATTCAGCACTTAAGTGAGCACTAATAGATGTATATACTGAAATGCTTTCTTTTGCACTTATGCTGAGTTTAGCTTATCTTCTCTCTAGGTTTGAGCGCTGGCTTGGGGTTGCCAGGTAGTGCATTTCTTCTGGATTTATCTCTGTGTTCTTCTCTCTAGGTATCAGCACTGGTCCTTGTTCAGGCAGTGTCTGGGCTCAAGGTGAGTTTTAGACTTGTACTAGCTATGAAACATTATCTGATGGAACACTTAGCACGGTTGTAGGTCATTCTGGATAAGAGCATCTTCTAAAGGTCATGAATGTAAATGTAAGCATTTGTGCATGAAATTAAATGATGTTTATTTACTACATGCAAAGTGTTTCAAATGAAAGTGTGTCATGATCAAGAGCAACGATAAAACATATCCTGTTTATTTCCCAGATAATGTTGAGAGACAGACTAAAAGGGATTTATATCACAAGAGAGGTCTAACAAGACCAATAAGTAATCCTATTACAGTTGGAGATAAGTACTTTGTAATTACTAATTAAATACTACATCAATATAGAACCATTTATAAATGTTAGATTTTGAGAGTGAAGCTCTAGTACTGTGTATGAAATGGCAGACCTAAATTAGCAGTGGAACTGTAAACAGTGGAACCAAAACAATGATACCAGTTCTCCTTTACTTTTGGTTTCTATCTACCAGAGATACAGCGTCACCAACACACAGTTCACCAGACCGGCCAACCTCACCTTGAAACACATTACAGTCAGTCATATATATATATATATATATATACACATTTCAGATCAATCTGATCAGATCGAATCAAATGCCTTTGTCCCTGTATTCATCAATCATGTTTGTGTACTTTGACTGGATGGAACATAAGTTAATAGAAAACCACAAAAATTAATTGTTATTAATTAAGAATTAAGAATGGTTGGCCTGGCAAACTGAATCCGAGGAATTGTTTAAAATACAGAGCTAGTAAGATAACAAGGACAACAATAAAGATGCTTGAGTTAACAAATCAGCAGAGCTGAGAGATTTCTCAGCTAAGACTAACCAGCTGATGGGGTACTGTGACACCAGAAGTAGGGTGGCGCTATGATGGTGGAAGCTGCTCTTTCCTGACCATGAATCTCCGAACCAGCCACGTACTTTAGTGTTTTGGTGTTTCTGGTATCTCAGCTGTGCCTACTCTTCAACCTCAGGGCCTCTGACAAATCAGAACCCTGGCTGGTGTAATTGGGAGGAGGAGCTTAAGTCTTAAAAGGAAACCACTGAGACAGCTTGGAACGAGTGATACAGCGTACAGTGTTCTAGTGTATATCTCTTGTGTTAGAAGTGTGCTTTCGTTGTAGGTGCTTTAACCTAGCTTGCCTCTTGGGCTGAATGTGTATTTTTGCTTGGTGTTTGTTTTACAGGAGATAACAGCTCGTTTTAAGGTGTGTTTTGTCAAACAGGTCTCACCAGCACACTCTGCACTTTGTTTACAAGAGCTGCATGTTTGTTATCAACCCTCAGACTTTGCATTTGGAGGTGTTCTGCTTGCATACATCAAAGTCTTCTGTGGAACAGCGCTTATCAATTCAACATTAAACACATCTTCAACGGTACACTGAGTATGGTGTACAAACTGTGCCTACATCACAATGCAAATGAGCAAGTTCCACATTAAAACGCTGCCACATACATCCAGACACATACAGACAAGCTGGTCACGTAATGCCTACCAGTTCGCTGTGGAAACCAGCAGAAGGAATGAAAAAGAATGGATATAACCATCATTATCTACAGTTTTACAAGTGAGTAACTTTTTTTCTGGTCTTGTAAGGAGCGCAGAGTTAACAAGCGTGGGTTTATTTAAAGGAAAAATGTTGTGCAAGCCGATGGTGGTACCATCATTAGGTATCTGTCCAGATGGAAAGGTGGGCATTAGATGGGCCTTAATTTTGGTAACAGAACAGGACAGTGTCTCAAAACAGGCCGTTCTTCTTTTAATCCTGACGTTGTTTCTCAGAAAGCAGGTCATTTTATTTACTTACCTACATGTACTTTGATGGATTCACACTTTCCTAAGTAGTTCCAAATGATATGCTGTTATCTTCTAAAGCTTTTAAACATCAAAGAGTAAAATGTGGAGGAAAATATGAGCACGTATTTATGTTGCAGTTTATGATTTTTTTTGCCTATTTAAAATACCAATCAAAACAGAATTTTTAGCTTCACTTGTGCTATTGGATACCATTAAAAAGTATTTCTGTTTTTACTGCACATTTTTCTCACTACTATATAAAACAAGGCCAACACTCCATACACTTTAGGGACCAAATGGGGGTGGGGTATGGGCACGGAAAAACAAAAAAAAAAACATGTTTGGTTAACTACAGTTCTTTATTGATAGATGGTCATGGGCAATCTTGAGATGGGCCACAATGTTGAGTCTTGAATAGAAATGCCTACCCTGATTGTGTCTTTGATGAACACCATTTTTGTTCAGTGTTGAGCTTCTGCAGTGATCTTAACAGGACGTCCACTCATGTGGTGATTAGCAACAGTCCTGCATCTTCTATGTTGGTACAACAGTTGTACAGTTTGCCTAAGAATGGACTGATGTACGTGCAGGTATTTAGCAATGCTTTAGTACTCTTTCAGCTTCATCCATCTCTATAATGCATCCTCTTCTGAAAGTTGATTATGGTGCACATTAACCTTGAGAAGAACAGGTTTGTCTAGCCTGTACTACGGTGCAACCAGCACTGTGTACACCTGTGTTTGTGTTATTAGTTCAGTATATCGTTTTTGCTTACAGTTAAGTCAAGTAGTTTATTTGTCAATACTTCAGTATGTAAACGACATGTGAGGATTGAAATCGTGTTACTCTCCGTCCTAGCAAATTAAATTAACATTTAATGATAGATTACAACTAAAACAAGAGTATACTAAATGTAATAAACAATAAACATAAAATAGACAGACATAGATAAAATAAGGGCAATGAGACAGACATAAATGAGACAATAAGACACCAAAGACAATAAGGACAATAGTTGTGGCTTGGGTATTGATCAGAATACATTTTATTAGTAAACAGTGCAGGAAGGTTCACTTCCTTTTTCTTACAACTGTAAATTCAGCTCGATAGTAAATCAGATGTTCCCTTTCCATCAAAGGCAAATGACTGCCAGTTAACTCTGCAGTGATCTTTTCTTCACCTGGGTCATGTTCGCTTTCAAAAAGCAAAGAGATGTTGGACTTTGAAGTATATTTTGTTGGCTTGCTACTCAATCGGCAGCGACGTGTATATGAGAGGCATCACTCAATGTTTATGGATGTGGGATTAAGCCTGTAGTACAGGGCTCTGAGCACATGGTCTCCCAGTGGATATTTTTTTTCCTAATGGTCCCAAAGCATCAACTGCGCTGTGATATGTCTCACGGAAACATGGCTAAACGTCAGCATGCCGGACTCATCCGTTCAGCTCGCCAGCCGGCAGCTCTTCCAAACGGACCGCAACCGGCTGTCCGGAAAAGCACGAGGGGGCGGCTTATGCGTCTACATAAACAAAGGTTGGTGCACAAACTGTGTGGTGGTAAACGCCCTATGCTCGAGGCGACAGAACAGCTGACCGTGAAGTGTCGGCCACACTATCTGCCTTGTGAGTTTACAGCTGTGTTCGTCATTGCCGTTTACATAGCACCGGATGCTAATGCTAACAACGCACTGAAGGAGCTACATGACAACATCAGCTCGCTTCAAAACAAGCATCCAGAGGCGTTTTACGTGGTGGTGGATTTTAACCACGTGAACCTGATGAACATCTTGCCGAGGTTTTACCAGCACATAGACATTCCAACACGGGGAAACAACACACTCGACCGTGTTTATACCAACATCAGAGACGCGTACAGAGCCGTCCCCCACCCCCACCTCGGACCACATCTCCATCATGCTGGTCCCTGCATACCACCCCCCGCTGCGACGCTCCAGATCCACACAGAAGACCATCACTGTGTGGCCCAGTGACGCAGACGCTGTGCTGCAGGACTGTTTCGGCTGCACAGACTGGCAGGTCTTTAGGGAGGCTGCTGAGAGTGAGGGGGAGCTGGATCTAGAGGATTACACATCTGCTGTCCTCGGGTACATCAGCAAGTGTGTGGAGGATGTCACCACCTTAAAGACTGTGACCTGCTACCCGAACCAGAAACCCTGGCTGAATGGAGAGGTGCGTTCTCTACTGAAAGCCAGGGATGCTGCCTTCAGGTCAGGTGACTCACAGGAACTCAGGAGGGCTAGAAGAGAGCTGACCGCAGGTGTTAAGAGGGCCAAAGCTGCATATGCTCTGAAAATCCAGGGACACTTCTCCTCCCAGGATCCAAGGAGCATGTGGAGGGGGATTAAGTGCATCACAGACTATAAAACCAGAGATGCACAATGTTCCAAAGACCCATCCCTGCCCGAGGCTCTCAACAAATTCTATGCCTGCTTTGAGGACCCTGGCGCCCCCCTCAGCATAAGACTCACCCCTCCACCTGGAGAAGTACCCCTCAGTGTGACACCAGCAGAAGTAAGGGGGACCCTCGGGAGGATCAACCCACGGAGAAGTGCTGGTCCGGATAACATCCCCGGACGAGTACTACGGGAGTGCGCTGATCAGATGACATTTTCAACGTCTCCCTCACCCAGGCAGCTGTTCCCACCTGCCTGAAGACAGCCACCATCATCCTGGTCCCCAAGAGCTCCACAGTGACAGGTCTGAATGACTACCGGCCGATAGCTCTCACGCCGATAGTCACTAAATGCTTTGAAAGACTGGTTATGACCCACATCAAAGCCACCATCGACGTCACTGTGGACCCACACCAGTACGCCTACAGGAGGAACCGATCCACAGATGATGCCATTTCCTCTGTGGTCCACACTGCCCTCACCCACCTGGAGCAGAAGAACTCTTATGTCCGTATGCTCTTTGTGGACTTCACATCCGCCTTCAACACCATGATACCCCAGACCCTGACAGATAAGCTCTCCTCACTTGGTCTGCGCTCTTTCCTCTGCAACTGGGTCCTGGACTTCCTGACCAACAGGCCGCAGTCTGTGAGGATCCACAACCTCACCTCCTCCACCACAATCCTCAGCACTGGCTCCCCTCAGGGCTGTGTGTTGAGCCCCCTCTTGTTCACGCTGCTGACATATGACTGCTCACCCATCCACCCAGGCTGTCATATTGTGAAGTTTGCGGATGACACGGCAGTGGTCGGATGCATCACAAACAGTGACGAGTCTGGCTACAGGCAGGAGGTAGAACACCTGGAGGGCTGGTGCAGAAAGAACAACCTCTGCATCAACGTGAAGAAGACGAAGGAGATGATTGTGGACTTCAGAAGGGGCAGACATGCCCACCTCCCCCTGCATGTCGGAGGGTCTGCGGTGGAAGTGGTCTCCAACTACAGGTACTTAGGTGTGTACACCTGAGCAACAACCTCACCTGGAGCAACAACGCTTCCAGCCTGGTCAGGAAGGCATATCAACGGCTCTACTTCCTCAGGCGGTTGAGGCGAGCTGGGCTCGGGAGCTCGGTCCTCACCTCCTTCTACAGATGTGTGGTGGAGAGCGTCCTATGCTCCAGCATCAACGTGTGGCACGGAAGCTGCTCTGCTGCACACAGGAAAGCTCTGCAGAGGGTGGTGAAGGCTGCACGGAGGTCTGTCGGAGTCAGCCTCCCCACCACCACGGACATCTACACCTCCAGATGCAGGAAGAGGGCTACCTGCATCATGAAGGACCCCACTCATCCAGCACACTCACTTTTTGTCCCGCTCCCCTCAGGCAGGAGGCTGCGGAGCATTAAGTGTAAGACGAACAGACTGAGGAACAGCTTCATTCCGGAAGCTGTAAGACTTCTAAACGCCACTTAGTGGAACCACTGCACCGACACTTTAAGGACACTAGTGACTTTAAATACACTCTGCTGCTACCCTTTTAAGTTCATGCTGCTCTTTCTCTCTGTATTTTTTTTACATATATTTTTATATATTTATGTATATTTTATTTATTTAAGTACTGCTGTCTGGGTAAAACTGGGTCCTTGGGTACCACAATGTCGTTCCACCCCATGTACCACATGTGATGTGAATGACAGTAAAGTCTCCTTGAATCCTTGAATCATGAACTTGTAAGCAAGCATATCTCCAGCCTTGAATAACCTGTAGTGACTGTATGCATGTTTAATAAACAACTTAACAGAATTTCATGATAATAGTGATAATATATTATTTTTACATTAAATAGTATTGAGTTTAATAGAAAGCTTAAACACTCTTATGGTATTGTTGTTTTGGATTTAGTAAAACGATGACTGCATGGCTATCGGCTTGCCTGGTACTGTGGAGCAGGAGGTGTGACTGAAAATGTATTAAAAGGAATGGAGGTTAACCATGGTGATGTGTCGCTTTCTCACCACTATAAGAAACAAAATTATAATTTTACATCTTTAAACTACCAGGAGTGGCTTTATCAGCTGCCACACTTGCGTTTTGTAGGGGCTGAACACAGCCTGGGTCCCGAATGGTAAGGGGGGAAAACAGCTACCCCTGCTGGTAAAAGCCAGTACAACATGCTGAGCTCTAGCCAATACATGTTTCATGCTGGTTTTCATCTGAACCTTCAAGGCTTCTTATATACCTCTGTAGCCAATATGTACTGCAGCCAGCTGAATTAATTCTGGGTGTTGTTTAGTCCTAAACTGCAGGTTAGTTGGGAAAACTGCAGCATGTCTACTTAAACTAACAGCAATATGTTGACCTGTATATACAGTGTGATGCATACCCTGCATTTCTCTGCAGTGCTCACTACAGTACTATCTACATCTGCAAGCTCCAGTGTAACCTCTGGTGTGCCATCTACAACCACAAACTCCAGCGTTACTCTCAAAAAGAATACCACTCAACTTTGCTGTAAGTAAAGCCTAAATCTATGAATAAACCATATTGTCACTTATGCATTTATAAGTATGTAAATGTAATAACAATTAATTCATTTATTAATAATATTTATTCAGACTCTACCATAAGAAGTCAATAGCCTTTTGCAGCATTGGTGTTCACCATGAACCTCTCCTTTAGGAAAACCCTGTGTTGGGCAAACCGGAGTTAGGAGCTTGGTCAAGATCCTTTGCTGTGTGTGATCTTGATCACATGCACAACCCTTCTTTGATCAGACATACTGAGCTGAATTATTGCTGAAGATTTCTGAGAACATTGCTCCAAAAGAGTTCTAATTTGTCTAATTGCTTGTGTGGTAAATTCAGATGTGCATTGTAATGGTTCTGCATTTGCAACGGAGTATATATGTGGTGTATATATACCACATTTATTTATATTACTCCGTACTTGCACTGTCTGTATGGCTGACAACAGCCATCTTCTTAATTTTCTTAGCAAACGGTATACCACTACCTCCATCTATACTTTACACTTTACACAGACACTAAGGACTCTTTTTATACTTTCATACTTATATAGTATCTGTCTCTATTTGTACAAATCTATCTTGCTTCTGTTGTTACTTCTGTACAGTTTGTATATCTGCTACTGGATGCCTTGAATTTCCCTCTGGGATCAATAAAGTATCTATCTATCTATCTATCTATCTATCTATCTATCTATCTATCTATCTATCTATCTATCTATCTATCTATCTATCTATCTATCTATAGGCTGCAGTGCAGCTCAGTGTATATTGTTCTCCGTTGTTCCTGGTAGTTTTAGGCCATCCTGTAACTCTTATCATGTGAACTAAATCTTGCAAGGTATTCCTGTCTGGGGATGATTACGTTTTCCAGAAACTCCCCAATGATATTATTGATATCCAGATTGATTTTTGATAGTTTGCGAGTAGGATCCAAACCCCATTTGCGGGTGGTTTGAAAAGCAATTCCAATCTGATTTTTACAGATGTGTCTCTGTCTGAATGCTCTGGACATTCAAATATCAGTGCAATGAAGGCAAAACTTCCTGCACCTCCATCTCTCCCACTTCCATGTATAAAAACCACATCACTGTGGCTACATAGTTACTAATGCCTGCATCATCATTGGTTATGTCTGAAAACACAAATCCTGTTCAGATCACTTGGTACAACAGTACAGACAGTCTTCTCAAAAGATAAGATTTGAGAAATGAATCAATTTGCTTGGGATCTGAACACAGCCCCTGTTGCAGCACTCCTGACCACAAAGAGCTCCATAATTACTTCATTAAGTAGATCAGGTGTGCTGTGTCAAGATCTCTAAACCATTACTAGCATTATACGTTATTAAGCTATTACTAGATTACATGTGATAGCTCTGATCAAAGAATCTGTGAACAAGACAATGTCCAAGATGCTGGAGATGGTGAAGGGTGGGCAACCGTTCTCCAGGTGGTCTGCATGGTTGTTTTCTAGGCTTTATAACAAAGGAGCAGTTGAGGTCTCACTAGTCTAGAGGTCTTGGCTCATGTGAATTAATCATTAATATTGATCAGTCCGTGAAAATGGGTTATCTCTCTCTTCACAGGTCCAACGCTACCAAGTAGTTGCAAGGTATGTATGAACTATTGCTTAGGAAGAGATAATGGGACCTAACTTTCCTTCTCCAACAGGTCCGACCACACAGTCTGACAGGCCATCTTTCCACTGACCACCAGTTACCAAGCAAAATCAAGTGCCCACTTTAAGCTACTGGAAACACTCTTTGGTTTAGGGACCTATATTAAAAACATGCATGTGAAACAATCTTCAGGTTTTTGTTTCTTTGTATTCTATTGTAAAAGATTTTTCCAATTTCTGACGTTGCCCAATGAGTACTGGGATAGGTTTCAGCAACCCTCGTCCCCATAAGGATAAAGTGGCTTAGAACGTAAATGAATAAACAGGATTTAGTCTAGTCCTAAGTGTAAGACTAAGACTTAATCTAATTCTAAGTAGTCCCTCTAATGTTTTAAAAATAGTCAAATAGTCAACTTGGAAATAAGGCTTTAATGACAGTTAAATCTTTGTTTTCATAAACGTATAGGTAAACAGCTCCATTCTTTTAAAAGATAGTGTCAATGGAAGAGTTGGAAGTAATGGTGGTTTGCAGAACTGTGACAAGGTGTCAATTGAAGATCGTCACTGTCCAAAGAAAAACATGTATCTCCAATTTTACTTTTTTACATCATTTGAACACAGAAACTGTTGTTTACACTGAGTGAAATTTTCACGATGATGGGAGCAAGAGAAATGGGCACTTGGAAAACAGTTTGGTTCCACTGACTTAAACAAGTTTTTAAGCTTTTATTTGAAAGTACAAGGTAAACTATTTATTTAAATTGTTTAAAAATGAACATCACTACTGAAAACAGTGACATCATGGCTGTGATGATCTACTCACCTTGGGCTGTCAAATTACAACCATTATGTTACTCACAGTGACACATATCTTTACATTTTGTCATGTCAGAATGATCAGAAGTCACAGTTCTGAGCACAAAGAAGCTGTTTTTAAAGGGACTCTTTTTCCAGGTTGATTGCTCGGCAGAATGTGCAAAGAAATTTCTGGATCAGATTTTGGACAGCTCAGCTCTAGTGACACCAGAGAATGTGAGGAACCCTGGGCTAGTTCCTGAATGTTTACTAAATGCATGTTGGGCTGCTTGGCTGTGTGCTTGGCTGTGAGGTAATGGATGCCTCTCTTTGGATTGTTCAGGTTATGGAGTATTTAAATGTGCTAATTAACTGCACAGAAGCTTTTAGGGGTTATACTGCTGATGAAAATGAACTGAAAAAGTATGGAAACTCTGTACTGAAAGCCACTAAGACCCTGCTGGCTGGACTGGTGATAAACACAGATACCTACTACTCCATCAACATCTCTCTAAAGACATTAGGTAAATATATTAGCTTCTAAGCTATAATTGCTACAGACTTGTTCTTTATTTCAAAGTCGTATTCTTCAATTTACATTCTTTATTTCAAACGGTTTATTAAAAATGACAATAGTAAATATTGCTTATAGTGAGGGATCCTAACACATCCCAAATATGATATCTTGGCAAATAAAATTATAACTATTTTGTATGTCTTAAACTTTTAATTATAAGATTGTTGTAAACTCTCCAGATACTTTCCAGATATTTTGGCACTTATTCTTGCTAAGTTCCTTAAAACCGTGAAGCTAGTTTTCCTGCCTGACTTTTGGTTTTATTTATTTATTTTTTATCTATCAGAGGTTCAGCTGGTCATGGTTGGACCAAATGCCTCTTTGACAAATACCATTCGACTCAGCACAAGCAAGGCTAACTTGGATATCGACCTTATTGGGATTTCAAAGAATAACGGGGGTAAGGTGGAACATTTGCAACATTTAAAGCATACAAATGATCTGGCTTTCAAAAAGTAATTCCAATACTTAAATGTATTTTTATGTTGAGTCAAGAACATTTTAAAAACATCTTTTAGAATACAGTGCTGCCATGACATAGGTGGAGGTAGAGGTACATGTGCATGTGCATGATGGGTGCCTCATTTTCAAAATAAAAACAGACATTGGGAAAGGCAAAAGTCAAAGAATAAGCAGACAGAGTTGTCCAAGACATGATGAAAAAACAAGAACAACACCAGGAGGCAAAAACATGACAACACCAGGAGGATATGGTATATCTACTTTTTTAAAGTGAAAAGCAATTACCAATTGTTTATTTGTCCAGTCTCTGCAGCTTGTTTTGCAACATAGTGTCTATCCATATTGCTATTAAGAATTTTGTTTCAGGCGGTCCCCAAGCACTGCGTCCTCTATGATGGTTTACCTTAAGGATGAGTTTGGGTTGTATTGGGAGAAGTATAGTTTGTTGAATGTGTCTTAGGGTGTTTTTACACAGCTGAATTTGTATATGGTGTATGGGGGCACCAGCAGGGGGCGACGCAAGAGCTCCCAGGGTAATCAGCAATGACTACAGTGGGGTGCGAAAGTTTGGGCAGCCTTGTTAATTTTCCTGATTAACCTTTATAAAGCATTGATTGTTTGGATAAAAAAATTCTGTTAAATATATCATATAGGGGACAAACACAGTGATATTTGAGAAGTGAAATTAAGTTTATATGATTTACAGAAAGTGTGCAATAATTGTCTAAACAAAAGTAGGCAGGTGCATAAATTTGGGCACAACGAGGGTAAGAAGGTGCCAAACAGCACTCCATTTAGAGGGGTGAACGGTATGGTAGATGTCTAAGGGAGGAAAAGAGAAAACAAACAAACAAACCTGAATGGAGCTTGAAAGAAAGAAAGAGAAAAAGAGAACACCGCCTTTAAAAGGGAAAAGAGAAAAACAGCAGACTGAGTTGAAAGAAAAAGGAAACGGATGTAAAGAAAGGAAAGAGAATTCATTTCTGAGCTGGAGTGGATAAATAAATCCAGCTCTGAAAATAAAATAAAACTTAGAGCTGTGAAGGACTAAATGGTATTTCATTTTAAGAGTTTTTCTGTTGTATGAAGACCCTTCTTTGTTTGAGCCACACGTGGTGTCTCCATTTTTCCACCTTTTTTATCCTTTGTTGTAAGAGTGTTGGTTTATTACCTGTGCTCCTGGGTAGCACAGTGGTAGAGCACAGGTTTCTCCCACTACAGGTCAGGGGTTTGAGCCCCACTGTCACAAGCTCTCATTCAAGGAGAGAGAGGTTCACCCATTGTGATACTACTTTAAATTTTAACTACTGAAGTAAAGGAGCAGTTTGGCTGGCCCTGTATCCAGATTCCTCTTGATACCGTGGCACATGGCTTGGCCTTATCTTGATATAGCCCTGATACTCATGATGCATAGAGTGGCCAGGTGTACACAAGGTCAGTGTCAGTAATGTTGCACCTCTTCTGCCAGTCAGTCCACAAACTGCTTCATTTTGTTTTTCTTACCAGTACTGTTTGGGTCCATCCCACACTCAAAGCTACATCCACTCGGTTATGTAGTGTAGAGCATTGATGGCAACTTAATAATTACTTAATCCCTGTAAATTTAAGATTTAATCAGAGGGGTTAACTTACTGTCAGGGATGGACTATGGTCATTGCCCACACACACAAGTGATGACCAACAAATCTGCTTATTTACTAAAGATTAGATGATAATCATGATTAAGGACATCTAGGAATTGAAAACAAAGGTTAACTACAGAAACACTCTTTCAACTTTAGTGAAATAGTTTAAAGGAACCAAATACGGGCAGTGGATTTATTCCCGGCAGTGAGCAGCAGGCCTAAATGCATTCGCTAGGGGCAGAGAAAGGAGTTGGCTGTTCTTGGTGAAGGCAGTTGCAGATGGAGGTCTGTAAGTCTCCTGACCTCCGAGGTCTGCAGCTCCAGAAACTAGTTTTTCTACTGCACAATAAGCAGGTGCTCAGAATTTGAGACCATAATCTTTCTGTAAACCATCTTGCTTTTCTAGAGTTTAATAATGAGTTAGATGACCTTCTGCAGGCCAAATGATAGTTACTATCACTATCTCTTAACGTGGTGCAGAGCATGGCTTTCACTGAGCATAAAACAAATGACACACAAATTTCTCAGATCTTAAATGAAAACATTCAGGTTCTGGCCTGGCTTTTAGCTTAAAGTTAATGTTGCAGGTTACATAAGCCTAGTCTTCTCTGCTTCTCTTTCTTCTTCTTTTTCTACTTGAACAAATATTTTTAACTGCGCTGGCTTTTGTCTGGGCCCAGGCTCCTCCTCCAGTAGGAGAATCAGAAGGCTAAGAGGATGCTTCATACCTAGGCCTGGCTAAATATTCATAGGCTTACATTTGATTGGTGGACCTCCTTGGTAAAATAGGAGGCCCAGTTTTAAATCTTAGCCTAACGCCGCCTCTTTTTTCCCCACTTACGCGCTCCGGTGTTATATTTCTATGTATGAGAAATTGATGGCAACTTCCAGCATTAAGGAATTCAGTACCTGGATCAGTTTTCCCAAATCTGTAAATCTGCTTCGGACTGTTGTATTTCAAAAGAAGATCCCGAGAGTACTAAAATACTTCCAGGCCCAGGGCTAGATAAAACGTAATCCAGATGTAACGAATGGAGTAGTGTGTTAGGTCGGTGCTTTCTTGAAGAGGTGGATACTTGGTAGTTTGGATACTTCTTTTCCATGAAGAGACATGCAGGAAACACATCGTAAAGGGGTTTTCGGAGTCTTTAATAAGCAATGAGAGCACCAAGACTTCGCTCGTTCCTAAATAACACCAGTTGGAGAACCCAGGCTACATCCTAACCTAGTACAGCACATTATTCACTATGGCTCTTCGTCATGCACATGCGCATTCCCCCCCCCCCACACCTTAAAGTGACCGTTTCACAAACAAGAGCCACCATAAAGAAATCCATCGTGATCAGTCCATAGAGGCATTACACCGCACACCTACACACAACACCAGCTGCTGGTCACTACTCCTGCAGCGCCCCCCCCCCGCCCCCACGAGGCTTGGCCCCTCTCCAGCTTGAGCCATGATATAATAATGTATCCCTTTTTCAATAAATGAATGAAACACTATATAACTGCTTGTGTTTCAGCATTACCAGGTTCTCTTTATCTCTTGCCATAATGATTTAAGGGTTCAGCTGCACTGTATGTTTTAATGTTTCAGGATTTGCTGCAGTGGCCTTGATAAGCTACACCAACATGGCGAATTTCCTGACACCTGACGTCTTTGGTATAATGGCGTCCGACGTGGTGTCAGTCACACTACTGAACACCAGCAACCAAGAGCTAAGCAAACCATTCAACATCTCGCAGATACAAAGCAGAGATATAATCGTAGGTGTTTTGGAGTTACTGAATTGCTGGCTGGTGCTTGGTCAGGGGTCAGTTCTATCATTTTGGCTAGTGATGGTCTGTTGAATGCTGTGATGTGTAAATCATGTTGCTGCTTTAACACTTTGTAAAAACAGAGAGCTTATAGTAGCAAGAGGATTTTGTCTGTGTTTGGAGCTGCTTTACTGGTACTTGGTCTTAAGTGGATGAAATCAGGGCTGGGTCTGCTGAGTGTTCTGATATACATATACATGTGTGATGTCTGTTGCTTAAATGTTCTGAAGCTGTGAAGGGTACTAAGCAGCTGTGTGTGTGTGTGTATGCTTTACATCCTTATTTTCTCTAGGAGGCTGAAGGATATCCATTCTGTTCGAACTGGAAGAACAATGACTGGGAGTACGATGATTGTGAGGACATTGAGATGGACACTGATCACACCGTGTGCTCTTGTCAATCCTTAGGAACCGTCAGTCTCATCACTGAAGGTAAAAAAAAAAAAAGTCAACAGAACTGCTGAATGTCTAGGTTTAGCATCAGATGGGACTAACAAAAGCAGTCATAATGCCCTTAAGGTTTTGGTTGGAATAGAATCCAAACTACTTCACAATGCTGGATATTAGTGTTAAGCATTGCAAGAGCATTTTAAAAGTTTAGTGTGCTTGTGTTATATTTTACTATGTGGTAAACACCTTGAGGCAAGTATGTGCACAGCCAGTCTTCCAGCACAGTGATTAAAAACAGACCACCACAGATCATAAAAGGTACTAAAGCCTGCACATGATCTTTTCACAAGACAGCAGCATTGATGCACTCATCATCAAAGAATAAAAACAGAACACCATTAGGAACCTCTACAACTCCATGCTAAGATGTCTGGCATGTTGAGTTAGCAAACATGGTGGCTCTTTATGTGTAGCTCAATAAATTTTGATCATATCAGTCTAAATTTATCATCAGTTATTAAACCTGGTCACCTTTATCTTCCTTCCCAACACACCTGCAATCCCACACCTCCTTCTGGGTGCAGCTGTTCTTTTGAGGATGAGTGTTTAAAACATAAGACAAGACAGCCAGTGTAATGGCTTATGCTATGCAGGCATGCGATGCTGAGAAGCTGTTTTCACATTGAACGCTGAATAAAAAAGTCCACTGCTCCAAATACATCATTTTAAATGGATGTGATGAGAACAGGAAAAACAAAATCCACCACGGCATCAACACAGAGTATTTCTCACTTGTGCTTCATCCAGTAGTATAAGTGCTGCCAATAGGAGAGCAGTAAGCCTGTCTGGTAGTTCTTCTTGCCAACCAAAACGGTTAGAATTAAGAAGTTGTGGTCTGAATAATAAGTGGTTTGAGATCTCATCAGTCCTAAAAGGACCCAAAGAAAACCTTCTTTAAGCCTGGCCCCTAATCGATGTTGAAAACATGAGATCCATTGTTATTCATCCCCATCCTAAATTACTTGCCCTGAATGAAACTCCACACTTTCAGATGAGTACACCTGACCGAGAGCTCAGATTCTGAAACTCTTGTTGGAATTTCTTGAACACTCCTACATCGTAAGAGCAAGCGCTTCTCTTCGCGTACTAGGTGAAAACAAATATGGCGGATGACCGCAAAGCCATTGCTATACCAGTGGTAAAAACCTTCTGCTCCAAACAAGCCACAGAAAAAGAAAAGCAACTGGATGAGGCTCAAGGAGCACATTAGAAAGACACTCGTGCTGCTGCACAGCTCCAGAAGGTTTTTGTGCATATGAACCCTTGTACCTATCTGAAATCCAATCCGTCTATTATTAGACATTTGTAACTATATCCTGTAGTATAATGGATAAATTGGCGTATATTGACTACAATGTATTTGATTCTGCAGATGACACTGTTTACTTTGTGACCATGCCATTGGGGCTGGTATTCTTAAGCTCGACTCTGTTGATCTTTGTTCTTTGTCGACGACAACTGACCGGGAGCAACATGACTCTGATCAACCTCTGCACAAGCCTGCTGCTGACTCAAGTCCTAGTTGTAATTAAAGAAGCATTGGACCCCTTTTTAAATGGTAAGGTGAGTGATGTTGCCTATATCATACCCTTGGTGTCAGATGACTTGGCTCTGCAACAACATCCGGTGGCAGGACATTTTTACCTCTGGGAGTGAACAAAAATGGTACACTGATCTTGGTTATTAAATCAATACATGTATAAATGCAATTACTAAATTGCATAAATGGCTATGCTACGAAGCCTATGCTACAAAGAAACTATTCTCCATTTCTGTAATCTGTGATGAAACATTCTTGATCCAGGCCAGGAATGGCTGGTGTTAAACCTGCTTTCACATGTATGTAAGATGAGTGCTTTGTCGTGTTAAAAGGCAGATTTTCTTTTTTTTCAACCATCTTGAGTCTAGATACTCCCTCTGGTTTCAGGTTATCCCCACCAAGTGCAACCATAATCAGTGATATAGGCTCCAGCCACGTTTGTCCTATCAGAGAATATTGGCATCAACTATCTGATATTGGTCAATATTTGTCAGAGGTTCCAATGAACACTATGCATATACCTGCATATTTCTTTTTCTGGGTTTTTAATCTGTTTTACAGAATACACACATATTGGCATAGTGATTCTGTTATTCAACTGTTTGATTTAATTTCTTTCTCTCTCTCTCTTTCTCTCTCTCTCTCTCTCGTAGGCATGTGCAGTGCTGGCAGGCTTTCTACAGTTCTTTTTCCTCACCTCTTTTGTGTGGATGCTCATTGACGCCGTTATGCTCTTCAACTCTGCAAAAAACTTAACCAAGATCCGATCCAATAACAGGGAAGCGCTTAACTGGAAATATCTGATTTTGATTGGATACGGAACTGGCCTAATTGTGGTGGGCGTGTCTGCGGCAGTGGTGTCTGATGCATATGATGAACGGTAAGTTTAGGGGAGCGGGTGGGGTTCCCTCAGAATAGAGGCGTCCCATTAGCTCAAGAGAGAGAACAAGAGGAGAACCCATGCATGCTGCTCCTTTTTCTGATGCAGAAATCTAATATTTCTCAAATACAGGCCAATGAGTGAAATGTTTGTCACCCATCTGTTATGAAACTGCAAACTGATTATATATGACCATGTGAGGAAACAATATGGAATCCATACTGTAAACTTCATAAATGTGAATGTAATCTTGAAGAGTATATGAAGTAGGTCAGTCAGGGTGAAACAATTGCTGTCAGGTTTAAAATTATTATTTCCATAATAGTATATTACTTGTGTGTCTTTCCTCAGATGCTGGCTTGACATGAACAAGAGCGTTCGATGGAGTTTTTACGGTCCTGTTTATTTCATTCTTGCAGTAAGTACTGCATAATGAATGAAGCGAGTGGATGCAAGCTTGGGTTGCAAGCACAGAGATCATTTCATTTCTAGTGACAGTATAATTCAGTTTACTACTTTTTTTTTTTCTTTTTTTTACCTTGCAGTTGAACATGATCCTCTTCATTGCCATCTGCATCATCATTTCCTTCACTCTGAAAAACATGAACAGCGAGATCTTGCAGAGGACACGAACTGAAGCTGAAAAGAAACTTATTATAAGCATCTTGGTTAAAACCGTGGCCCAGTTTTTCATCCTCGGTTGCCCCTGGGTCGTGGGTTTTATCATAGATAAAAATCTGGAGTACTTCAGTGTTGTGATCCTCATCTGTGTGCAGAGCGTCTTTATATTCCTGGTCCACTGTGTCTTCAATCAAGAGGTCAGCCTACCCAGCCGGCCATTCTCAGATATGGGACATAGCTTGGGCTGGTGTTCTGTGGCCAAAACTGATTACTTTAAAACTTTACACATCATCAATCATGTCTTTCTTATGCAGTACATTTCTGTAAAAATTCTGTTAAACATTACTCGTTAAAAAGCCGCACAAATAACTGATGTGTACAGTACCAGTCAAGTTTTGACACAGCTAATCAAAAAAGGCTTTTCTCATGTTTATCTAATTACTTTACTTTGGAATAAAAGTGAAAACTAGCACTCATGGAATTACAGTCCACCTTAAACACCTCCAGAATGGAGCTTTAAAGAAGGATGAACCAGCTTTCTTAGCCTACAGTGGAGCTGATAGAACAAGGTTTATGTCTAAGCAGGTTTGAAGCGATTCTATTGGTCGGTCCATCATGAATATTCACTAAACTGAAAGGAGAGCTAGAGCTTTTACACTGTGCAGAAAAATAGATCAAAGTTTTACACCACTAAATATATATTAGAGGTGGAGATATGGAGGAGTATCATACTGTGGTACATCAAGAGTATATGTGGTGTATCAGGATACAGACTGACTCAGATTCTCACCAGTTGGAGCTGTTAAGTGTAAGCCTGTAGAGTCTTTAAGATCAGTAACTAAATCCATTTTAGTAGGAACTTTTGACTGGTAATGTAAGTGAAATTAGGCTACAGTCTGAAAGCAGATACTTGCTAAAATGGATTACTGCTTTAGCTGCTGCTGATAAATGTGACCCAGTGAGCATCGCGGAGATTCTCAGTTCTCTTGAGTGTTTTGCACAGTCAGTGAGGGTGAGGGTTAACTGACCAACACGTACCAGCGGCCTGATAGTGTAGGACAGTAGGCTTGGAGTTAAGATTGTTTATCAGAACTACAACAAAATAACTTACAACATTACAGCAGTGTTTTTACTTTGCTTCATAGTTTTTTCTCGTTTTGCATAATACTTTGAAGTGCTATCTCTGACTGAGCTCTGACTGATTGATATCTTACAGGCGGTGATCTGTTTTACTTACCATATATTCAGATTAGGAGGTTCGGAGGTTGCTAATGTCCTTCCAAGCTTCTTCTAGGTACATTCGAGGCATGTAAACTATCCAAGCTTCTAAAAAGAAAATGCAAAAATATGTACTTTATATGTATTGCTGTTTTGATTGAAGTATGAACTATTTATCTAACTTTCTCTTTCATATTATAGCTGCTCCTATTGGAAATAGATACAAAATGCTGGTAGGAACAGGAAAAGAAATGACTGGTTGCTTGTCGTGGTGTCACTTGTTAGGACCCATTTATGGATATGGACAGGGCCTTTAGTTCATAATTAGGGAATAATTAATAAATCCTAGTCTTAGTGACTGGGTATGTTCAGATGTATTATTAATGTTCTCATTAGTTTTTTTTTCCTTCTATATCCAGGTGCGAGAACAGTGCATCAAGAAGCTAAGACCATTCTGCCAGTGCAAAAAGCTCACCAAAGTTGGTGACACCCAGGTGACGGAAGGAGAAGCGCCAAATCCAGCTTCTAATTAAAGTCAGCATTACAAAAAGCGATATGGAAAATATGGAGCAGGAGTGCACAACTCCGGTCCTGGAGGGCCTGTGTCCAGCACAGTTTGGGACTAACCTGCTCAAGCACACCTGATTACACTCATCTGTTATTTACCAGCTTTAGTGAGTGTGTTAGAGGACTGGAGTTGTGCATCTCTGATATACAGGGTTTGCATGCGGATGTAATTTCTTTCTTCGATGTAGCTAGTAAAGACTATTTATGCATATGAGGTTACAACAGCAAATACAATATCTATATAATTATGTTTTCTATTATCTTCAATTGTTTCATTAAACAAAATACATCTCTGAAAAACTGGTCTTTACTGCCTTTTTATATTACTGTAATGCTGAAGAACATCACTCTTATAATACGCTGTGCATTCTCACGTTTGGGCACAGTAGTTAGGCCGTTAGATTTGTCTTTGTTAATTCGTCTAAGAATGCGGGCAACCACTTGTGTTGCCTTGGACCAAGAAGAGAATTTGGACAGGCAATCTATTAGGCTTAGCTGCTCTTCAGCTTCTGTTTTCAGGGTATGAATTACCTTGATTTCTGGGTCTCCGATGTGTAACTCTGGAGTTACATCTGTCGGAAAGAGCATGTCTTTTTACCATAGAAACCTAGGTCCTGTGAACCAGTTGGAAGACAGCAGTTCACTGACAGTTAGCCCTCTTGAAGCATGATCTGCAGGATTTTCATTTGCGGGAACATAATTCCATTGCTGAGGATTTGTGCTGAGATTAATTCTTTCTACCCTGTTGGCTACAAAAGTATGAAATCACCATGCTTTATTGTTAGTATACCCTAACACTACCTTGGAGTAAGTCCAAAAAAAGAGTTCCTTCTTGAGCACATTGCTCACCTTTACAGACACAACTGCAGCTGTCAGCTCTAATCTGGGAATTGTTGTAAGCTTTGTGGGCGATTTGCTGTGTTTGCTGTGCTAAGTTGTGCACAGCAAATGCACAGCAAATGTCAGCAAGTGCACAGCAAATGTCTCCATCTGCATTATTGAATCTCAAGTGCGAACACTGACCATAGCTATTGCTGCTTGCATCAGAAAAATGATGTAACTCTGCTCTGGCAATTTTTCCAAAGCTAGCAGGTACACAACTACCGGATATGTCAATTTTCTCCAGGTTGATCAAATCACCTTTCCAGCGCTCCCACATTGGCTGGAGCTCGCCTGTCAGAGGATCATCCCAGCCTGTGCCATTTCTGCACATCTCCTGCAGGATTCGTTTTCCATTTAGTACTACAGGTGCCACAAAACCTAAAGGGTCATACAATAATGCAACTGTTGACAGTATGCTACGGCAAGTACCTGGGTGATTTAAGAGATTTATTTTGAACCTGAAGCAATCAGACTCTATGTGCCATTGAATACCTAAGGCTCTTTCCAAAGGTCTCACTAAAGGCTAGATCAAAATCCTTCACATCCTTTGCTTGATCTGATGATGGTATGCTTTCAAGAACAGCCTTGCTATTGGACACAAACTTGTGTAGCCGTAAACCACCCACAGCACCAGAGTTCTCGTGCCTCCTTTGCAAGCTTGAAGGCATTTTCTGTACTGTCTATGCTTGTGACGCCATCATCCATGTAAATGGGGGGCAGTCGTGGGCTGGAGGTTAGGGAACCTCTTGTGACCAGAGGGTCGCGGGTTTGATTCCCTGAACTGACGACTGAGGTGCCCTTGAGCAAGGCACCTAACCCCCAACTGCTCCCCGGGTGCTGTGGATAGGGCTGCCCACTGCTCCGGGTAAGTGTGCTCACTGCCCCCTAGTGTGTGTTTACTAGTGAGTGTGTTTGTGGGTGTTTCACTTCACGGATGGGTTAAATGCAGAGACTAAATTTCCCCACTGTGGGATCAACAAGAGATTAAAAAAAGTCCTTCATCGCGAAGCCTGCTCCTAGGGGGTATACGTCACTATTCTCACTGGCTAAATGCTTCATCCCAGTTCGCGCACCCAGGGGAAGATGTAGCACCGAATAGATGAACCTTCATGTGGAACTCACGGGGCTGGGCAAAATAAAAGTCGTGTAAGTATGTGTAAGAAAAGGCTGAATTAAATAAGGAGATTATATAAACCAAAAAAAAAAGAGATACTTTACACTCCCTCCCATATATTTAAGGTAAACTACGCATCTCTGTCCTCGCTCTCTCAGGTCCACTTTGGGTTACACTAGCTCTTTTCCTGTCTCTCCGTGTGGAGACACTTAGATTAAGCACTTAATTGAGTACATATAAATGTAGATGCTGTAATGCTTTAATTCTGCTATCTAGGTATGAGCACGACTCATACCTAAATAAAATGACTTCTGTTTTATTTAACTTTTTATTGGTCATAAACATTCTCTGACTGGACACTAAGCACGGTTGTAAGTCGTTCTGGATAAGAGCATCTGCTAAAGGCCATAAATGTAAAAGCAAAGATTTGCGCGTGAAATAAAATGTTTATACAGCACATGCAAAGTGTTTCAAAGGGAGGTTTGTCATGATCAAAAGCGAGATAAAATTCATTTCCCAGATAACGTAGAGATAGAGACTATTCACATTCATTCATACTCAAAATTACATAAGCTTATCATTTACCGTTATGGTGGGTACAAAACAAGATTGGCGAGATTTTATGTACTTATGTAAAACCTCTGATTTGCTTTAAGTTGTGCCTGCACTGCTCAGCAAATTGTCACCCAAGAGGCCTCTTTACACTCTTTTACCTTAAAGCAAGTGATTTCTTTAACATTCTAACATCTCATTCACTATTAGTATAAACAACACTCTGAGATACACTAAGAGGTTATTGTCTTGTCTGACTTAAGATGATGAGGCCAATGGGAGCCTCTACCCCTCAATAATTTTCCCGAGATGATAATAATTAGCTTGTGGATTTTGGCACCCATTCAGTAGGGGTTAGAAGGTGCCATCCAGGACGTTCTTCAGGGGGAGCCTGACCTTAGAGGTGGGCTGCCTGACCAGCTCTATGCGCCCATTTCTGTAATGTCCAAGGCCCTTCAAGGGATGGCTGCACATTGGAGTTCCTGCAGAGGCCTTCTGGTGGCCTCACATAGAACAGGATGTGTGGGCCTTCATAGCAGCCTGCCAAGTCTGTGCCTGCAACAAGAAACCCAGGACAAGACCAGCAGTGGTAATGTGCCATAATTAACAGTGAGTGGTTTTGAACCCCACCGCCGGTTTCTTTCTGAGCAGTAGTTCAGTTGTCTGCCCCTCTACTATTCCCTCTGCCCCTGTTGGTGGCTCAATTATATACTTTGGTCCTTCATGTGAAGGTGGCCTTGGTTTAAACCCGACTTGAGTCACCCATAGTTTCTTCATGTTATTCTGTAAAAACCTTGTTTGAGGAACACAAACGTTCTAAATCATGAAGTAAGTTTGTTGTTGTGTTTTTATATTTTCTTTTCTATTTCTTTAGATTCCTCTTTACATTTATCTCTGAATCAACAACCTCCAGCATTGATGGAAGTTCGGGACAAGCTCCGGTTTCCATTTTGCGAAGCTAATTATTTATAGGTTTTGTTTTCCCTCGTTTTTGGATGCAGTTATTATGTTATTGGTGAACTATGGGGAATAGTAAACAATGCTTAACTATCTCAATGGATGGTACTGGATGGTATAGATTTACACTAGCAGTAAACATTACAAATATGACTTAAATGCACAGATTACACATCAGTTCAGTCTCAGATGGTGCCGTCAGACACACACCGGGGATTTTTGGGATTTTGCTCTGTAGGCATATTTCATAGTGGCAAATAAAATATTTCCTCAGTTAAGTTGAATTAAATTCTGTATTGAACTCTTTCACACTGTCTTATAGATTAATACCCGCCATCACAAGTCATCAATCTTTACTGTACTGTAATTTTGGATTAAGCAGGATGATGACTACACAGCTGTCAGTAATAGGTTTGTCTGATGTCAAAGCATTGTGGAACATGAGATGGATGGAAATGTAGGGAAAATAACAGATACCCAACATTCCAGCAACCAGCATAGGAGCGGGGTCATCTGACCACAGACTGCTATTTTCGAGAACAGGTTCCAGTATAGAACACTTGTGCAGGCACGTAACGGCTACAAATTCATTTGCATGCTTGTGGGTTTCCTGCTTGTAGGATTCATATTTATCCCAAACAGTTGGCATACAGAGCAAAACAATGTTTTACTGCAAGTCACACCCCTTAAAATGCAAATTAACGAGCTGTCCGGGTAAAAAGATCTGGCAGATATAGACTTTCACATACATCCCTGTTCACTGTCGACGAGAATCAGCAGAGGGATTCGAAAAATGGATGTGAATATCTATTATCTTTTCATAGGTAAGTAATATTCTACTATTATAGGTAAGGTTGGGTTAATATGGAGACCTTTAGAGCTTATCTACAACAATTACATGTAAAATTATTCTTATGTATAGGAATGGTAAGTTTCAGTTCTGACACAAATAAAAAAAATGAGACAAAATATTACACATGGTCAAGTATTTATTGAAGAAATTGACCTAATATTTCATATCTGTGAGTGGTAAAAGTATGTAAACCTGTTGGGTATCTAGTGTGACCCGCTGTGCAGGAATAATTACAATTAAACGTTTCTGATAACTGTTAAGTCCTGCATATCAGCTTGGAGGAAATTAGCCCATTCCTTCGTACAGAACAGTTTCAACTCTGTTATGAAACTGTGTTTCCTCCCATGAAATGCTCACTTCAGGTCCTTCCACAGCATTCCTATTGGATTATGGTCTTTGATTTGGCCATTCCCGAACACAAAAGGATAAAAATGTTTAGCCCTTGACTAATAATAAATACCAGTTAATAATTGATGTAAAACTCGAATTGGACCTCATTAAACATATGATGGTGAATTAAGTTTATTTAAACACATCTCTCCACCAGGGGTCACTATGCTCATAATACCTACTGTACTACCTGTGGAGTTATCTACAGAACTACCTGCAGAGCTACCCGCAGAATTGCTTACAGGGCTACATGAAGAACTACTTGCAGAACTATTAACTACAGAACTACCATTTACAACCAGTAAGTAAAAGCTACAGTCAACTTCAACCCTCTGTAACATTACTATCTCTTGTGTAGTGTCCCATTAGAAATTACACTTTCCATGAATCCTGTATTTATAAGGCACTACAAATGCATTTATATGGCATTATATAACATATACAACACCCTAAAATACCAGGCATACACTTGTATTATGTCACTGTATTGGTTTTAATGGCATTAATATTACTTTATCAAGCATGAGTTTAGGTAAAATTTCACATACTGTAATTTCTCTACAACAAACTTCTAATTTGTAGTGTTTCTAATTATTATTGGAAGTGTTATCAAATGTTCTTGTGACACCAGTCAGTGGAGCTTTTAGAGACTTCTGTTCCGGATTTCTGGTGCACTGTAGCTGAAAGTAGATTTATCCAGCTTAATAAAAGCTCTAGGCACCTGAGGAGTGTTCTGGTCTCTGGAATGATACTGATAAATTGCATCATGTACATTAAGCAAAGGATTGCATAAGGCCACTATGTTTTTAAAAAATGATGAAAGATGAATTTCTGACAGTGTTGCTTCAACAGTCTTGTCCATATCTACATACATCTGACCACTCTATAAAACAAGATCAACCTGTAAAGCACATTTAAATACATGAGGCCTACACCTCGGTTACTTCAGCTAATCACAGGCATTTGAATTTTAACAGGGTATTTTGTTGAGGGCTGATTTGTCTGAAGGTACAAGACTGTTCAAAGTGAACTTTTTTTACACACAAGATGCTCCGGCATTCTTAAATCATTCTAGTGATAACACTGTGAGGGTCTTCTTACATGTAGAGCACTTTTCAAATCCCACACAACATTTAAACTGGAAATATGAATTCACAAACATTTATGGTCAAACACAATCTGTCCATAGTACATTGGTCCAGAAGACCTGATCCTTTCTACATGCTGCCCTGATGTTTTTTTTTGGATCACAAAAACACCCTGGCACACCTCCCACATAAGTCAACGATGAATGTCTTTTTTCAATTTGGCAAATGCTCTCTGCAGGTCCTGTTATGAAATTTTGTAGTTTTACTGATTTCAATTTGATACATTTAAAGTAATGATATTGCATTAAATTTAAAAAAATGCACTGGTATGTATAAGAATATATCACACTGTAGCTCCTTTGCAGCGTCGACTTCTATTCTATAGGCATTTTCTACAGTGTACAGAGTCCTCCAGTCCATTTTATTGTCCGTATATGAGTACATGAACCTTCAGCACATCAGGGTCCCTGAACAACCAGCTACCCTTACAGTGGGCTTCCTCAATATCATTCTCTAAGGAATGATAGAAAACACCAACCAGTATTCTGCCAAAGCAACAGATGAACTTCATACATCAAATGCAGATTAACTTAACTACTTATAAGTAAATGTGAAATTCAGAATATTACTTTCACATTATTCCAAGTTATAGATCACTTTTCCATTTCACCCTTCAACCATACTACTTTATAGTAAGAGGCAACTAATTAACAAAACAAAAAATAAAAAAATAAAAATGAGCCTTATATGTAACATAAGCTCACATTCAAACCTTTCCACTTAAACATAAACAAGGTGTTTGCATCCACCTTCCCGTATCCAACTCATGAGGGGTCATATGCAAATCATGCAGCTCACTTGAGCGACACACCATTAAGTGGCAATGGAAGTGCTGCTATCTCATTTAAACCCTTGTGCTGGCAAATTTTAACAATGCCATTTTTGAGAACACCGTTCCTTTTTTCACAAATCCCTTAACTTTGCTAATGATGGACTCATGAATCATCAGACCTAACAGGTCTCGAGGTGCTGCTATCAGCCCCTCATGATTTCTCCAAAGACCAGCAGAACCTTGTGTATAAAATAGTCTCCAAGCCTAGGCATAGTCCATGTATACTTGCCATAGTTCAGGAGATTTCTGAGACTATGATCAGTAAGAATTGTCACCAGAAAGCCCATTTTGACAGATGATGTCTTATTGTACATTAAATAAACTCCCACCATTGCTCTGTAGCACAGTGGTAGCCCCCGTTCTACTTCTGAATAAGCAGTGGCATAATTAGATTAGTCCTCATAGCTGTCGGCCAAAAAAAACCTGCACATGCATATTTACCCCTAGTAGAAGTATACATACAACTACACATACATACAAAACAAATTTCATCATCACTCTGACTGTTCTGGGCTTTGGAGCCTTAAGAATCACTGCCAACTATGATACATACCCAAATATAAACCCAATGACTATATATACCCAAATAAAATACCTTTTAAAACTAGCTATAAACTAGCTTCTTCTGCTTGTGCCATCATTTTTCCTATATGCTTCTGCTAATATTCCTTAGACACCAACAAAGTCACATGTGGCACACTCTTTGTTCTTAATATCAAACTCTTTATGCAAATAATCATCTCTGTCTACTTTCATAGCTGCTCCTTGCAGTCCCAAAATTATACAGCATGAACGAAGTTGAATGTGCTTTGATTGATGACTCAACCATTCCTCTGAGTTCGATTGGGCAGCATTCTTGAAATACTTGAGCGTGCAGCGCGATGTATACTCTGGGAGCTTTGCATCAAGCATGTTTGCCACAACAAACTTCTCCCACAACTTGGCTGGTTGCAAAAATTCTACACTAAGATTTCCAATCCAGAATACTTCAGAAGCTTCCCTCTCCGTTGTCATCAGTAATTGGTGAACAGGATCATTTGGCACTTCCACCAGACAGCCGTCAGGTGTATACTTTATTGTACAGTTCAATCTGCACACAGCATCTCTTCCCAAGAGTGCAATAGGTGTATGCTCTGTTACCAGTATGGGTACTGTAGTCTTCCAGCTCAACTGGTTTAGTTAGAGGAATCAGCTGTTTGGTGGTTGTGATAATGGTTGATTCGGCAGAGACTGACTCTGTATAACCAGAGCCTGCTTCCCTTTCTTCTTGTTATCCACCAGCTGTGTTTGCTTAAGTTTCCTGAGAGTCTGTTGGTCTTGTTCTTTCTGATCTTGTTTCTTTTTCCTATATAGCTCCACTTGGTGGGCTATATGATCCGTATAAACACCTTTTCCCATGCTTCCAGTACTAACCACCTCTGCCAGTTTTGCCATTCACTGGTAAGGGCAGCCCCTTCTTTTGGCTTGCATAATTGACTGCTCCATCTAATTGAGGTCCGGGTCATTTCCTGTGACATTTCTCCACACTTGGTGGGCTTTTGACAGACTCTCCCAGTGGCTCAATAAGAATATTATCAGGATATACATTAGTCAGAAATGTATCTCTCAGCACTCTCTACACTCAACCTCTATTTGCAGAAAACAGCTCTCGATCATTTTCAGCAGTCCCCAGATATCAATTAAGTCCAGCTTTCTGTAGAATCTCTTCCATAGCTGGAACCCCAAGGAGGTTAGCCAAAAGTTGTTCTTATGCCATTTCTTTGATATCTTTGTGATTCTTTTAACTTAAAAAAAATATTCTTCTGTACTGCATTAACAGGAGTAATCACTTTCAGAATTTTAATGTCATTTTCTGACATTGTAATGGCTCCCTTATTGCAAATTAAGACTAACTGAGAAATATTCTTGTAATAGCCTACAAGCTAAGGCAGACTAAATGTGTATCAGCAATAATGACTATAAATTAATACACATACATATATTTAGAATGCAGGTATTTGGTGGAACGAGTTTGTTAATAAACCCACTCATCTTATCAAGCTGAATTAGGCTGCCACGTTGACGTCAGTGAACCTTGGTCACGCACACACTGGTCAGCTACCCGCTCATCAGAGGGGGCAACTCCTTTTACTCTTACTCCTCTCCTTTCTCTTCTCCCCAACTCTCACATATTTTAAAAGCTCTTTTTCCTAATTCTCTGTTAATCTGTTTTCCTATTTGTGTTAACTCTTTATTCATTTTCTCTTTTATTCCTCACACTGATTTTCTCATTTACCTTTTAACTCTTTATTCCTTATTCTTAAATTCCTTTTATTTCCCCAGTATCTTTTCACTCTTTCCTCTTATTTCTCTATTTCCTTCATCTTCACAGTTTCCTTTTCTTTTACCTTTTTTTTTTTTTTACCTCTCCAAATATCCCTTGGGCCTAAGGGTTGTTTCCCCCACATTTTTTCCTTTAACCAAACCAACTATATCCCAAAGCAAACTTTCACACAGAGACTAATATACACATGTCTTACTGTTAAAGAGGTACAGGGCCCAACCTTCAATAAACCTGCATGGTGTTGTTAAGCACACCAAAACTGTTACTAATTTGGGCTATTTTACACTTTTACTTCAACTGTTCCTGTTCTTTGTCCTTTTCTATCTTCAGTACACTCCCCACTATTGCGATGTACACACCGCAATAAACCAAATTTAGAACGGAGCTTCACTCCAACACCAACACAGCATGACCAATGTCAATACCACAATAACGGCATCAGTTTATGATGGTAAGAGCCTTTGACCATTTTCAGTTGGAAGTTTGATTTATTTATTTATTTCAGCTACACAGACGATCTCATACTGGGACCTATTTGTTATGCCTGGCATGGAGGGGACATCGACAGAGCCACTGCTTGTGACACAGGATGTAGCACTGGATGACACGCAGCATGTGGCACAAAATGTGACACGAGATGGCACATACAATCAGACACATGATAAAACACAAAACAACACAGAGAACACAAACGACAGCACCACAATGACACACAACGACACTGTGAGTTTAGTACTGTAATTAAGTGTTGTGCAATATCAGTATATCAGTACATCATTTTAATATACTGAAATATATTATACTTTCAATATTATTCACTCCAGTCTAATTAGAAAAATATTAGTAAAATATTCTATTGTTGGTCAATATATACACAGAAAACAACAAAAATTTAAATGATCATCATGTAACAAGTCAAGAGCATATCAAGAGCAGCACAGTTAGGCTCATGCTCAGCAAAAAGTCCAATATGACATGGGGTGAAGTTCACAACTTGCACCATACTGGAAAATACCTTGTGTGGGCACAAAAGCAACAAGCAACCTGATGCCAGTTGTGTTTTGTTTGTGGCAGATGGAATCATGTCTGGTTTAGAGACAGCTGTACCACTGAGAATTGCCCAGTCTTACTCATAAGCCTGCTGCTGTAAAATCAGCATTACCAGTTGAGTCCTCTACCCCTAGCCCATCTGAGGACAGTGGTCAGGTCTGTAGGCCAGTTAAACTGCCTGCTCGTTCAGAGATTTTGTTGTACTATAAAAAAAAGGTTGTTCAAAGAAAGACATTTAACAAAAATATGGAAGAACATTTGTTGCTAATGTTGCTTATGGTTCAGTAACTGAGCTACGTTTATGCAGCAGTTGTAATCTGCAAAGTTTTCTCAGGTTAGTCCTACTCTGTGTGTGTGTGTGTGTGTGTGTGTGTGAGTAACGAGTATCTTATGTTTTATGACACTAAGAGGAAAAACACAGCAATATAGCTTTAACATAACCCTTCACACATGCTGTCTGGATATTATCTATGATTAAGATATGCTATCTGTTCATAACCTGTTTTTTATTCCTGCTTTGACTAGGGAATTAGCCTTACATTAATTGGGAAATGTTTGGCATGGAAAGACTGGGTGAATGGCACTTGCACTGTCATTCTAATCGACCACAATCACGCCAAATGCTTCTGTGTGTTTCCTCCAGCAACCTCTGATGACACCAACCTTGGGTTTAGTGGAGGTAAGTCTCTACAGAAGTACCTACAGTGGGGTAAATGTTATGGTTACAAAACAGGAAACAGTACTTGGGGTAAGCCATCAGCTAAGGCCTTCCAAAGAGAAGCCAAGCACAATGTTAGAAATTCCGCATTCAGGAGCCGGGAGACTGGAGATTATTGATATGCACAGAATCATGCGCAGACATGGCACAGAAAGTGATCTGTTCACAAGTGTTTATCTAATTTATTTATTTGCTTAAGGTTTATGTATTATGTGTAGAGAGAGAAATACAGTAGCCTAATATGTGTAAATATATATATATTTACAGTGTTGTGAAAGTGTTTCCCCCTTCATCATTTCTTATATTTTTGGTTGTTTGTTACTCTTAAATATTTCAGATCATCAAACAAATTTAAGTATTAGTCAAAGACAAAACAAGTAAACAAACATGCCATAAACACAACCATAAAGCAATCCTAACCCTGATAACAACACAAGATCAAGAGTGTTTTTGATAATTTATGAAAGAATCAACTATGCAAAAATGTATTTATCAAACATTTAATGGACAGCAAATATGAATGTTAAAAAACCCCACAATGAACAGGGCATCAGGAGAAAGACCATTAATGACAGCAGACCAGAAAATTCCTAAATGAAATTACACTTAGCTTCAGATGGTCTGTTTACCAGTGCACACAGGACAAACACTGTAACATCAATCATTAAAAGCACCTCAAAAGTCAAGCAGACATGCATTAAACTGCATTTAAAACATGCCATTTCCACAAGCAGTGGTCCTTGAGAAATTTCAGAAGCTGAAGAAAGCACAACAGATCAAGTGAGGGGAGACTCCCCCAGTGCTAGGCCAAGAATCAGTTACAAATAACTCCAACTTGACAAGACATGAAAGAGTCTATCCATCCAAGACAAAGCAATCAGAACACATCTGGAAGTGCCCATTGATTGCTAGGCTGGCTAATGTACTCACAGCCAGTTTAATCTGAGCCTTGATAGGCCAACTGCAAAGAGACATAGAGAGGACAGCAGTCCTGACTATGAAATGGAAATAAACATTTTGAAATGCATCAGCTTGTACTTTGTGTCTTTTATGCAATGAAAATATTAAGCAATGAAAATATATACGTAATTAACCCTAATACTCTACAAACAATATCATAGTATGCCTTATTTTTATAGCATACATCCAATACATCCATTTATTTCTGCTTATATTTTGGGTTTACAGAGCGTTTGGGCATATTAACCATTGTGGCTATGCCAGTGGGGCCACTGTGCCTGAGTTTGACCTTGCTGACCTTTGCTCTTTGTCAAAGACAAATGAATGTCAACAACACAGCTCAGGTCAATCTGTGTATCAGCCTACTGTTGGCCCACCTCTTTTTTTTGTTCAAAGAGGGATTCCTAAACAACCTACATGCTCATCAGGTGAGAAATATTATATTTATATTGTTCAAACCAAACACTTGGCAAAGTTATATTAGTAAAGTTTCAAACAGTTTCAAGTTCTACATGCACAACTTTCGTTTCTTACATTTACTAAAAACTATTTTACATATGTTTGGGTTGTGCATCATAATGGCATAATTAATATATACTATATAACATATAATTAATATATAATTTATATATATTTACTTAATCACTGCTAGTTTATATTTATATTTGAGAAGGTTTAACCCCTATTAAGAAGTCTGAGTTTGGTCAACTATAATACTGTCCTAACAAGTTAACTCAAGAAAAGCTTAGCAGAAAAGTCTAAATTCTAAAACATTTTTTAATAAAAACACTAATTAAACAGTTGATCTTTCATCTTTAACATCTAATTATAGCACAAGTTTTTAACTCTTTATTGTTCTCTTGTCTAGGTGGCATGTGCAGTGCTGGCAGGATTTCTGCACTTCCTCTTCCTGTCTGCTTTTGTGTGGATGTTCACTGATGCCGTTCTTCTCTTCGTTTCTGCTAAGAACCTTACAAAAATCAGATCTAAGCAGAAGGAGATGCTAGGCGGGAAACACCTGACTGTGATTGGATATGTTATTCCTCTGATTGTGGTGGGCGTGTCTGTTCTGGTGGTGCCTGAAGGATATGGCAGTAAACAGTGAGTGTCAGTAAAGAGGCTTTGCTCCAAATCATAATTTTATGTCTGAATTTGTAAAGATGAGAATTGAATTTGAAAATGAGATTGTATTAGATGTGGATGGAGAATAGTTAGTTAGAATGTTCTAGACAATCCTATGTTTGGCCCATCAGTGGTTAAACCTATTTCCACTTGCTGTATTACATGGGCTAAAGGAATTTTTTGACTTTTACTTATTTTTTTAAATGATAATAATTTAGTTTCTACTGAAGCATGTTAGAGAGGAAAGTCTCTTATCAGTTCATACACTTTTATTCAGTATAAATTAAAGCTTTAAGGAGATTCAAGAACACGGTTCTCATAAAAGGGTTTGATGGGCCATTAAAAACTTCTCACTTTATTGCAGGTTTTATTTTAAACCTGAAAGGAGAGAAGTACTGCACAACAAACCTCAGTCCCTGTAGGAAAGACAATGTGCCAATCCAGCTCAAGTTGTATTTTGCAAAGCTACACAGACTATTTGAGTCGTTATTGGGAGATTTTGCCTACTCTTATTTAGGACCTTCTCAAGCTGCTGTATTACGATTACAGTTCTAAATCACAATACTTCTTCCACTGCTGTCTCAAACTCTGAGCACTGTCAGAAGAAAGAATATCTGTATGTCTGCAAAAACAAACTTTCCATATATGAAATAACAGTCATGAAAGAAGACTTTCATTAACCTTAATTAAGAACCCATTGTGTTTATCAGGCAACTTGGCAGATTGCTAATTCAGTATCTGTCATAAGTCTGTGCACATTTTTGTATTATTTGCTACATTGTAGAGTAAGATGTGAAAACTCTGAAGGAATTATGCACTAAAAAAAAGTTAAACTAAAATATTTTAGTCACCTTTTTAGTTTGGTGATCGCTTTGCACTTTATTAGCATTTTCTCCATCAAACACCTGGAATGTTTTATCAGCAGTCTAGATGTGCATTACCAGATGTGCTGAGCACTTGTTGGTTGCATTTCCTTCACTCTGCTGTCCGTCTCAATTAGGTTTAGGTCACGTGATTTTGGAGGGTGGGTCACCTGATACAGCAGTCCATCACTCTTCTTTGTAAAATAGCCCTTAGATAGACTGGAGGTGCGTTTGGGGTCATTATCCAGTTGAAAAACAAATGATGGTCCTACCACACACAACAGATGGGACAGCATGTTGCTGCACAATGCTGTGGTAGCTATGCAGGTTAGGTGTGCCTTGAATTTTGAAATAAATCACAAACAGTGTCTCCAGCAATGCACTGCCACACTCCACATCTCCTCCTCTATGCTTCGTGGTGGGAACCACACATGTAGAAACAATCCACTCACCCTTTCTGTGTCTCACCAAGACACGACGGGTGATACAATCTTAAATTTTTACTCATTAGACCACTGGTCTAATGTCCATTCATTGTATTTCTTGGCCTAACCATCATAGTGTTTCATCATGGTGTTTGATGGTTTTCATGACTGCACTTGAGGATTCATTCAAAATTATTGCAAATTTCCAACGGACTCCCTTATATTGAAGTAATGATGGACTGTATTTACCTTTACTTAGTTGAGTTGTTCTTGTCAAAATATAGATTACAAAGGTGGTTAAATTGGCCTATTCACTGTATGGAACTGTGTACCAACCCTACCTGTGCACAATACAGCAGATAGTCTCAAGAAATAGAGAAATAAGAAATAGAACAGAGACAAGAGAAGGCAAGTAATTCCACAAATTAACTCTTCACAAGGCATGCCTGTTAACTGAAAACCATTTCAGGTGACTACCTCATTAAGCTGATTGAGAAAATGCCAGGAGTGTGCAAAGCTGTCATCAAAGTACACTGTGGCTATTTTAAAGAACGTAAAGTATAAAATATACTGGTTTAATGCTTTTTTTTTGTTTATTTCATAATTCTTTATTTATTCCATAACATGTTCTTACGTATTTTTTCTGTCTTGAATAAAAATCTACAATATTAAAATATTAGGAATTGAGGTAATAAAAAAGAAAACATCCAAACTTTTGACCTGCAGAATTATTTTATATTACATAATATTTTATTATATATCATTTTAAATACTAGTAATATGGTAAAAGCTTACACATTAAACAATGCTATATCATGATGAGTGATATTTCTAAAGATTATTTGAAGACATGTATCGGACCTTTGTTATGGTAGTACGTTTGGCTATTAGCAGTAGATTGCATGTTAATTCTGAAGTGTTGGTGGGTGGTGACTTTTCACTTTGTATCAATTCAGCATTTTTTCCTTCAGTGATGATGTATCATCAGGTTTAATTATAATTTTTTATTCATCTGTCTCTCCTCAGATGCTGGCTTAAGAACATGAGGGGCTTTCAGTGGAGTTTACTGGGTCCTCTATATTTTATTCTTGCAGTAAGTACATTAATATCAGGGATGGGAAGAAAACGCTGAATGTAATGTATTCATGGGTGACAAATCATTTGTTCAGTTTGTCAGTGAAACAATCAGAATATTTTTATTATTGCTGTATTGTTTTCTGACTGCTGTGTATTAGAGTCTCCATTTCCAAGTGTACAGATACCGAGAAATTTAATGTGTAGGCTATGATGAAACGTGTTGTTCTATTTCATCTCCTGGCTTTAGATTAACAGATTAATTCTGAATTGTGTTTCACTTTTCAGTCAAACCTGATTCTCTTCATCGCCATCTTCATTACTGTCACTTTAAGTCTGAAAGGCCTGAACAGTGAGATCTTACAGAGGACCCAAACTCTGGAAGACAGAAAACTCATTAGAACCGTGCTGTTCAAAACCATGGCCCAGTTTTTCATTCTTGGTTGTCCCTGGTTACTGGTTTTGATCAACTGCAACAGTATCGTACTAGAGATCATCTTTATGATCCTCATCTCCCAGCAGGGCACCGTCATCTTCGTGGTCCACTGTGTCCTCAACCAAGAGGTCAGCCAATACACCCTCCCACCACTCTCACACGAACTACGTCCACCCAAATGCTGCTTTATGGGTCCCACTTTAATTAAGGGTCTATAATAACTGTCTAGGTCCACGTTAACACAATGTTCAGCAACGGTGTAGCTACTGGTGACAAATTCACTGTTACAGCTGGATTACAGTGGTACACCTTTAAATACACATGAGCAGCAGCTCCAGTTCATTACACTAGAGTTTACTGATAGTTGTAAAGCTATTGTGTTATATATAAGGACATGAATAACAAAGGGAGCTGCTGTTTTTCCAACAAGACATTTCTATTCTATGTGTTATTAATTATTATTATTATTATTAGATGGTACTTACACAGCAGCACCCCTTCCTCTTTGTCTCTTACTGCTCACTAACAGCTCAACAAAGAAAAACGTATGAACACAGTGTCCTAATTAACCTGATACCTTTAGTCCACACTGGATACCCACTGCAAAACATATTGGTGCACCAGTCCTTTTTTTTGTCAATGGACCAAAAGACACATGTTATGATGTCTAATAATAGAGTGTTAAGTCATGGTAAATGCATTGCACTGGCACTCCTTTTATCTCATCTTAATTATTTTCTTAAAATATTCTTACAGAAACTTTTCTTGCCACTTCTGCTTCCAGGTCAGGCAGCAGTACAAGAAGTGGTTACAGACTTTGTGCCTGAGGAAAAAGCCCACCACTGTTTAAAAAGTCTAGGTGACAGAGACGGATGCTTCATATTCACTCACTAATTCAAATCATAATTTGATAAAATAAAGGGTAAAATTAAGTAACGTGATTTCTACTGCCATCTCAACAGATATAAAAAATATGCATATACATAACACTGTTTCTCCTACATGTTTAATCAGGAAACATTTTCTGCATGTGGTGTTACAACAGTTAATCATTTTCATTTGCTTTTACTCTTGTAGCATTTGGCAAAATTTCAGATTGCACTATGTGGCATTAAAGCAATTTAAAAAACTGAATACACAAATTGTGAAATGTATCTAATTATTTCATAGACACAAACTTATAAAGATTTCACACAAATTATTATGCTAATATTATTTAAACTAGAAATCCTCCAATTTGAAGGTAATGTAAATAAAAACATCTCCACCAGCAGTCTATCTATCTATTTATCTATCCAGCAAATAAACATATATAATGTAATTATAATATTATATAATTATTATATAATTAAATTCAATTAAAATATAATATAATTGTAATTCTACACTAGTACTCTCAATAAGTGACTCATTTTAGTTTTTCATTTAAAAAAATCAACAAGATGTAATTTAGCCAAAACATTTGCATACAACTGTATATACATGACACATGTACTCACTGGATAAAACATGCAGCCACTGTTCACTGGACAAAAGTGTTGAACACTAGATACTGTGCTCAGACGCCGAGGAGATCATTTGATGTTCAGGTTCACTTCTTATGTTTTATTTTGTACGGATTATTCACATTGTGTTTCATTACTTTTAATGTCCAAGTGTTCTCTGCTGTTACATAATTGATTTTTAATATCTTTATAAATAAATTATGATCATCTTTAATATTTTGGCATCATGTGGAGACAATGTGGAGTTGTTGATTAATCTCTAATAGACTTATGTGGTTTACAATACAATGTGACATACTGTTACCAGTAAACCCAATGGCAACCAGTTTGGGACAGTATGACATGCTAATAAATGCAGAACACAGTGCCTAATAATTCAGCTCTGGTTTGAGATACCTGTCTGGATTCGGCTTTGACTCTTTTAATGATGTTGTGCACTGAAGAGGCTAAAAGACCTAAAATTCTTACAAGCACCGATTAAAGAATGTTGTTTTTAGACATCTGGATTATTTGCTTGCATTTGTTTGGATGCTTTTGGTGCTTGCAAAGGTCTTCCCTAGATTCCCTTTCATACCAAAGGTGGCTTGACCTTACAATTAAAATGAGATCAATGTGAATTTATCTAATATCAAAAACATAGATGGTAATTTATGATTATGATTTCTAAATGTAGTGAATTAAACCAGCGACTCAAGCTGTAGGACAACTTTCTCGCCATGCCCAAAAACCAAAACAGGTGCCCAGGGGCTTGTGTTTTGCCTCAACTGTCCGATGTTTGTTTAAATTCTGTTTAGCTCTTGTTCCTTTCTTTTTATTTCTCAGCATAATAAATAATCCGAGATTATTAGTTTATTGCTATAGTCCACTGGAAAAGTCAAGACCAAAGAGTGAATATATAAACAGGTTACACTTGCACAAAATAAAAAGTTAATTTAAACCCTCCTAAGGCAGTACCTGCAGTCTTCCAGCTGAACTCCAGTTTAGGGGAAATCGACACTGCTGCCTTCAGAGTCAGACATGGCTGTTACTGTGTTTGTTTATTTCAGTATGGTGTTGCAATGCAAAAAATTAGAGTAAGGGTGCACATGCAATGAGAAGCTCTATCACTGAGCTAAAACCCAGCAACTGATTACTAGACCTTAATCTAGACACGTTCAAATCACCAGTAGTCATAATATACACAGCAAAAACACTGAACTAAAGTAAAACCATAACAGATTAACCCATACCAACCTCAGAGTGGACCCACATACACTCTTACTCTTATCTCAAATTCACACACATAATAAAACACACACAAACCGCTGCAGGCCTGAGACACTCGAGTGCGGTGTGGCTAAACCACTAGCAGCTTGTTCAAACTGAGAATGAACTTACAGGTCAGTGGACGAGGAGGAGAGGACAGCAGAAACTCAAATAAACCTGTTCCTACCGTAAACTTATATCGTCCACAGACTTTTTCTACACCTTGAAGTCACAAGAAATAAGGTTTTAAACCCGCTTCAGCTCATTTACAAAAACAACAGCATATTTGTCCACTTTTTCTCGAAAGCCGAAATTTTTTAACCCGCTTAATGGTTTCCTTCCCGCCATTTTTCTCGCGCCGCGTCCCGCCGTTTTATTCGCGCGCGTCGCTCCTCGCTTTGCGTGCTAGCCCCGCCCCTTGACCAATCAAAACAGAGCACTTCTTGATGGACACTCTGAATATCCAATCAGCAGTTCTAATGACCCAGTCACTGTACCAGGCTAGGTTGTTTCTCCTGCACGATTATACGGGTCTATCTACTTCGCTGTTCCTGAAGTGACGGGATAATTGGAACTCAGGGATCAGGTATACATTTTAAAACTTTTTCTTCTCCTTGTAAGGTCACAGCAGGGTCACAGCCTCAGGAAAGAAGCTCCTCCTGAGCCTGCCGGTGTGGGTGCGGTGTCTCCTGTACTACCTGCCAGATAGGGAGGTCTGTGATCAGGATGAGAAACGTCCCTGGTGATGTTTCTGGCTTTGCCCAGACAGCGCCTATGGTGAATGAATCTCAGTGATGGGTCATTGGGCGCATGTGAAGTGTTGGGCAGATGACAGGAAACACCCTGGTACAGTAACTACTGCACCCTGAGCTTATCTACACTCTATCTTCAAACCATTTAAAACTAAATATACACATATTTCATTTCATTGTGACACAAATTCTCTGCTGCCTGGACTGAAATGTAATGACTGTACTGTTTTGCTTAGGCAGATTTGAAGCACCACACAGTGAAATCCAGTACAGCTGTGAGCTGATTGCTCTTGAAGGGGGTTTGTATGTCATTCTGATAGGAACTCAGCTCTTTATTCTCCTAAATGTAATGTAACCCTATGTGTTACATTCAATCTGTGCAACAGATCTTTTGCTTTTCAGTTTGGCACAGACTGTGTTCACTGTAATGACTGTATTTCAATGAGGCATGTGTGTTTGAAGCGAACTGGGATGAATTCAGTAATTTGATTAGCATATGCAAATCTTTGTGGTTGTTTTTTTAGTAAACAGATCAGACGACATGAAAACCATTAATAGATGTTTTGGTTTCAGTTTAGCACAAATTCTGCGTGTTACTGTGTAAAACAATGCCACGTGGGTTGTATTTAATGTTTCCACTGAAGTGACTGGATTTCATTTTGGCACAGAGTCCTGTCTATAGGTATTGGGGCTTAATGATATTGAAAATGTGCTACTCTGTGTACACCTGTTGACGCACATCACAGCCAGAATAAGCTACTTAGAGATTTTTGTGGGAAACTTCCAGATTGTCTTTTTTTAATGGCATTTAGTGACACTGTAATGGAGCTGCACATGTACCTATCTGGATAATACAGATATTCGTGATGGAGGAGCTCATAGAGATAGTGATCTTTATCGCAGCAGGTTGCTGACAGCCAAATCGGTGGAAATTTGAGAGTTTTTATACTGTAAGTTGATTCTTTTATTTCTTGCACCGAAGGGAAACCAGGAGACAGGCTGAGGGGTTGGTTATTTCATGGCGATCACAGCTGAATGTATGTTTATTGTAGTAATATATACTGTATATATATTTACCTTATATATGCTATGACTCTGTGCCATAATCAGAAAACATAACATATTTCCACTGCTATGCTGATGACACACAACTCTATATTTCACTTAATAAGATAGAGAACTGTGTTAAAGACATAAAAGACTGGATGTCCCAAAACCGTTACAACCAAGCTGTCTGTATTACTACTCAATCTAAATAGCTTCTTAGTTACACCAGGTACCTCTGTAAACAGCCTTGGTGTGACGATCGATCCTCATCTTCGATAACCATATTAATAATATCACTAGAATAGCCTTTCTACATCTACACAATATTGCGAAATTAAGAAATGCACTGTCACTACAGGATGCAGAAAATGTATTTCACGTCTGTATCACTTCAAGGCTGGATTACTGTAACGCCCTGCTTTCTGGTTGTTCCAGCAAAAGCCTTAACAAACTTCGCTGCAGCTAGAGTCCTTACAAGAACTAGGAAGTTTGATCATATCAGCCCAGTCTTATCCAACTTACACTGGTTACCAGTTAAATTTCGTCTTGAGTATAAAATTTGTCTCCTGACTTATAAAGCTCTAAACAGCCTCGCTTCTATTTAACTCACTGAACTTATCTCGTACTATAAGCCATCAAGTGACTTTAGATCTGTATTTAACTCTCTATTAGTGCCCAGAATTAACAAAATTACATCGGGGGGGGCTTTTTGTACAAGGCCCCCGCTTTGGAATATCCTACCAGTCAGCGTTCGGGACTCAGACACAGCCTCAGTCTTCAAGTCCAGGCTTAAAACCTTATGTGTTTCTGACCTTCTGGCTCTCCCTTTTAGTTATGCTGTAATAGCCAGGCCTGCTGGAGTCACTGCTGCACTCTGTTAACACCATATAGTATGTTCAGATCTCCTCTCAGAGCTAACAGTCTGTCTGTTCTCTTTGTCTGAACTGAACTGCTGCCCATCCTGTGCGGTCTGATGCTGTTGCTACATCTGCTCTGACTGGGTGCCACTGCTTGCCTTTAACCACTTGGCTGTCCTGCACTGTGGAAGCTTGGCCTACGTCCTGGTGACCCATCCGATGACCCAACTATATAACTACAGACTAATCAGACATTTACTCCTCTAACTACTGAACATTTCTTTCCTTTTTGAATCAGGAAAGCAATTCTGTGGAGACACTTTCAGCACTTAGGTGAGCACTAATAGACGTATATACTGAAATGCTTTGTTTTGCACTTATGCTGAGCTTAGCTTATCCTCTCTCTAGGTATGAGAGCACTGGCTTGGGGTTGCCAGGTAGTGCATTTCTTCTGGGTTTATCTCTGTATTCTTCTGTCTAGGTATAAGCATTGGCACAGGGTTGCCAGGTAGTGCATTTCTTCTGGATTTATCTCTGTATTCCTCTCTCTGGTCCTTGTTCAGGCAGCGCTTGAGCTCAAGGTGAGTTTTAGACTTGTACCAGCTAGTAAACATTATATAATGAAACACTTAGCACGGTTGTAGGTCGTTCTGGATAAGAGCATCTTCTAAAGGACATAAATGTAAATGTAAGCATTTGTGCGTGAAATGTTGATGTTTATGTACTACATGCAAAGTGTTTCAAAGGAAAGCACGTCATGATCAAGAGCAACGATATTTCCAGGACAAGTAGGCTCTGCTCAAATTGTATGTGAAATATGCAAGACATGTAATCTCAAACTAAACGTAATATCATGCCTGAAACATCTTTAACGTCCAGTGAGCTGGTTTGGATATGATAATTTTTTGTCCAGTTATCACAAGAGAGGTCTAACGAAACAGCTTTCACATAGAAGGATAACTAATTAGCATTGAGAACCAAATGTCGCAAGGACATGGACAAGCACCTAAACCCTCAAGTTTCTTGTGCGTTATGAACTGGGGGTCTCCTGACTAATCACTAACTTCCGAGTTGAATCTCTGACTGATCCCATTTTGAACTCATCCAGAACTTCTCTTAATGCAGCAGTGGTCTGCATTAAACTTACCTGATATCAAGTCACTGTGTAACATGGGACAGGGTTGGATTCGTATAAGTATCAGATGCCCAACACTTTAGTAACCCCCCAGTGAAAAGGGGTCATTTGATGTTGAAGGGAATTAAAAACATATTCAAAACATGTTCCAGTGACGAACACACACGCACATGTGGTCACATAACAACCCCAATTTGCATATTGTTTGTGAATCCTGCTTGTGGCTTGTCCATTAATCTAATGCAGTTATTAAATACAATCATACAGTTCTGTTATCTCAAATAACAGTATTATACAGCATATAAAGTTATATATGTATAAATTTAGTGACAGTTTCTACTTTTTATTTTATAGTATTTTAAATCAAAATACTTTCACTTTCACAAGTAATGATTAATAAGTGACTCAGTAAGTCACAGAGTGGCATTACCTCGCAAGGAGTCAGTGTGAGAGAGGAGTATATATAATGACTAAATGAGAAACAGATTTAGATTTTTAATCCCTTATTAGTCCCACAGTGGGGAAATTTAGTCTCCGCATTTAACCCATCCGTGAAGTGAAACACCACAAACACACTCACTAGTGAACACACTAGGGGGCAGTGAGCACACTTACCCGGAGCGGTGTGCAGCCCTATCCACGGCACCCGGGGAGCAGTTAGGGGTTAGATGCCTTGCTCAAGGGCACCTCAGTCGTTACTGTAGGCTCAGTGAATTGAACCGGTGACCCTCTGGTCACAAGGCTGGTTCCCTAACATCCAGCCCACGACTGCCCCCAATGTGTGTGTGATCAGTACTCTGGGGATGAGGATCTGGAAAAGAGAACAGAATTAGAGGATGGTGAACATGTGGTGACGTCACCGAGTTATGGGAAATTGAGTCTGGGAGATCTGAGGTAAGAGGAGAACCAGCAGGCATGACATAAATTAGAGATACTCAAGGTACACCACTGAAGTAACAGTACTAAAGTATGTACCTCCAGATGTAAGTATGGAGAGTAACAGGAGCATGATTTATTATGCTCCTTTATTATTAATAGAAGCTCTTTCATTAGTCTGACGCTGACATCTATTCAAATGGTCTAACGCAGAACATTGAAGGAGAACAAAGAGTGTACTCTTATGGATACCACCTGAGTTACAGTTCAGTACCTTTTCTCTGTAAGCGTGACTGGCATATTTCATTGGTATAAAGTGGCTTTCCTTTCTAAGTTTATTGTTTGGCAGAATGTGGCGAGGACCTCCTGAAACAGATTCTGAGCAGCCCAGCTCAAGTGATTTCAAAGAACGTAAGGAACGTTGACCTAACACTTGAATGTTTGACTGAAAGTGTGCCTGGATATTTAACGGTACATCTTTGTGCTTAGCTATGTGGTAGCATGTGTTTCTCATGCTCTTGCTTAGGTGGTAACAGAGTATTTAAATGAGGCAATGAAATGCGTTAAGGCAGATACCTACTACTCCATCAATTTGACTTTTGAAACATTAAGTAAATAGATTCACAACTGTGAAAATTTAATAATATTCTTATAAAATGACCTCAACTGACAGGTTTCTGTTGTCCGTAACTGTACAGCTCCCTACACATGTTAAAAATGGAAAGTTGCAGAAAGTCTTTGAAGAGATGCCATAAAAGAGCCATGTATCTGCTTTATTAGTGTAGGGTACTCTAAAGGAAATGAGTAGTGATATATATCTATGTTACAAGAAGTAATAAGTAATCCTATTACAGTTTGACATAAGTACTTTGTAATTACTAATTAAATGCTACTCCAATATTGAACCATTTATGAATGATTTTGAAAATGTAGCTTTAGTACTGTGTATGAAATTGCAGACCTAAATTAGCCATGGAACTGTAAACAGTAGAACCAAAACAATGATTCTAGTTCTCCTCCTTTACTTTTGGTTTCTATCTACCAGAGATTCAACGTCACCAGCACACAGTTCACCAGACCAGCCAACCTCACCTTAAAACACATTACAGTCAGTCACGTTTGACACAATAATAATATATATATAGATATATACACTGCTCAAAAAATAAAGGAAACACTTTTTAATCAGAGTAGAGCATCAACTCAGTTCAACTTCAGGGATATTGATCTGGTCAGTTAAGTAGTAGGGAGGGTTTAAAACAGGAATGGTTTAAAAGGACGAGGTCATTGACATTTTGTCCCCCCTCATCTTTTCCGACTGATTTTTCACTAGTTTTGCAGTTGACTTGGGTCAGCGTCATTACTAATACCATGGAGTACCTAGTACCTGGACCCTACAGAAGTTGCACAGGTAGTCCAACTACTGAAGGATGGCACATCAATATGTGCCATTGCCAAAAGGTTTGCTGTGTCTCCCAGCACAGTCTTAAGAGTACGGTGGAGATTCCAGGAGACAGGCAGTTACTCTAGGAGAGCTGGACAAGGCTGTAGAAGGTCCTTAACCCCTCAGCAGGACCGGTATCTGCTCATTTGTGCAAGAAGGAACAAGATGAGTACTGCCAGAGCCCTACTGCTGTGAATGTGTCTTACCAAACAATCAGAAACAGGCCTCATGAGGGCGGCCTGAGGGCCCGACGTCCTGTAGTGGGCCCTGTGCTCACTGGCAAGCACCGTAGAGCTCGATTGGCATTTGCCACAGAACACCAGAACATTGGCAGATCCGCCGAAGACGCCTTGTGCTTTTCACAGATGAGAGCAGGTTTTACCTGAGCACATGTGACAGACGTGCCTCTGGATACGCCGTGGAGAATGTTATGCTGCCTGCAACATCATTCAGCATGACTGGTTTGGTGGTGGGTCAGTGATGGTCTGGGGAGGCATATCCCTGGAAGGACGCACCTCTACAGGCTAGACAACGGCACCCTGACTGATATTAGGTATCAGGATGAAATCCTCGGACCCATTGTCAGACCCTACGCTGGTGCAGTGGGTCCTGGGTTCCTCCTGGTGCACAACAATGCCCGGCCTCGTGTGGCGAGAGTATGCAGGCAGTTCTTGGAGAATGAAGGACTTGATACCATCGACTGGCCCACCGGCTCGCCTGACCTAAATCCAATAGAAAACCTCTGGGACATCATGTTTCGCCCCATCCGACGCCACCAGGTTGCACTTCAGACTGTCCAGGAGCTCAGTGATGCCCTGGTCCAGATCTGGGAGGGGTTCCCCAGGACACCATCCGTCGTCTCATTAGGAGCATGTGGAGGCCATACAAACTACTGAGTACCATTTTGAATTTGGGTTAAATGGACTAGCATCTGCATCATTTTTTCGCTTTGATTTTCAGGGTGTCTTTGAATTCAACCCTCTGTAGGGTGATCATTTTCTTTTCCATCAAACGATGTGGCATCCTTTCGTTCCTAACGCATTACCCAGTCTATGTAAGGAAAGATATTCTGCATGATTTTTTTCCCCATTGGGATCTGATGTGTTTTCAAAGTGTTCCCTTTAGTTTTTTGAGCAGTGTGTTTGTATATATATATATATATATATATATATATATATATATACAGTATATATATATATATATATATATATATATATATATATATATATACAGTATATATATATCAATATTGATCAATCCGATCAAATGCCTTTGTCCCTGTGTTCATCAATCATGTTTGTATACTCTGATATGATGGGACATGAGTTAATAGAAAACGACAAAAATTAGCATTTAGCACATAATTTCCAATGCTTGACCTACACAGTGCTTTACCTGAATTAACATTTCTGATCCAACTTCAATTGGACTCTTCTCTTGGAGAGCGAAAGCAAGTGTTTGGAGCAGGAAAAACTTGAGGGTGTACCACAGGAGCCAAGACAGAGAAATAAGCAGATGTATTTGATGTTTCACATGAGATTTACATAATAAGGAAAGAACAACAAAAAAGTCGGATACTAAAGCGTTTCCTTCAAGTATAAGAGTCTAGTCATTTTAAACTTAATGTTGACTAGTCGCTGATCATGTGACTATAATGCTAACAACTTCTCAGAAGATGGTGAGGAGGCTGGTGATTTCAGTGTCCGGATCTCGAGGTTCCTGAAGCTTAGCAATCAGATCCAGGGCTCACTGTAATGGACATGTCATTCTCCATTGAGGTATTGATCTTGAATATTGCTGTCTCTGGTTGTGCCAAGGAAGGCATCCACCAAATCTGGGCCAAATGCACAGTTCTTTAATGCAAGAGTGTCTAAACCTTGATGTGGCCTACATCCAGAAACTTGTCCTGTCCATGCCAAATCCAATAACAGCTGTTATTGGTGCTTGTGGAGGTGTTACACTCTATTAGGTTCATTTCAGTCACAGGTGACTCATTTTTTGTCCTGTGGTCCATATTTACTATCCAAACATGCATTGATCCTGAATTTGCATGTGTCTTCTAAGTTTATTATGTGTAAGGTTGATATTAATGTTGGTGCATTAAATAGTCATTAGACCCAAATAGTCAAAAATTTCAAAACCTGGCAAACTGAACCGAGGAAGTTTCAGCATCACGGCTAGTAGAAATACAGAGCTAGTAAGATTAACAAGGACAACAATAAAGATGCTTGAGTTAACAAATCAGCAGAGCTGAGAGATTACTCAGCTAAGACTAACCAGCTGATGGGGTACTTTGACACCAGAGGTAGGGTGGTGCTATGATGGTGGAAGCTGCTCCTTCCTGACCATGAATCTCCGAACCAGCCACGTACTTTAGTGTTTTAGTGTTTCTGGTATCTTAGCTGTGCCTGCTCTTCAACCTCAGGGCCTCTGACAAATCAGAACCCTGGCCGGTGTAATTGGGAGGAGGAGCTTAAGTCTTAAAAGGATACCACTGAGACAGCTTGGCACGAGTGATACAGCGTACAGTGTTCTCGTGTGTATCTCTTGTGTTTGGAGTGTGCTTTTGTTGTAGGTGCTTTAACCTAGCTTGCCTCTTGGGCTGATTGTGTATGTTTGCTTGGTGTTTGTTATACAGGAGATAACAGCTCTTGTGTTAAGGTGTGTTTTGTCAAACAGGTCTCACCAGCACACTCCGCACTTTGTTTACAAGAGCTGCTTGTTTGTTATTAACCCTCAGACTTTGCATTTGCAGGTGTTCTGCTTGCATACATCAAAGTCTTCTGTGGAACAGCGCTTATCAATTCAACATTAAACACATCTTCAACAGTACACCGATTACGGTGTTCAAACTGTGCTGGCATCAGAATGCAAATCAGCAAGTTCCACATTAAAACGCTGCCACATACATCCAGACACTGTTCACGTAATGCCTACCAGTTCGCTGTGGAAACCAGCAGAAGGAATGAAAAAGAATGGATATAACCATCATTATCTACAGTTTTACAAGTGAGTAACTTTTTTCTGGTGTTGTAAAGAACGCGGAGTTAACAAGCGTGGGTTTCTCTAAAGGAAAAATGTTGTGCAGTAAGGAAGGCCGATGGTGGCACCATCAGTAAGTATCTATTCAGATAGATAATTAGATGGACCTTAATTTGGGAACAGAACAGCACAGTGTCTGAAAACAGGCCGTTCTTCTTTTAATCCTGATGTTGTTTCTCAAAAAGCAGATAATTTTATTTACTTAAATGTACTTTGTACATCTTCTAAAGCTTTTAAACACCAAAGAGTAAAATGTGGAGGAAAATATTAGCATGTATTTATGTTCCAGTTTGATTTTTTTTTTGCCTATATAAAAACCAATCAAAACAGAATTTCTAGCTTCACTTGTGCTATTGAATACCATTAAAACTTATTTCTGTTTTTACTGCACATTTTTATCAACACTATGTAAAACAAGGCTAACACTTCATACACTTCAGTGACCACAAGGGGGAAACTGACCGGCAAAAACTTATTTGGTTAGCTACAGTTCTTTATTGATAGATGGTCTTGGGCAGTCTTGAGATGGGCCACAGTGTTGTGTTTTGGATCGAAATGCCTACCTTGATTGTGTCCTTTGATGAACATCATTTTCGTTCAGTGTTGAGCTTCTGGATTGATCTTAACAGGACGCCCACTCATTGGGTGATTAGCAACAGTCCTGCATCTTCTCCAATTGTACAACAGTTGTAAAGTTTGCCTAAGAATGGACTGATGTACATGCAGGTCTTTAGCAATGATTTAGTACTCTTTTAGCTTCATCCATTGATATAATGCGTCCTCTTCTGAAAGTTGATTATGGTGCACATTAACAGGTTTGTCTAGCTTGTACTAAGGTGCAACCTGAACTGTGATCAGTAAAAGACAGGAAATGTACTCCTGTGTTTGTGTTATTAGTTCAGTATATCGTCTTCGCCTACAGTCAAGTCAAATCAGTAGTTTAATTGTCAATACTTCAGTATGTACACAACATATAAACATAAAAAAGACAGACACAAGACATATTAAGCCTGTCGTACAGTGGTCTGAGCACATGGTCTCCCAGGGGATTTTTCTTTTTGTAATGGCCCCAAAGCATCTGTTCATCATGAACTTGTAACAGGCAAGCATATCTCCAGCCTTGGATAACCTGCGGTGACTAAATATATATTATGCGAATACACAGATGACAGATCAGTTCATTCTTCGTTGATGAGAAAGACAGAGATTCTGCCCTGTATGCATGTTTAATAAACTAGTTGACGGAATTTCATGATAATAGTGATATATTATTTTTACGTTCTATTTAGTATTGAGTTTAATAGAAAGCTTAAACACTCTATTTTTGTTCTAGTATTTTTTATGGTATTGTAGTTTTGGATTTAGTAAAAAGATGACTGCATGGCTATTGGCTTGCCTGGTACTGTGGAGCAGGAGGTGGGACTGGAAATGTATAAAAAGGAATAGAGATGCACCATGGGAATGTGTCGCTTTCTCACCACAATAAGAAACAAAATGATAATTTTACATCTTTAAAATACCAAGGGTTCTTTATCAGATGCCACACTTGCACCACCATTTGCGTTTGATGTTTTGAGATGTTTTGTAGGGGCTGAACACAGCCTGGGTCCCGAATGGTAAAGGGGGAAAACAGCTACCCCTGCTGGTAAAAGCCAGTACAACATACTGAGCTCTAGCCAATACATTTTTAATGCTGGATTTTAGCTGAACCTTCAAGGCTTCTTACATACCTCTGTAGCCAATATGTACTGCAGCCAGCTGAATTAATTCTGGGTGTTGTTTAGTTCTAAACTGCAGGTTAGTTTGGAAAACTGCAGCATGTCTACTTAAACTAACAGCAATATGTTGACCTGTATATACAGTGTGATCGTACTCTGCATTTCTCTCCGGTGCTCACTACAGTACTAGCTACAACTGCAAGCTCCAGTGTAACCTCTGGTGTGCCATCTACAACCACAAACTCCAGCGTTACTGTCGAAGAGAATACAACTCAACTTTGCTGTAAGTAAAGCCTAAATCTATGAATAAACCATATTGTCACTCATGTATTTATGTAAAAATAAATTCATTCATTCATTAATAATATTTATTCAGACTCCACACATTAATAACACCAGTTCATTGCTCATTACACATTCTAGACATCTACCATAAGAAGTCAATAGCTTTTTGCAGCATTGTGGTTCACCTATGAAACATTCCTTTAGTAAAACCCTCTACTGGGCATACAGGAGTTAGGAGCTTGGTCATTGTCCTTGGCTGTGTGTGATCTTGATCACATGTACAACCCTTCTTTGATCAGACATACTGAGCTGAATTATTGCTGAAGATTTCTGAGAACATTGCTCCAAAAGAGTTCTAATTTGTCTAATTGCTTGTGTGGTAAATTCACATGTGCATTGTCATAGTTCTGCATTAGCAACAGAGTATATATGTGGTGTAGGCTGCAGTGCAGCTCAGTGTATATTGTTCTCCGTTGTTCCTGGTAGTTTTAGGCCATCCTGTAACTCTTTTCAAGTGACTACTGACCTCTTTCCAAACTTCCTTATCATTCCTTATCATGTGAACTAAATCTTGCAAGGTATTCCTGTCTGGGGATGAGGAAACTCCAGAAACTCCCCAATGATATTATTGATATCCAGATTGATTTTTGATAGTTTGGATTGCGAGTAGGATCCAAATCCCATTTGCGGGTGGTTTGAAAAGCAATTCCAATCCGATTTTTACAGATGTGTCTCTGTCTAAATGCTCTGGACATTCAAATATCAGTGCACTGAGGGCAAAACTTCCTGCACCTCCATCTCTCCCACTTCCATGTATAAAAACCACATCACTGTGGCTACATAGTTACTGATGCCTACATCATCTGAAAACACAAATCCTGATCAGATCACTTGGTACAACAGTACAGACAGTCTTCTCAAAAGATTTGAGAAATGAATCAATTTGCCTGGGATCTGAACACAGCCCCTGGTGCAGCACAACTCACCACAAAGAGCTCCATAATTACTTGATTAAGTAGATCAGGTGTGCTGTGTCAAGATCTCTAAACCATTACTAGCATTATACGTTATTAAGCTATTACTAGATTACATGTAATAGCTCTTATCAAAGAATCTGTGAACAAGACAATGTCCAAGATGCTGGAGATGGTGAAGGGTGGGCAACCGTTCTCCAGGTGGTCTGCATGGTTGTTTCCTAGGCTTTATAACAAAGGAGCAGTTGAGGTCTCACTAGTCTAGAGGTCTTGGCTCATGTGAATTAATCATTGATAGTAATCAGTCCGTGAAAATGGGTTATCTCTCTTCACAGGTCCAACGCTACCAAGTAGTTGCAAGGTATGTATGAACTATTGCGTAGGAAGAGATAATGGGACCTAACTTTCCTTCTCCAATGGTTCTGACCACACAGTCTGACAGGCCATCTTTCCACTGACCACCAGTTACCAAGCAAAATCAAGTGCCCACTTTAAGCTACTGGAAACACTCTTTGGTTTAGGGACGGGATCTCTTGCCTATATTAAAAACATACACATGAAACAATCTTCGGGTTTTTGTTTCTTTGTATTCTATTGTGAAAGATTTTTCAGATTTCTGACGTTTGCCCAATGAGCACTGGGATAGGCTTCAGCAACCCTCGTCCCCATAAATATAAAGTGGCTCAGGACATAAATGAATGAACTGGATTTAGTCTAGTCCTAACTGTAAGAGTAAGACTTAATTTAATTCTAAGTAGTTCCTTTAATGTTTTAAAAATAGTCAACTCCCTAATTTGGAAATAAGGCTTTAATGACAGTTAAATCTTTATGTTTTTATGAAAGGTAAACCACTGCATCCTTTTTAAAGATAGTGCCAATGGAAGAGCTGGAAGTAATGGTGGTTTGCAGAACTGAGATAAGGTGTCAGCTGAAGATCGTCACGGTCCAAAAACACGTATCTCAGTTTTTGCTGATTTTATCAGTTTGGCATCATTTGAACACAGAAGCTGTTGTTTACACTGTGCGAAATTTTCATGATGATAGGACCAACAGAAATGGGCACTTGGAATACAAGTTTTTAAGCTTTTATTTGAAAGTACAAGGTAAACTATTTATTTAATTTAAAAAAAAAATGAACAACAGTGACACATGGCTGCGATGATCTACTCACCTTGGGCTGTCAAATTGCAACCATGATGTTACTCACAGTGACACATATCTCACATTCTCTCATGTCAGAATGATCGGAAGTCACAGTTCTGAGCACAAAGAAGCTGTTTTTAAAGGGACTCTCCTTTTTAGGTTTATTGCTCGGCAGAATGTGCAGAGAAACTTCAGGACCAGATTTTGAAAAGCTCAGCTCCACTAACACCAGAGAATGTGAGGAGCCCTGGGCTAATTCCAGAATGTTTACTAAATGCATGTTGGGCTGCTTTGCTGTGTGCTTGGCTGTGAGGTAATTGATGCCTCTCTTTGGATTGTTCAGGTTATGGAGTATTTAAATGTGCTAATTAACTGCACGGAAGCTTTTAAGGGTCATCCTGCTGATGAAGATGAACTGAAAAAGTATGGAACCTTTGTACTGAAAGCCACTGAGACCCTGCTGGCTGGACTGGTGATAAACACAGATACCTACTACTCCATCAACATCTCTCTAAAGACATTAGGTAAATATACTAGCTTCTAAGCTATAATTGCTGCGGACATGTTCTTTATTTTAAACTCATATTCTTCAATTTACATTCTTTATTTCACGTTTATTATAACGTTTTTATTAAAAATTACAATAGTAAATAATAGTCCCTCTTAGTACAAATAATAAGGGATCCTAACACACTGCAAATGTGATATATTGGCTGGTAAAATTATATTATATCAATTTGATGTCTTAATTTTTAAATCGTTGTAAACTCTAAGATAATTTCTCTTAATTCCAGATATTTTTGCACTTATTTTTGCCAATTGGCTTGAAACATTATCTGCTAATATAGTGAGGCATTTTAGCTTACAAAAATATCTATCTCTAAAAATAAATCAAATAATCTTAAAGAAATTAATCTTTGAAATTGAATGGCAGTGAAAATATGATATATTTAAACCAAAACCGTGAAGCTAGTTTTCCTGCCTGACTTTTGGTTTTATTATTATTATTTTTTATCTATCAGAGGTTCAGCTGGTCATGGTTGGACCAAATGCCTCTTTGACAAATACCATTCGACTCAGCACAAGCAAGGCTAACTTGGATATCGACCTTATTGGGATTTCAAAGAATAACGGGGGTAAGGTGGAACATTTGCAACATTTAAAGCATACAAATGATCTGGCTTTCGAAAAGTAATGCCAATACTTGAATTTATTATTATGTTGAGTCAGGAACATTTTAAAAACATCTTTTAGAATACAGTGCTGCCATGACATAGGTGGAGGTAGAGGTACATGTGCATGATGGGTGCTTTATTTTCAAAATAAAAACAGACATTGAGAAAGGCAAAAGTCAAAGAATAAGCAGTTAGAGTTGTCCAAAACATGACAACACCAGGAGGATATGCCAATCTACTTTTTTAAAGTGAAAAGCAATTACCAATTGTTTATTTGTCCAGTCTCTGCAGCTTGTTTTGCAACATAGTGTCTATCCATATTGCTATTAAGCATTTTGTTTCAGGCGGTCCCCAAGCACTGCGTCCTCTATGATGGTTTACCTTAAGGATGAGTTCGGGGGTTGTATTGGGAGAGGTATAGTTTGTTGAATGTGTCTTGCAGAGACATATTGTGTGTTTTATACAGCTGAATTTGTGTATGATATAAGGGTGCACCAGCAGGGGGCGATGCAGTCCCAAGAGCTACCAGGGTAATCGGCAATGACTAGACGCACCTGCTGGGTGCTCTATCTAATAAGGTGCCAAACAGCACTCCATTTAGAGGGGTGAACAGTATAGTATATGTCTAAGGGAAGAGAAGAGAGAACAAACAAACAAACCTGAATGGAGCTTAAAAGAAAGAGAAAAAAGAACACTGCCTTTAAATAGGAAAAGAGAAAAACATCAGACTGACTTGAAAGGAAAAGGAAGCGGATGTACAGAAAGAAAGAACGGAAAGAGAATTTATTTCTTAGCTGGAGTGGATAAATAAATCCAGCTCTGAAAATAAAATAAAACTTAGAGCTGTGAAGGACTAAATGGTATTTTATTTTAAGAGAATTGTTTTTCTGTTGTATGAAGACTCTTCTATGTTTGAGCCACACGTGGTGTCTCCATTTTTCCACCTTTTTTATCCTTTGTTGTAAGAGTGTTGGTTTGTTACTTGTGCTCCTGGGTAGCACAGTGGTAGAGCACAGGTTTCTCCCACTACAGGTCAGGGGTTTGAGCCCCACTGTCACAAGCTCTCATTCAAGGAAAGAGAGGTTCACTCAATTGCGATACTACTTTAAATTCCAACTACTGAAATAAAGGACCGGTTTGGCTGGCCCTGTATCCAGAGTCCTCTTGATACCGTGACACATGGCTTGGCCTTATCTTGATATAGCCCTGATACTCATGATGCACAGAGTGGCCAGGTGTACACAGGGTCAGTGTCATGTTGCACCTCTTCTGCCAGTCAGTCCACAAACTGCTACATTTTTTTAAATTTTTTTTTACCAGTACTGTTTGGGTCCATCCCACACTCAAAGCTACATCCACTCGGTTATGTAGTGTAGAGCATTGATGGCAACTTAATTGAATAATTACTTAATCCCTGTAAATTTAAAATTTTATCAAAGGGGTTAACTTACTGTCAGGGATGGACTATGGTCATTGCCCACACACACACAAGTGATGACCAACAAATCTGCTTATTTACTAAAGATTAGATGATAATCATGATTAAGGAATGGACATCTAGGAATTGAATACAAAGGTTAACTACAGAAACACTCTTTCAACTTTAGTTAAATAGTTTTAAGAAGGAACTAAATCTGATACCTTCCCAATGCTTCTTAAATCAGTCTATCACTGGGCAGTGGATTTATTCACGGCAGTGAGCAGCAGGCCTAAATGCATTCGCTAGGGGCAGAGAAAGGAGTTGGCTGTTCTTGGTGAAGGCAGTTGCAGATGGAGGTCTGTAAGTCTCCAGACCTCCGAGGTCTGCAGCTCCAGGAACTAGTTTTTCTACTACACAATAAGCAGGTGCTCAGAATTTTAGACCACAATCTTTCTGTAAACCATCTTGCTTTTCTAGAGTTTAATAATGAGTTAGATGACCTTCTGCAGGCCAAACGATAGTTACTATCACTATCTCTTCACGTGGTGCAGAGTATGGCTTTCACTGAGCATAAAACAAATGACGCACACATTTCTCAGATCTTAAATGAAAACATACAGGTTCTGGCCTGGCTTTTAGCTAAAAGGATAATGTTGCAAGTTTACATAAGCCTAGTCTTCTCTGCTTCTCTTTCTTCTTCTTTTTCTACTTGAACAAATATTTTTAACTGCGCTGGCTTTTGTCTGGGCCCAGGCTCCACCTCCAGTAGGAGAACCAGAAGGCTAAGAGGGTGCTTCATACCTAGGCCTGGCTAAATATTCATAGGCCTACATTTGATTGGTGGACCTCCTTGGTAAAATAGGAGGCCCAGTTTTAAATCTTAGCCTAACGCCGCCTCTTTTTTCCCCACTTGCGCGCTCTGGTCTTATATTTCCATATATGAGAAATTGATGGCAACTTCCAGCATTAAGGAATTCAGTACCTGGATCAGTTTTCCCAAATCTGTAAATCTGCTTTGGACTGTTGTATTTCAAAAGAAGATCCCGAGAGTACTAAAATACTTCCAGGCCCAGGGCTAGATAAAACGTAATCCAGATGTAACGAATGGAGTAGTGTGTTAGGTCGGTGCTTTCTTGAAGAGGTGGATACTTGGTAGTTTGGATACTTCTTTTCCATGAAGAGACATGCAGGAAACACATCGTAAAGGGGTTTTCGGAGTCTTTAATAAGCAATGAGAGCACCAAGACTTCGCTCGTCACAAGTTCCTAAATAACACCAGTTGCAGAACCCAGGATACAACCTAACCTAGTACAGTACATTATTCACTCTGGCTCTCCATCGTGCACATGTGCATTGCACCCCACCTTAAAGTGACCGTTTCACAGACAAGAGCCACCATAAAGAAATCCATCAAGATCAGTCCATAGAGGCATTACACCGCACACCTACACACAACACCAGCTGCTGGTCACTACTCCTGCAGCGCCCCCCACGAGGCTTGGCCCAGCTTGAGCCATGATATAATAATGTATCCCTTTTTCAATAAATGAATGAAACACTATATAACTGCTTGTGTTTTCAGCATTACCAGGTTCTCTTTATCTCTTGCCATAATGATTTAAGGGTTCAGCTGCACTGTATGTTTTAATGTTTCAGGATTTGCTGCAGTGGCCTTGATAAGCTACACCAACATGGCGAATTTCCTGACACCTGACGTCTTTGGTATAATGGCGTCCGACGTGGTGTCAGTCACACTACTGAACACCAGCCACCAAGAGCTAAGCAAACCATTCAACATCTCGCAGATACAAGGCAGAGAGCTAGTAGGTGTTTTGGAGTTACTGAATTGCTGGCTGGTGCTTGGTCAGGGGTCAGTTCTATCATTTTGGATAGAGATGGTCTGTTGAATGCTGTGATGTGTGAATCGTGTTGCTGCTTTAACACTTTGTTTGTATGAAAGCTAAAACAGACAGCTATCAGTAGCAAGAGGATTTTGTCAGTTTTTGGAGCTGCTTTACTGGTACTTGGTCTTAAGTGGATGAAATCAGGGCCAGGTCTGCTGAGTGTTCTGATATACACATACACGTGTCATGTCTGTTGCTTAAATGTTCAGAAGTTGTAAAGAGTAGCGGGTAGCTCTGTGTTTGTTTGTGTGTGTGTATGCTTTACATCCTCCTTTTCTCTAGGAGGCTGTAGGATATCCATTCTGTTTGAACTGGAAGGACAATGACTGGGTGTATAATAATTGCGAAGCCTTAGAGATGAACACTGTTTACACTGTGTGCTCCTGTCAATCCCTCGGAACCGTCAGTCTCATCATTGTAGGTAAGAAAAAAAGTCAAGAGGTCAGAACTGCTGAATGTCTAGGTTTAGTATCAGATGGGACTAACAAAAGCAGTCATAATGCTCTTTAGGTTTTGGTTGGAGTAGAATCCAAACTGCTTCACAATCCTCAAGCATTTTAAAAGTTAAGTGTGCTTGTGTTATATTTTGCTATGTGGTAAATACCTTGAGGCTAATATGTGCACAGCCTTCCAGCACAGTGATTAAATACAGACCACCACAAATCATAGAGGGTACTAAAGCCTGCACATGATCTTATGACAAGACAGCAGCACTGATGCACTCATCATCAAAGAATAAAAACAGGACACCATTAAGAACTTCTACAACTCCATGCTAAGACGTCTGGCATGTTGAGTTAGCAAACATGGTGGCCCAAGGCCATACTTAGAGACAGACCTCTTTATGTGTAGCTCAATAAATTTTGATCATATCAGTCTAAATTTATCATCAGTTATTGATCCTGGTCACCTTTATCTTCCTTCCCAACACACCTGCAATCCCACACCTCCTTCTGGGTGCAGCTGTTCTTTTGAGGATGAGTGTTTAAAACATAAGACAAGACAGCCAGTGTAATGGCTTATGCTATGCAGGCATGCGATGCTGAGAAGCTGTTTTCACATTGAACGCTGAATAAATAAAAGTCCACTGCTCCAAATACATCATTTTAAATGGATGTGAGGAGCACGGGAAAACCAAATTCACCACAGCATCAACAAAGAGTCATTTCTCACTTGTGCTTCATCCAGTCGTATAAGTGCCGCCAATAGGAAAGTAGTAAGCCTGTCTGGTAGTTCTTCTTGCCAACCAAAACGGTTAGCATTAAGAAGTTGTGGTCTGAATAATAAGTGGCTTGAGATCTCATCAGTCCTAAAAGTACCCAAAGAAAACCTTCTTTAAGCCTGACCCCTAATCGATGTTGAAAACATGAGATCCATTGTTATTCATCCCCATCCTAAATTACCTGCCCTGAATGAAACTCCACACTTTTAGATGAGTACACCTGACCGAGAGCTCAGATTCTGATACTCTTGTTGGAATTTCTTGCATCGTAAGAGCAAGCGCTTCTCTTCACGTACTAGGTGTAAACAAATATGGCGGATGACCGCAAAGCCATTGCTATGCCAGTGGTGAAAGCCTTCTGCTCCAAACAAGCAACAGAAAAAGAAAAGCAACTGGATGAGGCTCAAGGAGGACATTAGAAAGACACTCGTGCTGCTGCACAGCTCCAAAAGATTTTTGTGCATATGCCAATCCGTCTATTATTAGACATTTGTAACTATATCCTGTAGTATAATGGATAAATTGGCGTATATTGACTACAATGTATTTGATTCTGCAGATGACACTGTTTACTTTGTGGCCATGCCAGTGGGGCTGCTATTCTTAAGCTCGACTCTGTTGATCTTTGTTCTTTGTCGACGACAACTGACCGGGAGCAACATGACTCTGATCAACCTCTGTACAAGCCTGCTGCTGACTCAAGTCCTAGTTCTAATTAAAGAAGCATTGGACCCCATTTTAAATGGTAAGGTGAGTGGTGTTGCCTAAATCATACCCTTGATGTCAGATGACTTGGCTCTGCAGCAATATCCGGTGGCAGGAAATTTTTACCTCTGGGAGTGAACAAAAATGGTACACTGATCGTACAGCTCTCCCTGCACACAATCAGAAATTCACCTGTACAACTGGTTACATCAAGTACGCCAACAAGTACTCCCTATTGATACCTGAATAACATCTCGCAGCATATCTATGAATTGTGCTCTAACGAAACTCTCTGGTTCAGTAACGTGGCGCCAGAGCATGTTATGCTTGTTTAGTTATTAATGTTTTATTAATGTCACAGTGGTTCAGTGGGTAGCAGTGTTCCCTCACAGCAACAAGATTCCCACAGGTCCTTTCTGTGTGGTGTGCATGTTCTCCCTGTGTCAGTTTCTGTTTCCTTCTCTGGGTGCTCTGGTGTCTGTCCACAGTCCAGACATTTTGGTTTCCCATAGTCCAAAGGCATTTTGTCAGGTGAATTGGAGATGCTACACTGCCACTAGGTGTGAGTGTGTATGTGTATGTGTATGTATGTCTGTGTGTCTGCCCTGTGACATCCTATCAGAGGATACTGGCATCAACTATCTGATTAATATTTGTCAGAGGTTTAAATGAACACCATGCATATACAGTGCATCCGGAAAGTATTCACAGCGCTTCACTTTTTCCACATTTTGTTAGGTTACAGCCTTATTCCAAATTGTATTAAATTAATCTCTTTCCTCAAAATTCTACACAAAATACCCCATTATGACCATGTGAAAAAAGTTTTCTTGAGAGTTTTGAAAATGTATTAAAATTAAAAAACAAAGAAATCATATTTACATAAGTATTCACAGCCTTTGCTTAATACTTTGTAGAACCACCCTTGGCAGCAACTACAGCCTCAAGTCTTTTTGAATATGATGCCACAAGCTTGGCACACCTCTCTTTAGGCAGTTTTGCCCATTCTTCTTTGCAGAGATGAGATGGTTGTCCTTCTGCAAGGTTCTCCTCTCTCCACGGAGCAACACTGGAGCTCTGGCAGAGTGACCATCGGGTTCTTGGTCTCCTCCCTGGCCAAGGCCCTTCTCCCCCGATCGCTCAATTTAGATGGCCGGCCAGCTCTAGGAAGAGTCCTGGTGGTTTCAAACTTTTTCCATTTACGGATGATGGAGGCCACTGTGCTCATTGGGACCTTCAAAGCAGCAGAAAATTTTCTGTATCCTTCCCCAGATTTGTGCCTCGAGACAATTTTGTCTCGGAGGTCTACAGACAATTCCTTTGACTTCATGCTTGGTGTTTGCGCTCTGACATGCAGTCAACTGTGGGACCTTATATAGACAGGTGTGTGCCTTTCCAAATCATTTCCAATCAACTGGATTTACCACAGGGGGACTCCATTTAAGCTGTAGAAACATCTCAAGGATGATCAGTGGAAACAGGATGCACCTGAGCTCAATTTTGAGCTTCATGGCGAAGGCTGTGAATACTTACGTAAATATGATTTCTTAGTTTTTTATTTTTAATAAATTTTCAGAACTCTCAAGAAAACTTTTTTCACATGGTCATAATGGGGTATTTTGTGTAGAATTTTGAGGAAAGAGATTAATTTAATACAATTTGGAATAAGGCTGTAACCTAACAAAATGTGGAAAAAGTGAAGCGCTGTGAATACTTTCCGGATGCACTGTGCCTGCATATTTCTTTTAGACGGGGCTCTTATCTCTTTTACAGAATACACACATATTGGCATAGCGGTTCTGTTATTTACCTGTTAATTTATTTTCTCTGTCTGTCTGTCTCTCTCTCTCTCTCTCTCTCTCTCTCTCTCTCTCTCTCTCAGGCATGTGCAGTGCTGGCAGGCTTTTTGCACTACCTCTTCCTCACCTCTTTTGTGTGGATGCTCATTGACGCCATTATGCTCTTCATCTCCGCTAAAAACTTAACCAAGATCCGATCCAATAACAGGGAAGCACTTAACTGGAAATATCTGATTTTGATTGGATACGGAACTGGCCTAATTGTGGTGGGCGTGTCTGCTGCAGTGGTGTCTGATGCATATGATGAAGAGTAAGTTTAAGGGAGCGGGTGAGGTTCCCTCAGAATAGAGGCGTGCCATTAGCTAAAGAAAGAGAACAAGAGGAGAACCCATGCATGCTGCTCCTTTTTCTGATGCAGAATTCTAATATTTCTCAAATACAGGCCAATGAGTGAAATGTTTGTCACCCATCTGTTATGAAACTGCAAACTGATTATATATGACCATGTGAGGAAACAATATGGAATCCATACTGTAAACTTCATAAATGTGAATGTAATCTTGAAGACTATATGAAGTAGGTCAGTCAGGGTGAAACAATTGGTGTCAGGTTTAAAATTATTATTTCCATAATAGCATATTACTTGTGTCTTTCCTCAGATGCTGGCTTGACATGGACAAGAACGTTCGATGGAGTTTTTACGGTCCTGTTTATTTCATTCTTGCAGTAAGTACTGCATAACGAATGAAGCGAGTATATGTAAGCTTGGGTTGGAAGCACAACATCAAGATCATTTTATTTCTAAGGACAGTTTAATTCAGTTTACTTTTTTTACCTTGCAGTTGAACATGATCCTCTTCATTGCCATCTGCATCATCATTTCCTTCACTCTGAAAAGCCTGAACAGTGAGGTCTTGCAGAGGACTGAAACTCAAGCTGATAAGAAACTCATTATAAGCATCTTGGTTAAAACCGTGGCCCAGTTTTTCATCCTCGGTTGCCCCTGGATCGTGGGTTTTATCGTCCACAAAAATATAGAGTACCTCAGTGTTGTGATCCTCATCTGTGTGCAGAGCATCTTCATATTCCTGGTCCACTGTGTCCTCAATCAAGAGGTCAGCCACCACAAACAGCTTTTCTCAGATACCGGACATAGCTTGGGTTGGGGTTCTGTGGCCAAACCTGATTACTTTAAAATTTCACACGTCATCAATCATGTCTTTCTCATGCAGTAGATTTCTGTAAAAAATCTGTTAAAAATTACCGCACAAATACCTGATGTACCAGTCAGAAGTTTAGACACAGCTAAGGATACACTGCTCTCCTAATGTTTATCTTAATACTTTACTTTGGAATAAAAGTGAAGACACCAAACTATAAACTAGTCCTCATAGAATTATACAGTCCACCTTAAAACCCACCAGAGTGGAGCTGTACAGGAGGATGAACCAGCTTTCTTAACCTGCAGTGGAGCTGATAGAACAAGGATTACGAGCAAGCGATTCTAGCTCCCATCATGAATATTCACTAACCTGCAGCTTTTGGAGCAGAAAAAAGAGATAGCTTTTACAACTAAATATATATTAGAGGTGGAGTATGGAGGAGTATCATACTACAGCAGAGTAGATTGGTACAGATACGATTGGCTACTCTCACCAGTTGGAGCTGTTTAGTGTAAGCCTGTGGAGTCTTTATCACCAACACTATCAATTTAGATGTCTGAACTTTTGACTGATAGTGTATGTGAAATGAGCCTACAATCTGAAACACGATCCTTTACTGCTTTAGAGTTACTGCTTCAGCAAGAATCTATTCTCCGTCCTCTTGAATGTTTTCTATTTGGTTTTGTTCATTTTGTTTCCATGTGGATTCATTCAAGTGAGGGTTGACTGACCAAGGCATACCAGTGGCCTGATAATGTCTAAAAGTAGGCTTAGTCCTTAGTGTCCTGGGTTAAGTTTGTTTGTTTCACAAAGCCCTAACAAAATAACTTACAACATTACAGTGTTTTTACTTTCCTTAATAGTTTTTTCTGGTTTTGTTAAAGGGTTACTCCAGTGATTAGGGCTAAATTATAATTTTTTTTGTTGATGTATAGGTTCTCACCTTAAGCTAAACACACATTTCATTATTTATTTAAACCAAAATCTGGGGGAAGATGTCTTAAAACAGAACAACATGAACCAGCAACCCTACTCTTACCCAAAAGCTGTTAGAGCTGTTCACAAGACCAGGGGTTTATCACCTCTGTTTCTAAAACAAATTGACTCATTTATGGATACGGACAGGGCCTTTAGTTCATAATTAGGGAGTAATTAATGAATCCTGGTCTAAGTGACTGGGTATGTTCAGATGTATTATTAATTTAAAATGTTCTCATGTTTTTTTTTTTTCTTCTATATCCAGGTGCGAGAACAGTGCATCAAGAAGCTAAGACCATTCTGCCAGTGCAAAAAGCTCACCACAGGTAGTGACGCCCAGGTGACGGAAGGAGAAGTGACAAATCCAGCTTCTAATTAAAGTCAGCATTACAAAAAGCGATATCATATTATTAAATAAATATATATAAAATATGGAGCAGGAGTGCACAACTCCGGTCCTGGAGGGCCTGTGTCCAGCTCAGTTTGGGACTTACCTGCTTAAGCACACCTGATTACACTCATCTGTTATTTGCCAGCTTTAGTGGGTGTGTTAAGAGGACTGGAGTTGTGCATCTCTGATATACAGGGTTTGCATGTGGATGTGTTTTCTTTATTCGATGTAGCTAGTAAAGACTATTTATGCATGTGAGGTTACAACAGCAAATACAATATCTATATAATTATGTTTTCTATTATCTTCAATTGTTTCATTAAACAAAATACATCTCTGAAAAACTGGTCTTTACTGCCTTTTTACATTACTGTAATGCTGAAGAACACTGACCACACAATCTTGTACCCACAAAATGGTGACTGTTTAAGATAAATAAAAGCATTTCTAAAGGTCCCAAATTGTGTAAAACATTAAAATGTTTCTACATTAGAGTCTGTTTACTTGACCACAGATTGCAGTTAAACAGTTAAACATTTCATCAAGATGTTCAAGTCAAATGATGTTTATGCAGTACAAGCCAAGTCACAATCAAGATCAAAGATAAAACATATATAAAATGATTTTCATCACATGTCCTGTTAAAGTAATTCCATTAAATTCACTTGTGTTCTACTGTTTCCTGAGCACTTAAATCATAAAGCTTGAGCAGTTTTTTGGTTTGATGGTTTCAATCATTTCTTTCCTTTGACTCCGTCCTGGTCCAGACTTCACACCTTACAGCCTTTTCTATTGTTTGTAAATACTTTAAACTGTGTGGTAGATTGCAGATGTTAGAGTCCTTACAAGAACAATAAAGAATTATCATAGGTCCCCAATATTGTCCTCATTACACTGACTACCTGTTAAATTTCACATTGAGTTCAAGATCCTGCTCTTAGCGTATAAATCTTTAAATGGCCCTGCAGTATCTCGGTGAACTACTTCAGTCATAAAAACCCACACGTGCGCTCCGCTCACAAAATAGCGGCCTGCTGACAGTACCTAGGTTCAGAAGAACCACAGGTGGTCCGGCCTTTTCCTGTGTAGCCCCAAAACTGTTGAATCATTCTCAGTTTGGGAATCAGACACAGTCTCTACATACAAAACTAGGCTCAAAACTGGTTTGTCTGCACAGACATTTATCTGATAACATCTGTTTACCAGTACAATTTACATTTCTCCATGGACCAAATATCCAAACTGTTTTCTCTCCCTCTCATCTGTACTCTCTATGAGCTGATTGATCCTGATGGGGCTACCAGCGCAGAGGAATTCTCTCCAGGACTCTCAGGACTACACACACTCAATTTATACAACAATTTGCATGATGCAGTCCTCCTAATAAGTCTCTCTCTCTCTCTCTCTCTCTCTCTCTCTCTCTCTCTCTCTCTAGAAGACCAGAAGAGTGATCGTGGGTCAACGCTGATGACATCCTGGACCCCACTCTCCTCTCGGAATTTCATTGTGCGCATCAAACGGACCGGCGCCCAGGCCCAGGGGCAGGCCCCGGGGTGCTGGCCTCTCACCGTCAGGAGCCGCCTCTCAGGGGGGTTCTGTAAGGTTGTCCCAGGATAAATATTCTCTGGGGACACTTCTCACGCCGGCCACCAGAAGTTTAACTCACCGGAATTCTGGGGATTTTTGCTGCTGCTCCCTTTCACCTAGCCCCTCCCGCACCTGCTCTCTCTCACCTGCTCCCTATCCCAAATAATTATGCTTCCCTTAAAAGGCCTTCCCCTCGCTAGGTGGAGCATTAACCACCACATTGTTTTTTGTAATGATCCTCAATATCAGAATTCCTTGAATAATCCCTGTGTTTTCGGTTACCTTTCAGAATATTTCCCCCTCTTCTCAATCTTGAGTCCTTCAGTCCCTCTTGCCCTTGGTTTTTTGTGGTTTGTATTCTTTTTGTGACATTTGAGTATCTTCTGGGCTTCAACCACCACTTATTTTACAGAATTTGTAGGGTGGCAGTCAGACAGTGTTTAGAAAAGCATTGGTTATTTGACTTTAAACACTGCAGAAATAAAAAAAGAACATTAATACACTTAAGAAACTTTTTAAGAAACAATTTGTAATTGCTTACATTGATTACATTTTGGTTTACTCTCCAGATGTACATACTCATGTCCAACACGTCAGGCAGGTTCTTCCTCATCTCCTTAAAAAACCTTTGTATGTTAAAGGTGAGAAGTGCAAGTTTCATCTCAAGCTCAACTTCTTTTTTGCGATATGTCATCAGTTCAGAGGGAGTTAACATGGATCCTCACAAGATCGAGGCTGTTTCTAATTGGCCTGTCCCTACCTCGATTCGGGACCTCAGAGTTCCTGGGGTTCACCGATTTCTACTGCAGATTCATCCAGAATTATAGTTCAGTAGCTGCTCCTGTTACTAGTCTGCTTAAGGGCATTGCCAAGAAATTGGCTTGGAATCCTCAGGCAGAGTCTACTTTTGAGGTGCTTAAGCAAAGGTTCACAACAGCACCTTTGCTTAAGCACCCCTATGTTGTCAAGGTCAATGCCTCTAATTGCGCCCAGTCGCTTTCAAAGAATGGTGCCATTGGTTGGAAGGAGCCCAGCATCCTTTTCTTGTACTGACAGTTCACAAAAATCTCAAATATCTTTGTTCTGCTGAAAGACCAAATTCTTGTCAGGCTAGTTAGTCTCTTTTTCTCTTTTTATTTTAAAATCACCTACCGCCAAGTAGCACATAATACCAAGGCTGATGATTTATGCTGTATCTTTGACTCTGAAAACAATGATTCTCTAGACCCCAAACTCATTTTAGGTCCAAAGGTGGTGTTGGCTTCCATTAAATGGAAAATCAATGATGAAATTGATCAGATTAATTCAGTAGAAGCTATCCCTGAATCTTGTCGTTTTGATAAGATGATAAGAAGTTTGTCCAATCACAATGTCATGATTATCTGGTCTCATTTACATTTAGGTGTGTAGCTGACGCTCTTATCCAAAGCGACTTTCAAGGTTATTTGTATTACAGGTAGGCCAGGTAGGTGCAGTGCAGACTCTTATTGGTGTAGCTCAGCATTTGCTACCCAGAATGGGATTCGAACCCACATCTCCCACATTGGGGGCTTGCGACTCTTGGGGGCTTCATGACTCTGTCTTCTCCCTTTGTTATGTTTTCCTGGACTCTGTTGTCGAGCTCAACCGCTAACCTGCTAATAAAGTCTTGCTCTGCTTTTAGTTCAGCATTTGTCACATCAAGTTTGTTAGTCATTACATCTTTCTACTGATTTCCTAAGCCAGAAGTTAGCTAGCCTTAAAAATCCTGTGTCTTTGTTAGTCGTCATCATCAGTGGATCACTGCAAATGTAAATAAAGCAGATTTAAATAGGCTCGGTTAAAGCCGATGTCTACTTTCATGTACTGAGCCATATAAATTAGGATACAAATGGTCCCAAAACATTTTCATGCTCAGTATGTCGGTATGCTTTACCCTAGGATAAAACAACTTATTCTAACCTGGGGTGCGTTTCCAAAAACCATAGTTTCAAACTATGTTAGCAACTTACATAGTTGGAACGATGCAGCTTTGGCACAAGTGTTTCCCAAAACCATGGTTCAAACTATGGAGGTAACTACGTTGGTAACTTACATGGTCCGAAACATCGTTAAGCGACACAGGTGTTTCCCAAAACCGTAGTTTCACCGAACGTTTGCAAACACTGTCGTCAAGTTGTGTAGTTGGAACTACAGTTGTAGTGTATTTAAAGGCTCAGTTTCTGGTGACCACGTCTTTGATGACGCTGGACATTAGACTCCTGGTACGAACATTTAAACTGTCAAATTCTTTGAACATGCAATTAGACAAGCTATGCTTTTCCAGCATTAATTCACTCTACAGTGTTTCTGTGGTATAACTGGTAGAGCCTGAGGTGGTGAAATCGGCTTTATGTGGCGGGAACCCATTTAAGACATGTTAGTAGGGTAAAGCGTTCAAGCAGGCAACTTGATTTAGCGCGGAATAAGGAGAACATGAGTCGTAGCTGTGAAACTTATGGTATTCATCCATGTATTTTTATTTTTATGATAATTGAAAATAGGCCCATAGGCAGGAAGTGGGTGAGTCAGGGTGGGGTGAGCTTATGGGCCAAACAATATTTTGTACTAATTGTTGTCGTACTTCTAGGCCAGCAGGATGCATTCCATCATGTGGTAGAAGATAAGCATCTTCAATGTCCTCTACAAAGTTCTTCTCAGTGTCTGGCAACTACACATTTGCTTTCAGGGCAGTGTGGTGCAGCAGTGCTCTAATCACCACCACAGCACAGCATTTTTGTGGGGTTTAGTTGCAGGCCACCAGCAGACTTGCCCTATGTCCCTCTCCACGACAGCTTGAGTTCTATTGTGAGCGCTGTTGTATCTCTCCTCTCCCTTAGTGTTGGGCTGCTGAATGGGTGTAAGCAGGCAGGGACGCAAAGGGTAGCCACTGTCTCTTAAGAATCTACAGCTCTCAAAGCCACCACAAGACCAGAGCATGACATTACGTGATTTTGGTCATAACTATCATATTTTGGCATAAACTTGGACAGTTTGTGAGTTTTATAGAGTTTCCCACTATAAAAGACAGACTGACCACATCTGGAAGCATGGTGGCTCGAACTATGGTGGTTCAAACCAACATGGTTCAAACTACTGTGAAAATAACAAAGTATGACGCTTTTGGGAAACAGATGTACTTCATATGTTTGTTAGTTTAACAATGCATCGTACCACGTTAGTTCATTGCTAACCTCCGTTGTTGTACAGGAAGCGCACCCAAGTAAGGGGCTTCACTTGATTTAGGTTGTGCCTGTCATGGGGGTTAATGGGGATAGGCGTTGCAGTGCCGGTCGGGTTCATGTAAGGCATGTGTTTTCAGTTCTGATATTGATACTGTAGCTTTGGATTGAGTAGGGTATGGCTACAGCAGTGGTCTGCATTAAGCCACCTGATATCAAGTCACTGTGTGACATGGGATGGGGTATGTATAAATAAGTATCAGACTCCCAGTAATGAAGGGGTCATTTGACATCAAAGGGAATTAAAAACATATTCAAAATGTGTTCCATTAAAGAACACACACGCACATGTGGTCACATAACTCCAATGTGCATATTGTTGTGTATCCTGCTTGGAGCTTGTCCATTTATCTAATTCAGCTTTCTGCAAAAAAAAAGTACATTGTTCATTAAATAAGTTATTTTATATAATATCTTTAAGTAATTGTAACATTTTGTACTTTTTTTTTTATTTAACTTGTACTAAAGTATATTAGTAAGAAATTATTTACTTCCACTTTATTCTTTTACATTTTTGGGATTTAGTTTAATTATGTTGGTTTATTTCCTACTCTGCTTTTATTGTTTAAAGATCTATCTATCTATCTATCTATCTATCTATCTATCTATCTATCTATCTATCTATTTAGTCCAAAATATCCCAAAAAAAGGACTATAGAGAGTAAAGCTTTACACTAACTACACAACAAATGGCTGAAGACAAAATAAAAATCCATCCAGTTTTTAACAGTCTAAACAAGTAATTATACAAATACATAAAACAACTTTGTATGGGATATTTTTCTCTTTGATTTCTTTAGATGATAGAGTCTTGATAAAATTGAAGACAACTGTACTCAGAACTGATGGCTTCAAACAGTTGAAAAACATTGCAGGGTTAGTTTGTGTTTAATGTAAGACCAAATGTTATCTATAGGGTTTAACTCTTACCAGCCAACCAGTCAGGAATCATTAGTATTTAGGGTTTGGCCCAAAGGTGTAAACCGCCTGTGATACTATGGACAAAGTAAGCCTACACATCAGATCCAAATTACATTATTAATTATTGTTCAAAGTGTAATTTAGCATTCAGTTACTGATTTATGCAATAAGGCAAAATCCAATACCTACTACATGAAGTGTAATTACAGTGTTCATGAAATTACAGTAATATTACAGTAAAAGATCATTTTTAATCTGGTTCTGTACTTTGTATCTGGTTCATTTTTAATCTTTCTGGTAACGTTACAATCAGGATTCAGGAATAAACTGCAGATCATTGAGCTGGAAACATTCACTGTAATATTCCGACCCAATTCCCAAAAATATATATGTGAAATGCCAAAGCAGTGCTCAATAAATTGATCTGAAATAAAATAAAAATTATGTAAAAAAAAAAAAAAAAATCGACAAAAACAGCACTTAATAAACATTTGTAATGTAAGGATTGATCCAGATAATAGAATAGAAAGAACTTCTATTGCACTGTTCATGCCACAGGTAATGCCTCTAGTAATGACAAGTGAGAACATTTTCAGTGTGGTCAAAATTAGTTTGACCTAAGTTGAGGCTGTTTTTTTTTTTCCAAAGCTGTGCAAAGTAATTCTTCCTCTTCTTGGGCTTAAGAATTTAGATGCACTAAAAAGCCTTTCTTAAGCAGGGGAGGCAGGCAGGTCTGCTTAGTTTGAGTGACATACAGCTGGGTAAGATGTCACCATGTCCATTCAGTTACATTTATTAAATAAAACTGAGGTGCTTGAAAGGCTGTGCATCTCTGTAGTCTGTTCATCTCAGAAATTCGTCTCACTAACCCATGTCTCAAAAACAAACATCTGAGGGGTCCCTAAAAACTGACTTTACATTGTCATTGTTAGTGTTATGTTTGTCTTTGTCTTTTGTTTTATTTGCCCATAATCTGTGAGCTTTTAATTTCTGGCTAATTACAGCTGCCGCACTGGTCTGCCGCAAGCTCGTGCTGAAGCAGTTTGGTACACCCAGATGGACCTCCATAGCCTAGCCACTGTAACTGTACCTGGTATACCTCTGCACACTGTGGGCAGGACATGTCTGTCTGTCTGTCTGTCTGTCTGATTGCAGTCGAATTGCACGACTTTTGGGTTGCCTGATGTCAAGGCATGGTGAAACATGAGACGTGTTTGGAAATGTGTGAAAAGATCACATCCAAGAATCACCATGGGCTGGGTCATCTGACCACAGACCATTTCAAAACCATGTTAAACAATGCTGTCCAGTGCAGAACACGCTATGGCTGCAAATGTATTTGCATATTTTGTGGATTTCCTGTTTGTAGCATTCATATTTATCCTACACAGTTTATCCTTTAAACAACCCCACCCTCAAAATACAAATGATAAAATTTCTGGATATTAAAGCCCCAGCTGCATACCTTCGGACTCATTCCTCACATACATCCCTGATCAGTGAGGACGAGAATCAGCAGAGGGATTCAGAAAAATGGATGTCAATATCTACTACCTTTCTATAAGTGAGTAATGTTCTGCTATTTTAGGTAATATTGGGTTAATGTGGGGACCTTTAGACCTTCCTTATAAAATATTACATGTAAAAATAATCTTGATTCAGGGGAATTCTATATTCTATTGTAATTTTTTTCCCAGTGTTTTGGTTCATTAGTAACTAACTTTTACAAAGGCAGCATTTTGATGGATTTTACTTAGAATGTTTTAAAAAGATAACACATGATCCTGAAGCAAATTGCATTAATTTTCATAGTAATATGAAAATTATCAAATTTGCATTCTACTACAGTACATTAGAGTCTTTACTTCCAAAATTTTTAGTTTCATTTTATTCTCTCATTATTCATTTTTGGAGATGGAATGCAGTTTGTATAATGTTATTAATATGTGGTGTAAAGGTTCAATCAAAGTTCAGAATTACAGTAACATTTCTAACTTAAGCTCTTGTCTTGTAGGATCTGTTTTTTATAAAGTCTTGTCTCCATTTTAGTTTAAAACCTCTATTCAGCCAGCTAACAATGCTGGACAGACAGGTTAACAGCTTGTCTGTCCTGCACTGATATGTGATACAGTTACCACAGATACATAAAACTATACATTATCTACATAAAGTCTGTTCATCATGAATTTTTAGAGTAGGAAAAGCCCAAACATTTTAGCTGTTTGGTTAAACAGGGACAAAACAGCTCTGTATTTCTATGTTAATATGGCTTAGATAACACCATATCTACACACTAACTACAGGCACTGATCAAGCAAAGATATTCAAATCAAGCAGTGCAGTGCACACCTCCTCTTTCTTAAAATAAGATGGAGCTGCTAAATATATCATTCAAATACACAGATTACAGATCAGTTCAGTCGCAGGAACAGTGTGGTTTTACTTTGCAGGCATCTTTAATAAGAAATTAATGCCATGGTCATAGTGACACATTATATTTCGTTTACTAGGTTTAACAGTACAGTACAGAACACATGTATTTACATACATGGAACAAACCGCAGACAAATTTGCAAATTTGTGAGCCTTTCCTGCTTCCATCATTTACATGCATCCTATACAGTTGTCTTATACCTTATATACATTATAATCTTGTTTTAGGCAAATTTTGGTTCATGTGTGGACTTTTAGACCTACTGTATAAAATATTGCATAATTTATGTGAAGTTAATATTATTTTTGGGTAAGTTTGGGTATTTTTAAGGTTACTATAATCACAGACCAACACACTACAAGGTTGGTAGCGCACCTCCAATGTGCTACAAGGTAAGCTACCAACTTGTCCAGTTTTAGTGAGTTTAATTTATTTCCTGTGTTAGTTCCATATCTGCTCTGCTTTAGCATTTTATTTCAGAGCAAAATATCCAAAGGAATATCCAGTTTGTATTAAGCTTGGAGATGTTAAGACTGACACATTACATCCACCAACTTACAACAAACATTGATCAAAGATACTGAGATCAAACAGTGCAGTGCCATTTCTCCTCTCTCTTAGATAACCAGCAGCTCCTCAATATATTACTCAAATACACAGCCTACAGATCAGAATGATTCAGTCATGCAAAACGTATAGAAAGCATCAGATTCCCGACACTCCAAAAATATTATGGGATGGGGTCATTTAACTGAAATCCAAATGATTTTAGTGATGTTATTTATTTATAATTTATAATTATTTATTACATATAGTCCATGAGTTCATAGTTCATAGAATACATAGTTCATGGAGGAACTGCTCCATTGGCCTTTTAAAATGTAAATGAACAAGATTTCTAGATGTTAAAATCCTGCACACGTTCCTATTTTGTTCCTTTTGTTCACTGTGGACAAGAATCTGAAGGGTTGAGAAAGATGTTAATATCATGTTCTGTTATTTTATATAAAGTTAGATTGAGTTTTTTTTTTACTTTTAGATCTTCTACATGAAACATTATGTAAAATGATTTGTGGGAACAGCACATTACATTATAACACATTATTTTTTTATTTAATTTGAAATGTTTCAGTTCTGCTATTACTACATCAAATGACAGTTATAACCAGGACCACTGAATGGAGCATGCCTTATTAGGAAGTGCAAATTTCTATTTCCAGCCGTTTCTATTGACCCAAAACTGGGTCAAAAAGTGTAGGGCACTGGGCTTAACTGGGAGACACCTTGTCTCCCTCTTGTGGCCAGCAGTGTTGGAGCCCCTAAGCCAGCCCCCACAAGTTTAGTGTCACAAAGATTTTGATTTTACTTTGTAGTCACGTTTACTTAATAAAAAATATTTGCTAAGATTTATTAAATTCAGTATTATTTTTACTTGAAATTTTAAACAAACTTAAACAACTCTTCTTATTTTTCTTCTCCATCACTAACCATCACTAGCAGCTTGAAATGTATAAACAGATTCCCAACACTATGCAATATTACAGAATTTGACTGAATAAAGCACAGACTGTTACTTTTAGCTAAATATATTAAAACACTTTCTAGTGAAGGGCACACAGGCACACAACCTCAGATGAATTTGCATATTTATGAGCATATCCGGCTTGTTTTTATCTACTTTTATCTTATACAGTTATCTTAGACATTAAAACAGGGCCATTATTGGTTGGGGGGGCTTGCCCCGACTTAGGTTATTACTTTTTTGTGTTGTCCATGTTCTGTAGTAACAGTGTGTGAAGCTAACAGTGTTATAACAATGAATGCTTAGTAAAGGCAGGAGAATACCAGTTCAGTATGCTACTGATAATAAATCAAGGCCTCCGGAATAAACCCAAGTCAGTGAGCTGCAGAGGTCAGTGTGATGTGACAAGGTTGTGTGAAATGCTAAATAAAAACAGAAAACTAGTCACTTCTGTTTGACCTGTGTTACATTCAAAACAGTACAAACAAACAACTGTTCCATGTTTTATCTCATGGACTTTATTATCTTTGTAAGTATTCGTTCATTCCCAATGTAATGCCTGCAACATCTTCCAAAAGTTAGAAGAGAAGCATGTTTAGCGTTGTTACATCACCTTCAGCAGCACATCATAAAGGGTTTGTGAACACAAACCGATCCAGATTTAAAAGCAGTTTTTTCCTGCCATTGCTCTCTTATACAGGTCTTCAGCTGTGCCACTATATGGAACCATTGTTGACTTGTTTTAAGTTTAATAATACGTTACACGTTTACAACACACAATGATATCATGTGTTGTAAAGGGTCCTTTCTATATACCACTGATATTAAAGAGTAATATATTGTAAATACTGGTGTCATTCTTTCCAAATAGCTGATAACATTTCCCTTTGTCGCTCATTCAGCTTTTACACAGGTACAGGTTGATGATGATGAATGAATGCTTTTAAATGTCTCTCTCCACCAGGGGTCGCTGTGCTCATACTGACTACAGTACTACACTCCACAGCCACAAATGTCAGTGAGCTTGATGAAGGAATCGCACCTGCATTTTACTGTAAGTAAAGCCCACAGTCACCTTCACCTCTACTGTTGTTTCATTGCTACTAGCATCACATAATACAGCAGAAGTGATAGAAACCTATATCTGTAACATATAACAACCTATAACAATATATATGGGCACTTTTAGTAAACTACAAATGAGGCATGATATAGCATACATAACACATTATAATACATACCATAAGCTTGTATAATGTCTCTTAGGTGGGAGTCATGCATAATACTTTATGATGCACAAGTATATGGAAAGATCACAGACATTAATACTGTAATGCACTCTAAAACTTTAGGACCATTGATGTAAGACTGTTAAAGACTTTAAGTCTTAAGTAAATGAGTAAATGAGTGATTTAATGTCTTTTAAATGATAACTTTTTCAGGTTATTAAACTGCTCCACTGGCCTTTTAAAATGTAAATGAACAAGATTTCTAGATATTAAAATCCTGCACACATTCTTCTTTAGTTCCTTTTGTTCACTGTGGACAAGAATCTGAAGGGTTGAGAAAGATGTGAATATCATGTTCTGTTATTTTAGATAAAGTTAGATTAGTTTTTTTTTTACTTTTAGATCTTCTACATGACACTGTAAAATGATTTGTGGGAACAGCACATTATATTATAACATGTTATTTTTTATTTAATTTAGAATGTTTCAGTTCTGCTATTATTACATCAAATGACAGTTATAACCAGGACCACTGAATGGAGCGTGCCTTATTAGGAAGTGCAAATTACCAACTGTTTCTTTTGACCCAAAACTGAGTCAAAAAGTGTAGGGCACTGGGCTTAACTGGGAGACACCTTGTCCCCCTCTTGTGGCCAGCAGTGTTGGAGCCCCTAAGCCAGCCCCCACAAGTTTAGTGTCACAAAGATTTTGATTGTACTTTGTAGTCAAAAAAAATATTTGCTAAGATTTATTAAATTCAGTATTATTTTTACTTGAAATCTTAAACAAACTTAAACAACTCTTCTTATTTTTCTTCTCCATCACTAATCATCACTAGTAGCTTGAAATGTATAAACTGATTCCCAACACTATGGAATATTACAGAATTTGACTGAATAAAGCACAGACTGTTACTTTTAGCTAACATTAATATTGTAATGCACTCTAAAACTTTAAGACCATTGATGTAAGACCATTAAAGACTTTAAGTAAAATGAGTGATTTAATGTCTTTTAAATGATAACTTTGTCAGGTTATTATACTTAATTTGGCATTATAAGCACTCTTTACCGGCATTAAAGTCAGAGGTCAAATGACTGTTAGCAGTCTGAACCAGTGGCTTTTCCAGGATTGTTCTGGATTGGGATTTGAACAAATCAACTGGATGGGCCAAATCCTGAATTTCACTTCCATTAACAGATCTTCTAAGCTACATTAATTGAAGTATTTATATGTAAAACTATGTAATAGAATACAGGACTAGTACAAAATGTCTTCTCGGAATTTATAAACATAGTTTTTGACCTTACTATTCAGTACTTCACAGTAGGGCTGCATGCTATTGGAACATTTCAACATTGCAATATTTTGGTTTTCTGCTATATGTTTTGTGATATTAAACAATGCAGGACTTTTCACCAGATTTGATCAAGGAGAAGTAAATGATAACAATAACGCATGTTTCTTACCCTAAATAAAAGGCTCATATGTGAATGAAGAAGGTTAGTGTCTAGAAGGAATACAAGAGATTACAGAATGCCAAGCTGTGTTCGTTTGAAACAGCATTCAACCGAGGAAGCCTCAATAACAGGAATAACGATTGGGAAATTTATTTAACAATCAAATCAAATCAACCAAACATCCAAAAATTGTAAACATTCATTCAACCAAAAAAAAAACCATTGCAGCTATACATTCCCCTGAATGGTATACATAAACACATCTTAAATGACATGGTGCTATAAAACAAATAACTTTAGGCTATAATAAATATCCACACAGCACCTTTGATTCAGAAATGTTTTAAAATAACTAACAGTAAGTAAAGTATGTGAAAACAAACTGCTGGTGATCATATTCAAACAACCTTTCTAATGTAGACAAATTAATTTCTTAATTTAAATGAAATTTACATTTCTTGTTCTCAGTGTTGCATACAGTTGTCAAATTTGATAACTTGACTTTTTTAAACATCTCGATCTGCACTGCTCAGATAAGCTTAGAGGTTTTTGGATAGAAATACCAATCTATCCACCATTGCAGGCTTGAGACAAGAACGCTGGCAAGTGATGATGTTTCTACTTGCACTAAAAACCTCTCCGAGGAAGAGCTTGTAGCAGGAATGCATAGATACTTGCGGGCAAGCTTGGTAAGATGTGGAAAGCTCACTTTGTGTGTTTTCCACCATGCAAGTGGATCCTCTTCTTTGTCAATGGAAGGTTTAAGCAGGTAGTTGTTTAACTTTCACAGCATCCTTAAGGGTCAGAGAAGAATCACCCTTTGAAGCAGTTCCACTCTGTTTAAAGAAACTTCCCAAGGACTTCTTGGCTTTCTTGGCCTGTGACATGTCACCAACTTTGGACTCCACTTCAGTGCAGCTTGACTGGCATTCAAGTATCTCTGATGTCAGTCTGGCCTTGACATGGGGCTTGTTGTTTACACTGATGAATTCCATCTTGAACCGGGGGTCTAATGAAGACGTGATATCTAGCAGCTCCTGAGTACCTTCATCTTTATATTTCTCATTGAGGTAGTCCAAAATCTTGTTCTTCAGCTTCTTTGTCAGGTCTGTCTTCCTCTTGGCTTTGCAGCATTGAAGTGTTAAAGAGGTGAAGAACTGGCTTCACACAGGAGACACTAACGTAGCCCTCGCCTGAAAGGGCATCTGTGAAGTCCTGCAGTGGACCCAGAGTCTTACTCGCAGATTCCAGGACATCTATGTTTTGTTTGGCATTCTGATATGAGGGAATGTGCTGGTAGGTTTAGTTCCTTTTGAGCTTTTTCAAAAGCAACTCGGGCCTTCCAGCTGTGAGAAAAGTGACATACCAGCTTCCTGCAGACACCAGATGCGTTCATCATTTCTCACTGCATTTTCTAGGGAAAAAGACATTCAAATTATTTCTTGGCTTTGAACAATAAAGTGCTCATAAAAATATTTTACAGCTCATTAAAATAATGGGTTATTTAAAAAATGGCATAGATTTTTAAAATGTTTAAGATTAAAATGTTTAAGCTGTGGGTAAAATGTTTAAAAATGTTCTGGGTAAGCTGTGGAAATGATAAAAGAGTGGAGTGTGATAAATGTGTTTGAGATGTGTGATGCCTTTTTCAATCCAAGATGAAAAGTTTATTGTTTTCTTGTTGATAGTAAAGTCTTGGTTGTTCCAGATGGGAGAATAGGTGGTTGGTGTGAGTGTTGAATTAGTTATCTTATTAAAGTTCCACTGAGCCATAAGAGTTGTAGATATAGTTATATTGTTAAAGCATGGATGTTTTTTAATGGATTGACTGATGAAAGTCTGCCATTTGAATATTTTTGCATGATGTTTGTTCGATGTCTATCCATGATCTATCTGATGTGCTGCGTTTTATCCATTTTAATATATACTGAAGTTGATTTGCAAGAAAATAATGATGAAAACTTTACATTTAAATTTTCTAATTTACAGATTTTTGTTTCTAAATTAATTTTGTTTTCTGTTTCTTTCTTTTTCTTATTTGTGGCATATGAGATTATTCTCCCTCTTAAGACTGCTTTACCAGTTTCCCCTAACAGTAATGGTCACATTTCTGGAGAGTCATTTATTTCTAGAAAGGATGTCTCTTTTAATATAGTTATCAAATTCCAGATCTTTAAGTAATGATGTATTAAATCTCCATCTAAAGCTTGGTTGATGTTGTTGGCTTCCATTCCAGATGACCAGGGCATGGTCGCTAATTGTAACAGGGTGAATTTGTGTATGTGAGATGGTTGATATCATAGAATTACTAATGAGTAAATAATCAATACGCGAGTATGACTTGTGTACTGATGAGTAGAATGTGAATTCTTTTTTTGCATAAACTGTTTCATTGTGTCTGTGGAGTTCCAACAGCACATGGTGGTTAGGTATGGGTTTCTAAAACTGTACTGTATCAGTATTTGGACCGTAGATATTAGCGATGGTAAGTGTCTTATTGTTAATAGTGATAAATTGTCCACCAGGATCTGTGATTGTTGTGTTATGTACAAACTGAATATTATTATTATTTAAATAGCCACATCTTGTTGTCTAGAATTGTAATTGGCACTATATATGTGGCTGAATTCAGCTGATTTCAGTTTATGTTCTTCAGCATCTGTTAGATTAGGTTTCATGCAAGAGGAATATGTCTGCTTTTAATCTACTAAGATGGTGGAGTACTTTATTTTTTTTTGTCTTAAGAGACAATACCGCGTATGTTCCATAAGTTTTAGTTGTGAAATATTGAAGTGTTGGATGTTGTTGGTTGTACAATTTAGTTTTTTTGTCAGGTTGTTTGTAGGCGTGTGCGTGTTGAGTGTGTTGTGTTGGTATGTAGTTGGGTGAATGGTTCTGAAGAAGTGCTGGTGTATGTATATACATCGTAATGTATTTTATGTTGTTGTGTATCTCGTTATTGTTGTTGGTTTTTTGCTGTGTTTGTGTGCATGTGGATAAATGTGCGACTGAACATAGGGTCAGTGTTTATACATAGGGTCCTGTAAATATACATAGATGGACAAGAACATAAGAAAACAGAAAGAAAAAAGAGGAGAGATATTTTATGATTATGACACATGTAGAAGCAGTGAGATATCTGTGGGCTTGTTTAGTCATTGTAGAATATAGCCCAGAACTTGTTTATTAATGTATGAATGTGAAAGAGAGTAGAAGCTTCTCTTATTCATCTAATGGATTTTTTTAACCATGTATATGTGTGTGTGTGCATGAGAGAGAGAGAGAGAGAGAGAGAGAGAGAGAGAGAGAGAGAGAGAGAGAGATAACAGCTATTTGGAAACGTCAGAGATTATTGTTTTTGAATACAGGATGAAAGGTTATAATTGATTATTTATAGGATTTGAGAACACGAGTGATCACATAACATTATGATGCTATAGCCCTGACACTGCACACTGCCCTCTCCCACCTGGACAAAACAGAACACGTATGTGAGAATGCAGTTTGTGGACTACAGCTCAGCATTCAACACCATCGTCCCGCCGAGACTCGACATCAAGCTTCGGGATCTGGGTCTGAACAGTTCTCTGTGTAGCTGGTTCCTGAACTTCCTGACGGATCGACGCCAGGTGGTAAAGTTGGCTGGCATCACCTCCTCCTCACTGACCCTTAGCACTGGAGCCCCACAGGGCTGTGTGCTCAGCCCTCTCTTGTACTCCCTGTATACGCACGACTGTACAGCCAGACACAGCTCCAATGTCATCATCAAATTTGCAGATGACACTACAACTGTGGGCCTGATCTCCAATAACAGGCCTACAGAGAGGAGGTCAGCTTCCTGACACACTGGTGCCGGGAGAACAACCTTTCTCTCAAAGTCAACAAGACCAAGGAGCTGATAGTGGACTTCAGGAAGCAGAGTGCACACCCCCATCACCATCAATGGGGCCGCTGTAGAGAGGGTCAGCAGCTTTAAGTTCCTCGATGTTCACATCACAGAGGAACTCACATGGACTGAACACACCACACGGGTAGTGAAGAAGGCACAACAGCGCCTCTTCTTCCTCCTGCGGCTAAGGAGGTTTGGCATGGACCCCCGCATCCTCAGAACATTCTACACATGTACTGTGGAGAGCATTTTAACTGGCTCCATCACCACCTGGTATGGAAGCTGCACTCCTATCGAGCGGAAAGCTTAGCAGAGGGTGGTGCGGACAACTCAGTGCATCACCGGGGTTCAGCTTCCAAACCTCCTGGATTTATACACCAGCCGCTGCCTGAGGAAAACCAGGAGGGTTCTAAAGGATTCCACCCACCCAAGCCACTGTCTGTTCTCACAGCTGCCGAGTGGGAGGAGGTTCCAAAATAAAAAGTCCAGAACCAGCCGCCTCCGAGATAGTTTCTTCCCTCGAGTCATCAGGCTACTGAACAGCCAGTAGTGCTGATGCACCGGTATATGGACCTGGTTCAGCACATCTCACCACAACCATCTAAACGATGATCTCCATGGAGACTCATCACTCTGCACTTTACATTAGCATATTATACCTACACATATAGACTGACCTGTTATCATCCATTCATATTGTATTTCTGTAGTGTGTGTGTGTATATATAATATATATACATCAATATTCTATGCCCTGTATATACCCTGCATCTCTCATCTACCTCAGCCTTACCACAGTACTATATGGAAATGTGTACATCTGGATATACCATAGTTTTTATTCATAACTTTATATTACAGTTATATAAAACTGTATATTAGGAAGAACAGAGATTCTGTGCTTAGTATTGTATATATTTATTGTCTAATGTATAGCTTTTGTGTTTAAGTACTGTAAGGCACCTACGTTTTTCACTCACCTTCACACCTGTGAAAATGTCAGTGACATCGCTCGTCCTGCAATGTGACTATTGCGCATTTGCACATTGCAAAGACGATGATTAAACGATATATCGTACAGCCCTACTTCACGGTAGCTAACAGAAGTACTTTAAGTGATCATTAAGCTTTCCAGCATGCTCTGAACTAGAGGTTTTGGGGTTAAACCCAAACAGAGCAGTATTCTCTTTAACATTATGGTCACATCTATCATGTCACAAGCCATCATTTCTCATAGCTACCAATATGTTAGCCAGCCAGCTAGCTTGCTGAGACTGGTTAACATATTTGTAATATAAGTCTATATTGCACAATATGATACAAACGTGGCAAGCTTCAGATTGGTCGGATGCATATATGCACATTTTATAACCACTGGTCATAACATTTATAATGGGTCAGAAAACATAGACAATCATAGGTAACCATAAATAAACCTCTCCTCCCAATGCTGTGTAATAATTCTACTGACTATTAATTATTAATTAATTAACTATTCATTAATATTAAACACTGTTATTTTTTTACAGGTTTGCCAGTGAACTTACATAAAATGTGTACTTTTACTGTTTTTATAGACTAAGCAGTCTTTGCTGTATTATTGCAGCCATAAAATGATACAATAATCATAAAAAAGGTAATAAAATTGATAATTTACCATCATATTTTACGTAATATACAGTAAGTCCATACTGTGCTATTTAATAGTTTCATGTCTTAACTTTTATTCTAAAGTAAAGCCTTAAGATAAACATGAGGAAATATTCTATGAGTATCCATGTTTAAACTTTTAACTGGTACTACATGTGTATTTTTTTTATATATATAATGAAAGTTGATAAAATGACAGTAAGTTCATTTAAAAATACAATAACAGTTAAAAAGAAATGTATACTACTATATAGGATTTTTGCGTTAGAGTTAATTACTAGCACTGCAATAATGCAGCAAAGACTGCTTAGTCTATAAAAACAATAAAATTACACGTTTTATGTAAGTTCACTGGCAAAACTGTAAAAAAATAACAGTGATTAATAATAATGAATAGTTAATTAATTAATAATTAATAGTCAGTAGAATTTTTACACAGCATTGGGAGGAGAGGTTTATTTATGGACCTTTTTTTAGCTCAGTGTTTAAGGTATGCTTCAGGAAAAATGCTCTACCAACATAATTAACTATCTTCATTGAACTCCTGATTGCACTTTACTGACTGCTAATAACTGGTAACAATATTAATCATAGTGCTACCAAGCTCTCAACTAACAAGCAATAAACTAACTTTGGAACTCTTTATTCTACGTTCACACTAACAAGCAACAAGACAACAGATTCAACTAGATTTTCCATCTTTTAAACCCATCATTTAAGGTTTAGGTAAAAAAGAACAGTAGATTAATAATTAGTTTCATTAAAAGATATCTCAAAAACATAAGACATAAAGACATAACGAAAAACATGTTTATTTCAGATTTAGGGTGCTTTACTGGGGGATTTTCCTATGACATTACATATTCTATAGTGCTACTATAATGCTTTGGACACAGGATTTGGCTTTGGACACAAGCTTTTAATTTACCGGTATCTGTCGACCTCTAACATGTTAACCATTTTGTGTCTGCTCAGATAATGTCACGGCTTACGGGAATTCTATAGGAGCTCCGTGTGTTTTTCCATTCTTTTACGATGGAACTTTTTATGATGACTGCATTAGTTTGGATCGCCCTAAACCATGGTGCAGCACAACTGATAACTACACCAGAGATGAACAATGGGGAGAATGCCTGGACTACGGTAGTATTCATCAAACCTCTGACATTTTTTGTAATCTACTCTAATATTATGTGTACACATGTGAAAATTCCTATTTACTACTATTCAATTCTCTTGTTGCCAGATGTTTGTCAGGAACACATGGTTCTATCTGACCTATGGCGGAACATCGGTTGTGATCGCTACTCATTTGGCATAGAGGAAGTTAATGACTTTTACCTCCACGAAGGGTGGTATAACTTTACTGGTATTGGGGGAGACCGTATGGCCTATGTCTGCTTAATGTACGAGGACTGTAGTCCTGAAAAAATAAATTGGCTTCGGAATCTAGACTGCGGTGCAGGACTGATACTCTATTACCTCATTCCAGTCACAGGAGTGTACACGACATGTAAGTAGGTTTAAGCTATCATATGACTTTGTTATAAGATTGTCAAGTGTCAAGAATTGACTTTGCGGATGTACAGTAGTTGTTGTGGATTGATGTGGAAGAAGTACAGTACTTTAGTAAAAAGTATATGTAACCTGGGTAAATTACTACTAGAGTAAACTTCTTATGAACGTATTTAAGGTTCAGAACTAAAGTTATTACACTTTAAGGATAAGTTACTACTTTGAGTTACTATATTTTACCATATTCTATTATTATGATTAAGGAGACCTGTGTGGCTGTTGACAAAATTTTAGTGTCTGCAGT